>JACCIC010000027.1:600000-972500 GCA_018907035.1 Sycobia sp. Sy_11 | reverse complement strand
ATATATATATATATATATATATATATATATATATATATATATATATATATATATATATATAAACACACACATAGTTTCGAGCTGTTGGTAACGAATCCTATTTTGCTATCATTTCTTTTGTTCAAAATAACATAAACATAGTCTATTGTCAATTCTGAAGTTAGTATACGTATAATAACAAAAATATAATTCGTCGTCACAAATTATGTTCAGTATGATTTGGGATACAAAACCATTTTATAAGTGAAGACGGAGAAAGTAAGAGAGAGAGATAGAGAGAGAGAGAGAGAGAGAGAGATAGAGAAAGAGAGAGACAGAGAGACAGACAGACAGACAGATTTTCCCACGTAAGAAAAACTAAAATTTACAAAAATCAAAAGATATCTATAAGGTATGAGAGCATTATCAGATTAAAGCCAAAAACAAAAAAGATAATGCCGACAACCCCACACCTTCAGATACAAATTCCAAAGTTGGATATGATCATTCGTTCAAGTAGGCCTGATATTAATACTTTAAGCGGACTACTTTGAGTTGATATTCGTGATTTAAGACGCCACCTAGTGGCCGCTGGTGAAACAGACTGTTAGAACTATTAATTTAATTTATTGATGAAAGTAAAACGATTTTCCATAAAAAACATAGCTTATATCCTTCCCAAGATAATATAGAATCTTTATGTCAAATTTAAGAACAATCGGTTCAATAGTTTTTTTGGTTATCGTGTACAAACAAAAATACGCTTTGTCTTTATAAATTAGTATATGAAATATGATATATATATATATACAAACGTAGAAATTCAGTTGTTTTTAGCAATATATTATTTACTCATGAAACTGTATAATTGTGTAATAAAAATTTAATGGAACATTATTTTAAGACACGTTATTTGGAAATTAGAAAGGAGCATATTAGTTGAAATTTTCTATTTTTTTTATGAAACAATCACTTTTTTAATACAATAATTATGCCTTTCACATTAAAATAAAAAAATTTGTATAAAATATTTTAGAACAGAGAATTAAATACCATTCAATTTATTTCTATCAAGTTCTCAGAATTGTTCTTTATTCGGCAAGTAAACCCTGGTACGATTTGTAGTCTAAGCGCCAAGGAATTTTCGTATCCAATGAAAGTCCAGTCAGTGAAGAAAATTTTCTAGGACTACTTTAGTGGGCTGCTAATGAAAATCGAGGTTCTTTTTACGTTCTTTTTTCGAAATGCTTTTAAAAAGTTATTAACAAATTAAATGTTTAAAACACTATAGACACGTAACATCGAACAAGAATCGCATTTTAGATATATCGTTTTGTTGCAATTTTTTCTATGAATCTATGAATTTCTATGAAATATTTTGTTCTCAATTACTCGAATTAAAATCTGAGATTGCAATGAGTCGAGAAGAAGCTGTTGTCATTGATTATTAAAACAGAAGTACGAGAGACCTTCCCAAATATAGATTTAATTTTAAGAATTGAATCGTAGCGAGCTCGAAACGTTGGACAAGTCTTCAATTAGGTAAGGGTGTTGGGGACAGTCAGACTGCACTTTACTAACAAAGAATTTTTTCAGCTAATATTTTATTTTCAGATTAGTCTACGGGGGTGAATGTAAACAAGGACAGTCTGACTGTCATTATCATTTTAATTTAATTTTTAATTTAATTTTTATTTTTAATTTTTATTTTTTATTTTTATTATTTTTTATTTTTATTTTATTTTAATTTTGGTTGAAATTGATTGGACTGTAAGACCAATAAAAAATATTTATTAATTAATTAATTAATTTTAAGAACATTTAAATTTAATGATAAGAAATTGTACCGGAGAACGGTCATTTTCGTAATTAAATTTAGTGAATAATACCTGGAGGGTATCGATGACCCAAAGTCACTTGACTAGGATACGTATAGAGAGAGACATTCTGCATCATATAAATATTGCTGATACATTAAACACTTTTGCTGAAACAAAATCTCGAAAATGCTTTATTTAATTATTTTTACTTGATATATGCAATAAAAAATTATATTATAAAAATTGTATCGTTTGTGATTTTAAAATCGTCACTAGAGGGCCCTCACAACAATGGTGCCCCGGGCTCTCCTAAACACGAATACGTTACTGAACCGTACTTTAAGTGATGGTCATAGTCAATTCGTATAAGTATCTCTGTACAAACTTAAAGGCGTACTGTTTATAATAATTTATATTAATTATAAAAATTAATGAGGCACCGTTAAATGTAATAAAAAAAAATTTTTTAAACTTTAAAATTTTTGAGAAATTAAAAGAGCTATTTCTATTCTATGTGTATATTATAATGTAGTCCTGATATTACATAGATTATAAGTGACAATGGAATCGACGACGTTATCGACCTATAACTGTATTCATTTCGACATTAAATAACATAAAACAAAATCGTGTATGTTTTACAGTTAATAATGTGAAGGAATAAAATTTTCCTTAACTTTATTCGATATATATTCATCAAAGATATTTATTTTATAAACAAAAATTATTTGAAATAGATATGTATTTTCTAGAAAATTTTTGATAAATCTAAGAGAGAAGCATTTAAAATATTGAATTATTATGGTCACTTTAGCATATTGTTAACGAATCCGGTATGTTTACTATATGAATATAACATGCAGAAAAATTTTATTATAAACTTAAAATGCCTTTCAAAAGAAAGAAGATTAGCAATTAAGTTTTGTATCTATCGAAGTTTAGAATAATATTGTATATATAAAGCCACATACGTAATTAAATAGGTCAAATGTTAATCAATACATTTTTAAGGTATCAGAATTAATGAACAATAGAAAACAATGAAAAAGAATTCATTTATTGCGATTAAACCTCTGTTAAATAATTTAAAAACGAATAAAGTTTTATATTTTATTTACATTTTTCTATTTTTAAATTTATATAAATAAATCAATCAGAACAATGTCTGAATATGTGGCAGTAATTGGTAGAACCACGAGTGCTCAAACTTTCGTTTCCCATTGTAGGTACTTAAGATATAAAAATGTTTTAAAAAATCATATATTTTTTTCATGGTGAATTCACGTTTATTTATTCATGTATAATAGAAGTTTTTAATATATCAATCTGCGTATAATACTGTAATCAAATATTATTATAACTTATGTGAAATCGAAATTATCGATTGAAATTCTGATAGCTTACCTTTATGCAAATATTGTTGTTATTCCGAATATAATTGTATTACTCACACTCATCAACTAAGGAGTTTTCTTTGTTTTCAAATTTTTGCTAATTGTATAAAATATGTACCTTTTTTGCAGTGCGATAAACAACTATCTGATTCAGAATAACCAAATCAAACATATATTTTTGCTCATTAACTGACTGAAAAAAAATTTGTTTTTGAGCACAAGTGGTTTAGATCGGCTGTTTCCCAGACTGTGGATAAAGGCACTATTACTGGCTACTTCGAAAGCGCCCCAGTCTCCCCACTTTTCTTAATGAGCAGTGGTCCAACATGGTTATTGATGACGCATAAGCGGCTGTATTATCTTCATCTGGAAATGATATGCCCTATACAGTATCATTGCTTATTTATATACTTTCTCTCTTCCTTACTATGTACAAATAAACGAATGTCACATAGAATCATTATAGACATAGAAATTTTGAAGTAACAGAATGCTGTAATACTATATTTAGATTATATAAATTTTAATATTTGTATTTTGAAGTTAAATCCTTCAGCTAATCTGTAAACGCAAATAAATTCTGTAAAGTATGAAAACAATTAATTATGTTTTTATTTCTTGTTTAATATTTTATTTATTTAAATTTAAATTTCATTAACTTATAATTTTTACTATCTATACACTTATTGCAAAATAAAGTAATGTATTATTTAAACAAACTGAATTCACACAACACACGCTCGTACACATACGATTACGTACATACACTTTCATGTACACAATCGCGCACGCACTCCCGCACACTCACGTACACGCGCATACACACGCACGCACGCACATAATGTTATCATCATCATCATCAAATATGTTAGCTATAAATATTTTACAGTTTATACTATTACTAAGTGCTATATAGACAAATTCTGAAATTCTGACCCGATATTTTATAAAGTGGGTTGAATGCTTAATACCGTATCAATCAATTACCAAAGCTCTATACTATGATGATAATGCTACCATGAACTACTATTTCAGAAACGGAAAACAGATTAAGATAGCACTAATTTTATTTTAATGTATGAAATTTTCTGATTTTGGCAATAACTACGATATTAGCAGTAATGTTTCTCTAAATTTATTTGAAAAATTTATAAAATTTACATTTCAGTGTCTTCTATTTCACACAAATTAAAGCTTACAATTTTAAATGAAAATTTTAATAACTACAAATTTTAAACAAAAAGTATGTCTAAAAGGTCGAGTTATTGTAGCTTTGTAATTTAATAACGACTGAACTTTCTCTCACCTTATTATTCATTCTATGCATCGCTTAGGATATAGTCCTAAATAGGTATTATATCTTTCTCTAGATATTTTATTATTTTTAATAAGGTATGGTCGATTTTGTTAGAAGTAACCTCAGAAGTGACTATACTGTTTTTCCACATAGCATTATATACCCCAATAATATTGCTTCAATATAACAGTACTATTACATCAATGTCACAGCAATATCGCATCAATATCACAGAAATATTAAAGCAATATACCTAGTAATATTTCTATTATCTGATTCTCTAGTACATTCAATTTTCTTGTGATATTGCTACGATATTACTCGGATCTTTCCTTAATATTCCTCTGATATTGCTGCCCTATTTCTTTTATATTTCTTTTCTATTGCAGCCACATACCAGCCAAAATAAAAATTCTTTGGATTTCAAAAAAATCTTTGTTAAAAACATACAAATTTTAACATTTTTACTTTCAAGATTCCATGTATTGTTAAATTTAATCCAAATTTGATAGTTAAATAATATATTTATATTCAATCACAAAATAATACAAACGTAATTTAATAATGTATCAACAATCTCCTGTTGCATTCATATAATCATAAAATACGGAGTTTTTATATAGTAATAATTACTATTTCTAAGTAGTTCCAAAAATGAAATATAGGTAACGATATTTTTATTTTTTAGTAAAAAAAAATTGCGACATCAACGAGAACACCAGTCATCACAACACTGAAAAAACATTTCTTGATTTAATAAATATAATTTCTAGATACTTATCTACTTATTTCTAATAAATATTTATTACAATTAAATAAATTTGACAAAATACAAGAAAGTAGTTAGTGGGATTTAAGTATATATGATTTCATGAAAATATATATTAACGTTAAGAAAATGTTATCTTGAATAAAGTAATATTATGTTAATGACCATGAATTATTTAATTAAATGTATATAATGAATTTACTTACATATATAAGGCGACCATAAGTATATTATTTTCTTAATTTAATTGTTAAATTACTCCAATAATAAAAATAGTCATATAATTTTAGGACAATACTTCAGTAGAGTATCAGTGTGGTGTTCATTTACTTTAAATAACAAAACATTGATTTTGATATTGCCACTGATTAAGATTTTATTTTTATAATGCAAATATTTTATTAGTTAAATAACCTTGTTTAGAAAAAAAAGTTTTAAGTAAATATTTTCTTAAATGGAAAAGTATTATTTTGATTTGTTTAAACCAAATCTTAACTTTGAGTTAATTCTAAATAATCTTTTAGAAAATAATATACTTAAATGAAGCAAATAACTGCTTTTAGAATACAAAGCAAGAGGCCTACGATGGCGTGATTGCTAGAGCGAAGGAGTAGTAATTTTGTGATCTGAGTTCAAATCCCGGCCGATTGACACAAGCACCGCTGCAATAATTTACATGTGCTTTGTTTACAAACACATCGTAGACCTCCGTCGCTGATTAGCACCGGTATTTGGAAGCTTAAATAGAGCGACGTCAAATAACATAAAAAAACAATACAAAGCATTTATTTAATTATAAAAAATTGTTTACTTGTAATCAGTAAATATATTTAAAGAAACATTTCCTTATATTAAATAAAATCCTGATTTTATAGGAAATATCTATTTTAATTTAAACAATATTAATTTGATAAATTCAAAGAATTTAACAAATATTTTCTTTGATCAAGTAATTTTCTGATGTTAAAATCGAAAAATGTATCTCTGATATAAGAATGTAATTTGTGAAATTGCGAGTTTGTTTCTTATATTATATATATATATATATATATATATATATATATATATATATATATATATATATATATATATTAAAATGAAAATTAAAAATTGTACTCACGTCGACTGTATTAAATTAAATTAATAAATATTTTTATGAGTCTTACAGTCTTTATAATATCATATATTAGTTAAAATAATGACAGTCAGATGGTCCTTGTTTATGATCACCCCGTAGAATCTGATTCCATTTCTACAATAAATTATATAAGAAAATTAAAAATAACAATAAAATAAAATTAATAATAAAATAAAAATAAAAATATAATAATAAGTAAAATAAAAATAAAAAATAATAAAAGTACTTATTCTATGTTAGTAATGGATAACCTGACTGCCCCCACCACCATAAATTTAGGATCACCTTCTTGTTGGACGTTTCGAACCACTACGGTTCATCCTCAGGAGTTAAACTGAGTTTAGTTTTAAACTTCATTCTACGGGGGTGATTATAAACAAGGACAGTCTGACTGTCATTATTTCAACTAATATATGACATTATAAAGACTGTAAAACCGATAAAAATATTTATTAATTTAATATATATATATATATATATATATATATATATATATATATATATATATATATATATATATATAATTGTGTCTGATTAAACTTGAAATTTTATAAATTCTATATTATTCTTTTTTGAAATCTAAAATAAATTTTTCCGTTCAAGAAATTAGAAGCTTATTCGATGTAAGCTAATTTTTTGTAAATATTTTTGAAGATATTATTGGATTATTTAAGCTTTGTTTAAAAAATTTATCAACAACCACTTGAGAAACAACAGCCATAAACTTTTATAGAATTGTAAATTGACTATGTAATAATGTGCGACTTTACTACTCTTTTTCATTCTTCTAGGTAAAGAAGATTTGTGTTTATTGTTTACATATCGGAGGATTTCGAATAATTTTCTATAGTAATGTAGAGTTTCAGATCTCTTGATTTTGATACAGTTTACTTAGTCTCTTGATGATCGTCCTTGTAAATAGATGGTCCTTTCTCGTGATAAATAAATTTATTTTACCTATTGAATTTTTATATATATATATATATATATATATATATATATATATATATATATATATATATATATATATATATATAAATTCAATAGGTTATCGGCGCAGTTTACGCAAGTGGATATTCTGTGATAATATTAACGTAATATTTTTAATTATAATAAAAAAAAACTGTTTTATAAAGCTGTAGTATTTACAGATAATTTAAACTGAAAATTATGAAGGGGAAAAACATTCAGTTTTAAAGTAAGATAGATATTAGAAAAGATATTTTCTTTAATTAATTATTATTATTAATTAATTTATATTGATAGTTGATTTTATTAATTAATTCACTTATTAACTAAACAAGATAATATATTGATTAATTAATTTTTTTTACTCTGAATAAAAGTAAATTAATTCAAAATAGCCGGACCAAGAGAGTCATGGCTCTATAAATTGAATAAGGCAGAAGTAGAGAGCGAATTAAAATTACACAGAGTAAGTACTGGGGTACTCTTATCACATTGAGACAACGTTTATCTGCTTCAGTGCGCGCCCATCCCAATTTATTCAATGAAAAGCCTGTTGATAAGGATGATTATAACAAGCATCTCGACCGAATTAAAGATATAGAAGAGATGGAAAATGAATTCCGACACCTGCAACAAAAACTCAAGCAACAGCAAATAAATATACCCAGCTCTAGCCCGATTTTAAATAACAGATTCAATAACACAGTTCCTGCATCCGTTATGCAAACGACTCCTGCAGAAGGCACGACAAAAGTTTTAGATTAGATGAGAAAATGGGGATGTCATTTTAAAGGTAAAAACTTATATTATTATGGAAAGAGTGCACGAACTGCAACTTGCATATCGTCTTTCGGACGATTAAATTCTCGGAAGTTTTCCTGAATTACTGAGAGAAGATTCTCAGCTTCGGCACAAAAGTTATGCCGCAAATATACATACATTGGCTGAACTGGAAGAAGCTCTTCCAAAATTTTATCTGTCGCCCAGAGAACTAAGACACCTCGACAGACAGATACTCAATAAAATTCAAGAATCCGAAGAGAGTATATGTAATTTTGCTCACTCACTCATGATGTTGATGCGAAGACGAGCGGGCTTCACAGACGAACAGCAAACTGAAACAACGTTTTATAACATGAAAGCTAAATATCGTCTCTATATTCGCTGAGATAGTATAGAAAACACTACAGATATATTTCAGCAAGTAAAAGAGTTATTAGAAACGAAATGTTGATAGAGAACGAAGAAAGTATATCAAAACTAAATAAACCAAGCAATTATAGATATAACAGTAGACCAGAAATTTCGAAATATACACCGAGAAGTACGTAAGCTACGATTTACGAAAGGCAACAATACTTTTGGAGATGTAAAGAAAAGGTACACGATTGATACTAGATTCAAATGCTGTAATAGACTGAAAATTTTCTGTTTATATTGCGGAAAAGATCATATCTACACCAGGAATTATAAATGTCAACGCCGGGAAATGGTCCACGAGCCGAGCCAATACCGAATCCAGCTCAACCCGAAAAATAAAGCAAGAAAAAGATAATAGACTCTTTGTTAAAGTGATGATAGGAGATTTTGAAGCAGTAGCTCTACTTGACACTGGCTCCGTATGCTCCTATGTAAGTGAAAACTTGTGAAAAACATGCGATCGATATAGTTGGCATCACGAGCCAAGGAATCGAATTGCTGTTCTAGCCAATGGCACCGAAATGGCACAGGGAAATGTGATCACAGGTTACATTCACATACAAGGTATCCGTAATAAATGAAGTTTTCTACTGATGAAAGGTCTCGATCATCCTATCTTACTAGGAATGGATGATCTCCGTAACGTAAATATGAAACTATATTTAAACGGACAAGAAATACTCCAGAAAGAAAAAACCGAAATCCAGAAAGTATGTACAATAGAAGAACCCAGGGGATTGAAAAATTTAACAAAAGAGGAAGAGAAACAAATAAAAATAGTTATAAACAATAAAATTAATAAATTTTATAATATAGAAGGACGGACGCCGTTGATTAATTACGAAATAGTGCTCGAAACTAGAGTCCGATCAAACAAAAATATCGGCTCCGAAATCCAGCAATGGAAGATTTAATAAACGAAGAAGTCGAGAAAATGCTAAAAGCTTATGTAATATAACCTTCTAGCAGTCTGTGGAGTTCACCAGTAGGTATTGTCAAAAGGAATGATGGCAAGGCACGTTTTTGTGTGGACTTCAGAAAAGTAAGTCAGGTGACTATAGAAGAGGCATATCCACTACTGCAAATCAATGCAACACTAGATAAATTACGAGGAGCGAGGTATTTATCTACAATCGACTTAAAAAATAGATATTGGCAAGTAGCCCTGATACCTGAAAGTCGTCTGATAACCGCATTTACCGTACTAGGCAAAGGATTGTTCGAACTCAGCGTTATGCCGTTTGGTTTACACTAAGCTCCAGCGACGTTTCAACGTCTGTTAGACCGCGTTATCTTGCCAGAATTAGCCCCACATGCTTTCGGTTATCTAGATGATATCGTAATAGTATTAGAAACGTAGCCAGAATATATCAAACTATTACAAAAAGTGTTCTGTCGATTAAGAGCCGCATGTCTAAAACCAAACGTTGATAAATGCGAATTTTCTCGTTCCAGTTTAAAGTATCCTGCACATAAATATTATAATGAAGAAATAAATAATTAAACGTGTGGAAACGTCCCAGAGGACAAAAGTATATAATTAATCATTTGCTATAAAGAGTGAAGCTTTTGTCGTAATAAATTAAAACTTAAACTACGACTACAAACCTAATGTTTAGTTAAAAGCACGTTTTGACAATAAAATAATTTAAATTCACTTTAGAAATTACATATCCTTTCTAGAATTACTCTTTCTAAGTAAAAAGGGCTATTTAAGCGATTTCAGAAATAATATGAGGGAAATCCCATGTACTAAATCACTGACCATCTGGCGACCATATACTTACGTACAGCCTGCATACTATAAGGTCCAGGCTCAATTCATGTCGAGGGTCGGCCAGGTACACAACACTAGAAAGGATCGTGCTCGGACCAAGGAGCGCGACGCCGTGGCAGACCAGAACGCGTACATACTCGAGACAAGCAAGACGGACTTGGTCCCACAGAAATACAAAATAATAATTCACCGTGTCATACTAGTATATAATTGTTTCTCCGATAAATTATAATTTATAATTTATACATTCTCTCCGATTGATATCCTTGTTAATGTATTTAGAATTTAGATATCTCAATAATTATACGTATTTATATTCAACACAGCGTGTTTATTCTTTATTCCTGTCATCAATATTGAACACGTCAACATCATTATTATATAACGATTATTATCATTATAATGTTATAATAATTATCATTTCTATTGTTATTATCAATAAGTTTTGTTGAGAAAGCGAGATCAATCAATAATAATTTGATTATTTAACATTGTTGTTATTATAGTGATCAATTATTAAACCAAGAGAAATAATTGATTGATTATGATTCACATAATTGTAATTGTTTTAATTTATTATGATAATTTTCATAATTAAATATTATGCAGAATCTGAAAGAATTAAATACTAATGTAATTATTATTTAATTTTTATTGTAATTTTTTATAATAATCACCATTATTTTATTTATTTATTTTTTTTTTTTCGGAGTCTGTGAATACTGTTTATGCATCTCCGACTCGTTCAGCAAGAATGGTCCTGAAAAACGACCCCCGAAGTATGTGCGACTCGACAGAAAACCCATGTCACTACGCACTAAACACATATCTCCGTGTTGCACCGACACCAGCCCGGAACTGTTATACACATTACTTCAGCCTGGGCGGCAGTCCTTGCGTGGTCATTTCACGTTCATATCTTTCATTCCAGATTCTCATGCATACTCGATATTACATTCACTCTTCATAGACTTTCAATCGTCCAAACATCCATCTGCTCTTTTGTTCTGAAGCACATTCATAACGTATTTTGCGATCAACCGCCAGCTGTCCGCATCCGTCATCATAATTTTCGTCAGGTTTTCTGGCGTGATCACTCCTGTCCTCGTCTGTAACTCTAGTCGTGGCTCAGTCCAATATTCGCACAGAAAAAATGTGTGCTCCGCATCGTCCCGAGCCCATCTGCAGTACTTGCATTCTGAAGAGACGACCCTCTTCATCTTGCAGAGGAACTTACGGAAGTATCCGTGTCCGGACAGAAATTGGGTAAGGTAGAAGTTCACCTCTCCGTATTTCCTCTCTTTCCACGGACCGATTTCGGGTATTAGTCTTTTCGTCCACCGTCCTCTTTCGTCCGTCGTCCACCGTCTCTGCCATGTCTCGATGGTCTTCGTCCGTTCTTCAGTCACCGCGTCTTCCCTTCCAACGTTCGAGCTCCGCTCGTAAATTCGCTTCCGTTCGGCCGCGAGCAGATCTATGGGAATGACCCCAGCAATCACGAAAACGGCGCTCTCAGACATGGTACGATACGCGCACGCGATTCTTAACGCGCCCACCTTTTGTACGCTTTTCATGGCGTTCGCGCGTTTCCTGATATTCATCACGTCGGCCCAAACCTCCGCCCCGTAAAGCAAAACGGAGTGGGTAACGCTCATCAGCAGTCTGCGAACGTTCTGTTTCGGTCCGTTGGTATTGGCCATCAGTCTACTTAGAGCCTTGGTCCTTTCTGCTGCCTTTGTCGCCGCGTTTCGTAGGTGGGGCCAGAAGCTCAGCTTCGTATCCAAGGTAACGCCAAGGTACTTGATTTCACTCCTGGTTTTCAGTCTTTCCGTCCCTAACGTCATCGGAACCACCGTCTGTATACGTCTGAGAGTCAGCAGCAACAACTCAGTCTTTTGCAGCGCGAGCTGCAGTCCGTGATCTGTCATCCATTCGTTCACGCGTCTCATGACCTGATTCAGCTATAACTGAATCAAGTGATAGTCGCGTGCGACTATCACGGCTGCCACATCGTCGGCATAGGCAATGAGATGCGCGTCGGAGGGCATGTCTAGTCTCAGCAAACCATCGTATTGTACGTTCCAGAAGTCGGGGCCTAAAATGGAACCCTGCGCCACCCCCGCTGTCACGCGTTTCCATTTCTTTCCGTCCAAAGTATCATACGTCAGTCCTCGGTCTCGTAAGTAGTCCCGTAGGATACGAAGGAGGTAGGAGTCAACCTTGAAAGTCAACTCCAACGCCCCCAGATCACGATTATACGATAACGATCACGTTACCAGGGATTTCCCGCACCGCGTCGTCGATTTTTCCAAGTTTAGCCGCGTACTCGGAGGCATTGCTGTTTGGCCTCAGGCAAACACTGACATAGGTTATGTCAGCGACCGTCACCCAGACACAGTCCTCCTCAGTCCCGCTGCGTACGATATTCGACACGCCCTTTCCACGTAGCCAAACTGCGGCCTTGCCCGAGCTGCTTGCGAGCCAAGTCGGTAATCCTCTGTCTTTGTATTGCTCACTAATAATCAGCACGTCGATGTTCAGTTCCGCCGCAATCTGCGGGAGCAGTGCGTCTGCCACGCTACTCCCGTTCATATCGTCGTCGTCATTGTGTGACTGTCTTTGTCTTCTCTTCTGTTAGTGCTATCCTGAACGCGGCACACGAGGACGAACCGAGTAAGTGTCCCCTGTCTCGGATATTATCCTCAGTGCACAGGAAACACTCCCCACGATTCTTGCAGTTCTTGTGGGAATGACCCTCGAGGCCGCATCGCCAGCAGCAGCTTCGTCTGTCCAGTCCTTTACAGTCTTTCCGTACATGACCGAACCCGAGGCATCTATAGCATCGCGAGACGCGTATCCTTGCTCTTATTTTTGATACAACCCACCCGATTTTAATACGCCCTTTCCTTAAGAGGTCGGTAGCCTCTTTTACGTCAAAATCGCAGACCGCCATTCTCTGTCCTCGACTGATAACGTCGAAAACATGGGGCCGACGGTCTGCAGTCCGTCCTGTTTCCCGATTTAACGCGTTCGCGATGTCCTCGTTGGTCGTGACACAGTCCAAGTCTAGGAATTCCAGTGTCACCCTGGAGGTCAAATCTTTTACGCGTCCAGTCTCTCCGACAGCGTCTTGAAGAACCTGTCGGAAGTCCGTCTCGTTGTTCTGTCTGGAGAGCTGTAAAAGTAACGCACCGTCTTTTGTCTTTCTTATTGTTCTGACTTGAGTATGTCACTTGTCAGGGTCCAACTTTTGCCGTATTGTACGTACCACGTCGACGTACGTCTGTCCCTCAGCCGGCTTGATCATGATCGCTCCTCCCCTGCCTTTGAGGTTAGGGCGATCAGACCCGCGACCTTGGAGTCTCACTTTTGTCTGCTCTTTTGTCGGTTTGTTGTCAGTCTCGGTCGTTTTCGGTTTTTTATGTTTTGACACCACCTTCGCCCATGTTTCGGTCTCGATCGTCCGCTGTTGTGCGGCCGCCTGCTCCGGAGTAGGGGTCTGACGGTCTCTTTTCCGTTTCTGAGGAGTTGCCTCCTCACATTCACTCCGTCCTTTATCTTTCTGTTTTTGTCGGAGCAGTCTCATTCGCTTCAGTTCATACTGTCCGATTTCCACTGCTTCATTGATCTCAGTCAAACCGTTTTTTATTATTTGACTTACATTTTTTTGTATGCAAGTCCTTTCCATCATTTTACTTAGGACTCTGCTTATTGTGTAAAATTGCTCCTGCAATTTAGACTCAGCAGCTTCCCAAGTTGCCGGCGATTTATAAACATTCGCACTTTCATTCATAGTGCTACCTGTAACATTTTCTGTCACACCAGCCAGGTTGCCTACTGGTGTGATAGGAGAGCCGGGAAGCTCCATTGACTTTACTGTGTCGCTTGCAGGCGGCACTCGAGAGCCTGCTATAATTTTTTTATTACCTTTCATGATTATATTATTAATTTGTGTTAAATGTTTTATATTTGTGATGGTCAGGAGGATCACTTGTTGGAGATGACGGTTCAGCGTCCTGAATCTCCCCAATACTGAAGCCCTCCTACATTCCGGTGGCCTCGGCTGTTCCTCCCCCACGACTCGCAGCAGGGTCCCATCCGTACGCCATACGGCCTACTACGAGAAGCGAGATTTGACGTCTTACGACGTCTTACCACTGTGTGGGGCAGCCTCCCATGATGGCTAGACTGGGTTCGGGCCCCCTACTTGTGGCGGCCCAGGAGTGCCATCTGGTTTTACAACTGTACCCTCCAGAAGGGGAACGCACATAAGCATGAAGTAATTCCCTCGCAACTAATCCACCAATCAACAAGTAATCACTGCATCCGCAAGACCTTACCGTCGCTCAAACTGGTCACATTCATATGTGAGAGATGCCCGTTTATAGGGCCTCTCATTCATTCATAACCCGCCTGGAAGTTACCCGTTTATAGGGTCTCCATCTCCACCATTCGTGGGAAACTCGTTTATAGAGTTCCCGATATACTCCCCAGTCCGAGTACGGTTATCTTACAGATATGTAGGTGTGTGAATGATGAGTGGGTGTGTAGACGGGCGAATACCACTATTCTCGCTCGAAGTTCTTGTCCACGGCCACTTATTCGTCACTCTTAGAAGTGCTTATTTCGTGACTGACCGCGAGTGGTCGTTCCCCTATCCGCAACCCCGGGGACGCGTGTGGTAGCTGAACTCAAGGCCCCACACACCATTATTATTATTATTATTATTATTATTATTATTATTATTATTATTATTATTATTATTATTATTATTATTATTATTATTATTATTATTATTATTATTATTATTATTATTATTATTATTTAGAATACAAACCAACTATAATAAACGACGCATTATAATTATAAAACAGCACCAGAATTATTACAATATAACTTATATTATAGAAACACGAGCGTCGTCAAGGACGAAAATATCGACTTAACTATTATTTACATTAAAATTGTTATTATTATTATTAATATTGTTGTTCGACGGCTCGGTATGAAATTAGTCGAACGGTGGCGTAAACAGTCGATCGACTAATTTTTTGTTAATAAAAGGGCGAGATTTCCGCCCGAAAAGCAGTTTCCTCGGCAATACGGCCGAAAGAAGCTCCCTAGAGCTATTCCGACTTCAGATCTCTAGTAATCCTGCCCGTCCGAAAATTCCGAATAGTAGACTCGCGATCCTGTTTGTGTGGCGTGCAAAAAAAAATTATTAAATAAAAATTATCCTTAACTATTCTATTCTATCCTATGAGTCTGAACTATTCTATTTTTCGCTTTCAATGTCTATATATATTTTTTCTAGTCCTATTCTATTCTACGAGTTTTGCTACTAAATCTATTGTTAATTTCAATTTACTCTTCTTGAGTTCGTCTTCTTCTTCTATCATTCGACGTCCAAGTCTGCGTGGTCTTCTGCAATGTTTTTTTTTTCTCTCGCGTGTGTGATGCGACTCTGGCATCGTCTTCTGCGGGTTGTCTTTCTGAATGTTACTGGAATAGTGTTGACCATTAGTGGTTGATTAATAATTTGTATTTAGCTTTTGGGGCAACGTTGTTGGGCTAGGTAAATAGATTTATGGGTGAGCCATCGTCTGCTCGTTTTCAATGGTTTAAACCAACTCGTTCTCGCCCGCCGAAGCTGCGTCATTGGTATTGCTCTCACACTAGTGATGATGGAGTTAGTATTTGTCTGTTTATGGACATGTGTGTGTGTGAGCATTCTTTATCCCTCTGATCCCATGTAGTAATTTCGGTACGTCGCCATATGTATTCTGCCTACATTTCGCGGAATTTGTATTTACTCACACGTGGACTTTGCTAGGGGATTTCGATAGGGAACTTAGCGCGGTTGGGGTGAATCTAATTAAACGGGATATGGTATGGCGATGGGGGTATCGTTTATTTATTAACATAAACTGTCGTTCCCGGTATGACTAACATGACTGGTTGCGATCCCTGAGCTAGAGCGTCTGTGACCTCTTTTATGGTCTGCACTACATTGTGCGCGACCGACGGGTTCGCAGCAGGCTGCTCTTCTTTCGGCTCCACCGTGTTCTCTTCTTGTGCGCTATCTATCGCATCCTGACACTTCGTCTTGATACTCTTTCTCAATTGCGTGCCGCGGTCTATCTCCCCCTCACAAGACGTAGCGGCAGGGGTTATTCGCTCTGGATAGAACGTATAAGTATGTACGTCTCAGGTCACTCTGCCACACCTGTAGCGGAACTTACGGTTGTGGGGGTGTGGGCAAGCCGAGTAGCGATGCCCTTGTGCACCGCTATTTCAGGAGCCGGATGCAGGCGAAGTACACCTTCCGATCGATGCTAATATATCCGCTGCTTTTTGCTGAGGAGTGCTCCTCTTCTTGCCTATTATCATGCCTGGCCCTGGTAGTGGCTTGGTAGGCAAGGATGGGTGCGGCCGTATGGGGGGTACAAAATTAGGGGTTGGTGAGACCGTTAACTCCATGAGTGCCGGTATTGTAGTTGCTCCTGGAGCTGTGTTTCTGGTGGAATCATGTTGCGTCGCCATTGGATTATGGAGTGGGTCTTGTACACCTGCGACGGGGATTGGGTTCATTGGGACCTTGAATGGATTATATCTTTTTACCCTCTCTTTTTTACATTGTTCGATTTGGTTCCGAGTGTGTTCGGACGGATGCGATAGGGAGGTATCGACTTTATTGCCGGCACAGGCTCCTTTGTTATCGGGTAATTTCTCTGCACTACAGTACTTTGTGGGTACGATGATTTTCCCTTCGTTTTGTACATTTGGAGCACCTGGTGTTTTTCTGCACCTGCTGATCTTCTGCGTTGCGACCGATCACATGAAGGCGCGTCGATCGCCGCGATAAAGCCGGACTTCGCCGTCTTCAGGTGTACTCACGTACACTATAGGTTCAACCTTCGCCTGAGGCGGTTGCCCGTTGGAGATGTTCTTTCGACGGAATTTCGGACCTGGCCGGTAGGGGAGTGGGCTTATCGATCTTATTTGACGTCATGTGGTATACGGGATCGCTTCTTCTGGACGTCGATAAACTATTATTTTCCTTCGCGACGCTTCTAGCAGTCCCATCTTTTGGGAATAGTGGCTGACTGAATCGTTATTCACCGCGATCGTGTCACGTAAGTCCCCATATGCTCTCTTAAACTGATTATAGATTCAATCCGTCTTCTTCAGGATTTACTTCGAAGGGCGGCGTAGTTCCTTGTATGGGGGAAAATTTATGTTTGTTGTAGGGTCTGGTAGGGAGGTCGCTTTTTCCTCTAATGTTTTTGTATTTAACTCTTTTATCACTTCTTCAGATGTTGTTGTGGTAGTTTTACATCTTTCCGGACGGTCGTACTCTTCTTGAACTAACTCCTCTGGCATTTTTCCGGCTATTGTTATCCTTGATGTTGTGGTAGTTTTACGTCGTTCCGGACGGTCGCCATCGGATTCTTCGAGGTCATCGGTAGGACTACGGGAGATTGTTTCATTGAGTGGAGGCACGCTTGTGTCCAGTAGGGATAAGGTAAATGATGCGTTAATCTCTGGCTGAATAGTTATCGGTTTCGCCTCCTCTATTGTAATCACCTGCATCTGGGCTGAACGCAATGAGGTCGGTAGATTCGCTGTTTGCAGCCCCTGGGTGTTTTAGGGCATCTATTAATGCTTGCATTTTGAGAGACGTGTTTAGGTTGGGATTGACCGAACGCGTTTGCATCGCAGTTGCGATCGCGTTTGATGGGACTTCTCCCTTCATCTCTAAATCGTTGGGGCTTAGACCTGTGGGGGAAATTGCTTCCCCGGGTCTGCGCGATTCTTCGGTTGCTATCGACCTGCGTAGTCCCCTGCCTCTGCCTACGTCTCTCTGCATTTTCCGCCTTCAAAAGTTTCTTGTCCTCAATCTTTGTCGTGGTGTATGCCAGGTGGCGTTGATGAAGTCTATTGTCCTTTGTATTTTTACGATAATGTCAATGCCGAGGATCATTTCGTATGTCAGTGCCTTGGAGACTTTGAAGTTTGCTTTCAGCAATTGACCATCGATTTTTAGTGATATTATCACGTCTCTGTCATTCGCGCAGAGCTTTCCGTCTGGCAGTTCCATGTATGAGACAGATGATGTTATTCCTGATCTTAGCAGTCTCTCTGGGCCTGGGCTCACAAATGATCTCCTTGCTCCGGGATCGACGAGAGCTGGGAATATTTTTCCCATTAGTTCAATATTTAAGAAGAAACGATTTTCTTCGTTCCGTATTGTGTTTTTCGGGCAGGCATCAGTTACATCTTTAGCTTTGGGATATTTATTTTCGCATAAATTTGTTTCCATTAGTGGAGTCCTCTCGTAAGGAGTTTCAAGGTTGACTCCATTTTCTTGTCCCCTTACGCATTTCCTTGGCATTTGTAGGGGCCACAGCGCGGGCAGTCTCGTGTCGTGTCGTCTTTTTCTCCACAATTGTAGCAGTCGAGACGTCTTCTATTGGGACATGGATCTGCCCAATGTTCTACCTGCTTGCAGGTCCAGCAGGGCCTATCGTCATCCCGTCGTGGTTCGTTTCTTGCTGTTGGTTTCTGTGTGTCATTGCGTTCATTATTTTTATGCCACGCACGATCGTCATATCGCTCATTTCTGTTCGGCGATGCGGGTCTATTATATGTTTGCTTGTATCGATCCGGTGTTGGCGATCGTGAGTACCGGTCTCGATCGTCGTGGCGTTTGGGTGGTGTTTGGTTTCGGGAGGGGCTTCGATAGGTGATGTTGGGGGAAAGGTTTCTTGATTGAATTTGTGTCGAATATCGACTATTACGGGTGGGTGATGGAGGTTGAATTCTGGTGGATGGTGTTGGCGAAGGGCTTCGGTGCCGACTCGGGTTCCGTTCGCTCCTCCGGGGGAAAGCATCTTGAGAGTATGGTGATGTCGGGATGTAGTTCCAACCTGATTCATTTCGTCTATCACGGCTGTCTGTTTCTTCGCTTGTTTTATTCGTTACCGTTGCAGCCGCTTCTACTATTATCCTCCTGGATGCGGCGTAGCGATATAGTGCTGAATGAACGCCGGATGTAGGTACGGCCATGCGCCTGTTAGATATTGCCACTGGTTTGCAGCTGTTGAAGGAATATCGTTGTTTCCTCCTATATCCATGCTGTGCGCTGGTGATGATGGCCATGGTCCCATGGGGTATCCAGGGATGGGGGTATTATTCGGAGGTGTAGGCCATGTAGGCGCCGTATTGTTAGTACTGTGTTGTTCTGTTCTGCAGTCATTTGTCTTTTGCTCTGGGTGTTGTTTGTTATCTGACGCCGCGTCCAGATTATCGCGGTTTTGTTCAAGCCCTTTTGAACTTGTGCTTCTGAGATCTCAGGGGATCAGAGTGTTCAAGTTGGGGGATATTATCTTTATCGGTATCCCAGTCGGCGGCTTCTGGGATCTTTAAAACGGATCAGTCTATCTCTCATTATAGTAGGATTCTCGTCTAAACGTAGATGTCGTTGTTTTATCTCACAGAGCAATGCGTCTTTATACATTATTGCGAAAAGGCTATTTAGCCTGTTTTCCTCGTCGTTAATCATTGCTTTTGATGCTTGTTGTAGTAGGTCTATTTTCACTAATTTATATTATTTATACTTTTATCATTTGGTATGATTAAAATAGTCCAGTTAGTTTATTTTAAATTTCCGAAGTGGTTATAATTTATTATTAATTAGTAAAAATAGATGCTTTAAATAAAGCTGATTTGTTTGCCTAATCTTATCGCAGTGCTATTAATTAGTGTGTGTTGTGTTTATACATTTGAGGTTTAACGTTATTGTTAAATAAAAAATTGAAATTCTGTTAAACGATGAGGATTACAAGCGCCATTTGTAATTAAATAAGAAGAAAGAAAACTTGGTTTGGATATTCCGAAAAAAAAATTCGGTGATGAATTAAATAAAGATTATAGACATTCGATTTTGAAACTGTTATTTAATTGTTCGTGAGGAACTTTAAAATCAAAGTTAATTTTATTGTTCCAAAATTATCTCAGTTTAGGTTTAATGTTAGAAGAACTGAGGTTGTTATTTAATGGGATTATTATAAAATACTGTGAAATTAAAATGTATTCTGCTTTCTATTAGTCTTGAGTAAAAATTTCTGATTATTTATTAATTTATTGTTTATTGAAAATTTTATTTTTTATTTAAAATTTTATTGTTTATTTAAAATATCTAGAATTTATTATTTACACGTGTACATTTATATGAGCCATGCGGCAGTCTAAAGGTTAACAATCAATTATGCGAGGTCTTCAGTTATCAATATTCTTTTATATCATAATCTTTTATATTATCCATTTACTTTCAGTATAACAGTATCTTGATTGTTGAAATTATTGTTGTATTTTGATTTATTTTAATTAAATGTCGACTTCGTTTCACTTCTATTGATGTGTTTCTATAATGTGTTATTTGTATCACATTTTGAAAGAAAAATTCCAGATTTAGAAAAAAAATTTTTGATTATTGTAAATAATTTTGATTATTAATTATTATTATTATTTAATTATTTATTTATGACTTGTGTATTTAATAGTTCTGTAAATTTTAGTTTTCCTGCCTGTTGATGTTCTCTCTCTCTCTCTCTCTCTCTCTCTCTCTTATCCACAATACATTTATATGCTTAGATGTGTCTCTTGTTATTATTATTATTATTATTATTAATTATTTATTGCTTTGACAAATTTTGTGTATTTTATATTCTCTCTTGTTGTTCGATGCTTATGAACAATGCTATATGTGTCAAAATATCTTGTAAATAAGTAATATGCTGGTTCAGTATTCTTCATCGACCAATGGTTTGATTTCCCACTGTTTATTGCTAAAAATTGCTAATTTTTAGTAAATTTCTTTGAAACGAATTTCCACCATTGTGGTGGTACTATATAACTTTCAGAATTTTTCAGAAGTGAAAAATTCCAGTTGCTTCCATCGGTTTTGTCTTTTTTAAAATTCTTCACTGTCTATAGTGCAATGTATTGCACGTATAGGCTATATCTGCTTTTTTTTTTAATATATAATTGTTGAAATCTGCAATATAAATATTACCTGTTATTAATGGCTGCTAAAAGCATGTTTGTTTACTTGTTGCTATGAAGGTGATTTTAATTTATGAGTTGAGTGTATCGAGTACATGTGTCAGTGATGACACCTCAATGTGATCCAGTATTAAAGTTATTATTAATAATATTATTATTGTAGTGAAGATTAAATTGTCATATTTATCCTTTTTTCTGTTTTTTTTTGTTTGTATTTTAGCCAGATATTCTTCAATAATATATCTGTTGAAACAGTTTTATATACTCTGCTTGTCCTTGTTGAAAAAATTGCCACTAATTTATTTAGACTGGAATTTTTAGTTTTTATCAAAATTTACCGAAATGGATTTCCATGTTTATGGTGATGAATATAAACATAATCAGCTTTACAGATTTGAGAAATTCCACTCCCTTCCTATAATTTTGTTACTTCTAAAAAAAACAAAATGTTATGTGGCAGGTATGGAGTGTACATATAGGTTAGGGCTCTCTTCCTACTGCTATGTGCTGTATGACATTTAGTAAGAGCAGGAAGAAAAATATGTATTTCATTCAATACTATTCTTCACTGCTAAAGTGGGTATTTGACGTACAAAAAGGGGAATGTATCTGAAGTTGTTACAATTGACTTTGACTTTAAAAAGAAGTTTAACATATTATTTTGTGTAAATTTTCCAGTTATTGCACAAACTTTCTGAATTTTAATAATCACCCAGACCTGCTCTCGTAGCATATAAATGTAGATAATGCCGCGTCTTTGAAAAGTATAAACAATGAGGACTCAATCAAAACTCTTGGCATTCATTGTAATGTCATACTAGATAAATTTTCCTTCAGCGCATTGAAATTTGTTTCTTTGGAGCAAGTTTTAATTAAAAGAGGTGTTCTCTTTAAGATTACCAGATTATTCGATCAATTTGGTTGGTTCTCTCCAACAACGATCTCGGCGATAGTCTTAATGCAGGATTTATGGATCAATAAGAGCGAATGGGATGCACCTTGACCGGAAAGTATACGTACGCGATGGATCGAGTATCGTGAATCACTTTGAGTGCTACTTTGAAAGTTAATCGCTGGTTGGGTACATCTGAAAACCGACCGTACGAGATCTACAGTTTCTCCGGTGTGTCGTCGCGCGCATACGAGGCCGCGGTTTATCTGCATATTCGCGACAGTGAAACGATGTTGCGTGTTACTTGACAAGCGACAAAAACCAAGGTAGCTTCTGTAAAGATAGTGAGTATACGAAATCTGGAATTATGTTGAGCTGCTTTATTGGTGAAATTAATATGTTACCTAAAAAATACAGAATTCATTAAGTATCTCGCCCTGTTTTTATGGTCGGATAATGAGATAGTGCTTAAACGGCTAGATAAATATCCTTCTCGCTGGAAGAACTTCCTAGCGAATCGTGTATCGCAGATTCGAACGCAACTTTCCGATGTGAAGTGGTTACACCTGCTTACAAACGAAAAACTGGCAGATATCGCTACGCGAGGAGCAAAACCAATACACCTCCGCGACTCTAAGCTTTGGTGGCATGGACTTAATTGGCTTGGACAAACTGTTACGTATTGGGCTCAAATATCGAAGACAAGTGAAATTTTACATTGTCAAATACGAGCAACTGAGCCGGAAATTCTTATGCGATTTTCGAGATTAGGTAAACTCATTCGAGTTGTAGCATTTGCGCCCTTTAGCCAAGATGCGTAGAAGTAAAGAAGATATGAATTCATTGTCAATTTATCTCACCTCGGTTGAACTAAGTACTGCTCGAATGAAAATGATTCATATAGTGCAGTTACATGACTCGCGAAATAGATTTTATAGCGAAACAAAAAATCTCCAACTGGTCTGTGACTTGACGATTTCCATATTTATATCGGCTTATAGATGATTTTTAATTGTAATTAATTTGTAAATTTAATTAATTGTGGAGAATTTGTCATCAATTATACAGTTATAATGCAACCACCATTAAAGGAGCCGACAACAAATTGCTGTCAATGTTTAGCGCAGCATCTAAATTTTTTGAAAGCGCGGCAGTTAGCCTCGTTAATGACGGGACGTCGTGGACCTTTATCCTTCCTACTACTTATTATGGAGACATGTGAGAGATCGGTGTAAAATCGATAAAATATCATTTTAGGAGGATATTAGGTGGACATATGATAACATTCGAAGAGTTTACCACAGTGCTAACTGAAATCGAAGTCTACTTGAACTCTTGACCTCTATATTGAACGTCTTAACTTCCGTCCATTTTCTTATTGGCGATATTTCAAGATTTATTCCGGATGTTGTAGAACTGCCAGCCATGCTAGAGAAAATTTAAACTTACAAAGACGCGGAAAGCGGCGACAACCAACCAAAAATGTTACCGTCGGTCGACTTGTCGCTCTTCGAGATGAGACGTTTGCGCCTATGAAATGATCATTAGGCCGTATTACTGAAATCCATCCTGGGGCCGACGGTTGTGTGAGGGTGATTACCGTGCAGACTGCCACCATTACTTACCGGCGACATATTGTACAATTATGCCTCTTATTTACAGTTATTAAAATAGAATCTAAAACACCACTGTGATTCAAGAAATATCTGTACAGCAAAGGAAATTATATTATAGCAGAGGAAAGCGGGCGGAGTGTTGGGAATTTATAAGCTATATCCGCAACAAACACGTATGTAAGCACAGATGATGCATATATGAACCGGGCTCGCGATCCCTCAATACTGAGACTTTGGGATAATCTCCATAATATAGCTACAGCAATATACGTTTAAAGAAAGCGACCATTTTTACAAGATGCCCACTCGGGATAGGTACAACGTATCCGTACTTGATGGGAAAAGATACCTCTGCCGACCATACCGCTTCGAGGACGAGAAAACGGGTTTCCCATACGCGCGCGGTTGCGATTGATTTCGATTTCGACGTTGGAAAAGACTGACCGAAGTTGCCTCACCGAAGACGTTGGGGCCGCAATGCAGTATAGTAGGGATTGCGGAGCCTCCTCCTACCTGAACCCCTATCTCATTGTCTTGCTTTTTTCGAGAGAGAGAAAGAGAGAGAGACCATGTGTGTTTATGTGTGTGTACACAGAGCAGAGATTTAAGAATAAAATAACGTATACGACGAAACATCACAAGACAGCGTACAAACAGAGTCAACCTTCGGGAGACAAGCCATGAGAAACCGAAATAAATCGGAAGCGTACTGGGCGATTATCTGTTGAAACGTTTTCTTTTGTAAAAAATGTTAAGATTTTTCTTTCGACCACCCCCACTCCTCCGTCGTGATTCTCGCTGTATTTATTTAGCAGCCATTAATATGCTTTATTATTAAGGCAATATTCTACTTTACAACTTTGAAAAAAAATGTTTTTTTTTTTAATTTTTCGAAAGTAAATATATTCAAGAATGTTAGCTCAAAATTTTAGAAAGATTCAGGTAGTCTAACTATACTTTTTCACCTTTCGAACGCACTTACCTGAGCGGGCTATTTCGACTCGCCTAGCGCGTGCGCCAGATAAGCCATCTGCCTGGCCTTGTTCGCTGTAGCAGCTGTTCCCCTATTGTAAATCATTACACCTATATATATATATAGCCGCGAAATCACGACCATCCCAAAAAAAATTTTTATTTCTTTCAGGATTAGAAATCGTTCGCGCACACACACAAAAAGAAAATTTTACCTTCACTTACTCACCTCCTTTGCTGCAGAGGGGTCCCGCCGGTCTGGAAGGGAAAGGTTTCAGATAAAAAAAAACGCAACAACGCGAAATTCTCTCCTTTTTTTTTCTTTTCTTTATTTAACACCACACAATGTTCGAGAGTTCACAGTTCACGCGCACCTCTCATCGTTCACAATTCATGCGTGCCTCTCCTAACCCGGTCCCCGCGTTCGACGTGCCCCGACCACGATCCGAGCCCCGACGCGCCCACCGAACCCGGAGGAGGATGTTCGAGGGATGGGAAGAGGGGACAGGGGATACAAGGGAGAAACGGGGGGGGGGAACACACGCGGTGGATGATCGCCGCTCACCGGGATACTCCGTGGCCCGCTGACGTCCGTTGATCCGGGCAGGCGTTCCCCGAGTGTGGAAGTAGGCGCCGGTGATGGGAGGCGCCCGTGACGTCCCTCCTGCTCTCTCTCTCTCTCTCTCTCTCTCTCCAGCTCACCTTATCGGCCCTTATGGCTGTCCTTTCTTACCTGCTGCTTCCTCGGCTCTGCCCGTTCTGCTTCTTCTTGCTTCACTCTCTCTCTCTCTCTCTCTTCCTACCATTTTCTCTACCTCTACTTTGCTTTTTCTCTTACTTTCTCTTACTTTCTTCTCTTACTTTCTTCTCTTACTTTCTTCTCTCACCTTTGTTCTCTTACTTTTCTCTTACTTCTCTCACTTTCTTCTCTGACTTTCTTCTCTTACTTTTTTCACTATCTCTCACCTCTCGGTTAGGCGGCCCACGACGCCATGCTGTCGTCTCCTTCTTCTCTTACTTCTTCTCTTTCAACCCGCTATCCTCTCACCTCTCGGTTAGGTGGTCAACGACGCAATGCTCTCGTCTCGCTGCTCGCAGGGAAGAAGGAGGGAAAAAAAGGGGGGGGGGAAGTTCGGCGGCTGCCGGCGACGGCCGACCGCGGTCGTGACGTGCCGAATACGCGCTTATAAAGAATCGGTTTGATGAATTTGCGCATATGAATTTTAAATTAACGTCTAATATTTTTTTCTTTAGCGATTTACAGATTTAAAACAAAATTTCTTAAGCAACTAATTTATTTAATAAAAAAAAATATTTATTCAGAATGGCTGATTGTTGAGTTTATTTTATAGTTTAAATTCTTTCAATTATTTAATAAAAAAAATTTCGATTAAATAATATAAATTTTTAATATCATTTAATTTTCACATTTACTTAAAATTTTTTGTTTATTTGATTTTCATAGAATGTGGAAATAATTCTTAAGTTCTAAATATAGATTGTAAAATTTACAATTATTATTAACCATAAAAAAAAATAGAACAAATTAACTTTATAATTGATCATAACTCTTAATTGTTAGTGCAATCTATTATCATTAACTCCCTTCACATTCATCATTTATCTTATTAATTAATTGCTATTATTTATTCTAATTATTTCTAATTTATACTTATTATTTATTTATTCTTATTATCTAACTTATGCCTATTATTTCTAATTATCCCTAATTTATGCTATTTATTTCTTCTTATTAACTTATTTATGTCTCTTATTTCTAATTATTTCTATTTATTTTATTTATCCTAAGTATTTCTAATTATCGCTATTGTTGTTAATAGTGAGTTCAATAATTCCTAATTTCTTCAGCAATGTTGATACGCCACAATCCGATGCATTGCTCTTGGTTCGTGTGCGGGACGAACAGGGAGGAGGGGGACCATGTCGAGCACAAGGCGTAACGGCGCGCGCGAGCGCCTTAAAGTTTTCTTGTCCACGAGATGGCGCGCGCGTCGTCTTTTTTCCTGGACAAGTCGGCGCGGGCGCCTTGTGACGCTCGTCACAATATATATATATATATATATATATATATATATTCTCATCAAAATATATACCTTTGCTTCTCAATATTACCTTCCCTTTATAATTTTGCTTCTGTATTTCGAAGATAGTTGTGAAGAAACCAAAAGTCGTGATTGAAAAAGTGAAGACTGATGATCTAATTATCAAATTAATGAAGGAATTATCTAAAAACTACAGTCTTGCAATTGAAAGGAATTCAAATTCAGTAGAAGGCATACGAAACGATATGTGGGCCGGCTATTACCACAAAATCTCAAGAGACTCCAAACCACAGCACACGTACTGTTCAGACAGCTGGTGCAAGTATAAGAAGACCGAAGCAAACAACGCTTTAAAAAATTATAAACATCGGCCTGCTCTTGCTAGTGACGTACAAGAGGTGCTGAAACCGATCCACGAAGATCTAACAAAAACGGAACTGCTGGAGAGATGTTTGGGCAGAAACACTCAAAATAACAATGAGTGTTTCAACTCAATAGTTTGGGCTATGGCACCGAAGAATGTCTATAATGGAAAAAAATCGTTAAAATTGCATGCCTCACTGCTGCCTGCATTTCTAATGAAGGATTCAGCCCACTTTTGAAAGTAATGGAAATTATGGGCCTGCAAATCAGCCAAACCGCCATGCAGTTCGTCAATATGCGCGACTAAGAGCGCAGCGTTCGACAGAACCGACGCTCGACTGAGGCTTCTAAGGAGAGCAGAACTCAAAAAAACAGGCTAAATTAGATGAAAATACTCGCTTGGAACAAGTTGAAGGCATATTGTATGACCCAGGCATCGCGAATTGAGCGCAAGATAATTTTTTCTACGATTTTTCACTTACCAAAACTTTAAACGCGTTTTTCTTAAAACAGCGTTTTCAAGTATCATGCTCGTAAAAACTAAAAAACTATTGAACCGATCCTTATGAAATTTTGAACACATATTCTGTATGTTTGTATCAACCGTCCTAACTACAATCAACTTAACATTTTAATTCTATCTATATTTTTATTGCAAAAAAAGACGGAAAAAAGCAATTTTTTTTCGTATTTTAGTCGCCATTTTGTTCATTTTGCACGTACATAAAATATTCTAGTTAGATCGGTTTCTGGAGTCATACTGAACATACAACTATTTGATTTTTTTGTTTCAGATCATCCGTCGGCAAGATTTTACGACCACGACAACGTTATCTACTTTTTGAGGTGTTGGCTTTGACCATACTTTACATGTATAAAAAATGTATAAAATAAATAAAAAAAATTTTTTATGTACTTCAAGAGTGTATTTATTAAGCATTTAAGTCAAAAGTAGGATACTGCCTTGAGGAATTACGCATGATGCCTTGATGTTCACGTGTATTGTGTATTATAATTCAAGGGGGTGCCGCTATAATCATTTTAGCTCGCTTGAATATGTGAATTTCCAAGTGCATGCAAAACTCAACGACTTCCTGATTTATCGATCTGATTTCTTTCTCTCTCTCTCTCTCTCTCTCTCTCTCTCTCTCTCTCTCTCTCTCTCTCTCTCTCTTTCTGTCTTTCTCTCTCACTCTTTCCTTTTCTCCTCGCATTAAGCGTCGATTAATTTATGCCGAGAAATTTTGCAAAAGGAACACTTAATTAAACGATAAGAGAGGGTAATAGAAATTTACGATTCAACAAGGAAAGGGAGAGCGAATAATAATTATTGTCTGCGAGTGTAAGACGTTTGAAACTCATACAATGATGCATCGTCAGAGTCGTTAACTATCCTTGGTCGAATTACCGATTTATATATGAGTGAGGTCATATATATATATATATATATATATATATATATATATATATAATTGTATAAAAATTTAACCCGAGCAATTACGTGCTTTTGTCGTTGAAAATTTGTAAGCAGATTATTTTGCAAACTGAATAGAACAGAGTGTGCATCCAACTCGGTGGCACTCCTAGACTGAAAGAAAGGTGTGTAAATTTCTTTTTGATTGAAAACCAGTTTTATAATCGAACTCTGTGACAATTCGTTATAGATTTACAAGACAATTTAAGTGGGGTAGACCAGAACAAAGGAAGGTGAATATGGAAATAAGAAAGTAATAAAAAAACAAAATAAATATCCGTGAACCAGAATGTTTAACAAAGAAATAAGACACATTTATTAGCGTCTCCCGTCTTGGGTTCGATCGATATAATACTTTAAGGGATTACTTAAACAGCTCAAAAATATCTATGTAAAAAGTACTCTATGTATAAATCTATATTTCTGTAGATAATTTTATCTACCATCGCTTTTGTATAAAAAGGTAGTATCTCTGCATTGACGTTGTAAAGATGATATCGTAAACCTTCATTGGATTCAATTACAATTGGCACCAGTAACTAAATATTCGCAATGTTGACTTTTAAATACGAAAATATACGAAATAGATATATATATATATACACACACACACATATATATATATATATATATATATATATATATATATATATATATATAAACATATATCATATCATATCATATCATATAGAGGCCTACGATGGCTCGATCGCTAGAGCGAAGGACTAGTAACTCGGTGATCCGAGTTCAAATCCCGGTCTCGGCCGATTGATACAGGCACCGCTGTAATTATTTACATATCCTTTGTTTACAAACACATCGTAGAACTCCATCGCTGATTAGCACCCATAATTAGAAGCATAAATGAAGCGACGTTAAATAACATAAAAAAAAATCATATCATATCATATCATATCATACTAATGTATAAAAACAAAGCGTGTTTTCGTTTGTACACGATAACCTAAAAAATTACTGAACCGATTGTCCTGCAATTTGACATATAGATTCTATATTATCTTGAGAATGACATAGGCTATGTTTTTTATTGAAACTGATTTTACTTTTATCAATAAATTAAGTTAATGGTTTTAACAATCAGTTTCACCAGCGTCCAGTAGGCGTCCACAAGGCGTTTTGAATCATGAACATCAACTCAAAGTAGCCTCAATGTTCATATCCAGCTTTGGGATTCGTATCCTAAAGGAAGTGTGACGTTAGTCGGTATTACTTTTTTTGTTCTTCAGGTTAATCTGACATTATTCTCACACCTTATGGATGTCTTTTGATTTTTGTAAGTTTTATTTTCTCTTACGTCGAAAAATCTCTCTCTATCTCTCTCTCTCTCTCTCTCTCTCTCTCTCTCTCTCTCTCTCTCTCTCTCTCTCTCTCTCTCTCTGTCACTATCTCTTTGTCTTTGTTCAAATCATACTGAATATAGTTTGTGACGACCAATTATATTTTTATTTTTATACATTCTATTAACTTCAGAATTGTGACAAGAGACTATATTTTTTTTAGTTTGATCCAAAGAAATGATAGCAAAATAGGGTTCTTTACTAACAACCTCGAAACTATGTATATATATAAACAAAATATATCGTCACTCCTGCATTAAAAGGCAATATCCATCGTCTACTTAAAAAATATGCTGTGTGCATACCAACAGTTTGCTTGAATTTCAGTTGGCATCACTACGAAAATATTCACAGTTTTTAATTGAAAAACCGGAAATATACGAAATATGTATATATATATATATATATATATATATATATATATATTATGTATCTTATATTATACATATTATATATACACATTTTAGAAACGGTTTCTACTGATAAATATTGTATTGGCGTATACGGGCGGCTGATTACGATCCCGTTATCCCGTTTCCTGAAGACGATTTCTATAGCCAGCTGTGTGTTAGGATGATAGAATGCAAGGTGTGTTTGGGCGATTTCTACGGGGAATATGTATTTAATTAGGAAAACGAGATCCAGGTATGAGGAAATCAGCTGCTATGGGAAGATTCATGTTGGGAAGATAAAATACGATATCTAGGTCTTTTCAAACGACTTCACCGTGGAGTATTGTGTTTAGTCATTAGAAAGCGATGCAGTTTTCTCGAGACGACTTCTACTGGAACTATCGTGTTTAGTTGGTAGGGAACGATGTTTAGGTATGTTGGGATAACTTCTGCGGGAAGTTTCATGTTCGGATCATAGAATGCAATTTCCAGGTGTTATGGAACGAATTGTAGAGGAAGTTTCATATTCGGACGGTAGAAGATGATATCCAGGTATGACGAGACGATTTCTATGGGGAGCATCGTGTTTTCACTTCCCAAAAAAGAAAAAGAAACCCCGATCACACGCGAACGCTGGAGACCGCGCCACAGGCACTCGCCTCTCTTTCCGGGAGGGAGATTGGCGATGATGGCGGGTCCGTGGAAGAAGGGTGGCATGGGCGCACCGAGATTCTTTGTCCGGTGGGCTCTGTCGAACTTTTCGCCGGCACCCTGTCTCTTTACTCTTCACCCTAACTATTTCTCTTTTCCGTCGTTTCTCCTTTGGCGCGCCTTCTCCCGTTCTTCTGCTCCTGCTTTTTTCTTTCGCTCGCTTCTTCCTTCTCTTTCCACTCCCTTATCCTTGATCTATCTCTACTTAATTATTTTTCTTTCGCCACCCTACGGGGCACGTACGGTGACGGACGACGGTGATTGGCTCGTGTCGGACGCAAGAATTACGATCGCCAATTGAATTTTAAATACAAATTTATTACACTTTTTTCTCGCACAATGAAGAAACAATTTGAAAATGTTTATTTTTCTTTTTCATAACAAACAAGCGAAACTAGCCATAATTTAGCGAAATTTAATTAAGGAAATGTCGCTATTTTACTAAACATAATAACATTGATGTTTCCTTAAGAACTTTGAAAATCCTTCTACGTAAATACATACTACTCCATAAATTTTTGTGATGATACTTAATAAAAATTCGTGATCATCCCTAAGCCATCATTAATAATAATACTAATAATGCTAGTAATAAATAATAAAATTACAATAAATAACTCTAACAAAATCTAAAACGTCGAGAAAAAAATTATATAAATGCAGTAAGATAACAGCGAGTATACAGAATTCGTTTTGTGCGCCCACTTTTCTTTATGTAATACGTAACATATATACGATTGTACGTGATTATAAGAACAAAACAAAAAAACATTCGTATAATTGATCGTCATATGGGTAAACTTTAAATAAACAATTTCACCCATAATAGTCGATATTCGACACAAAAGCAATTAAGAAACCTTTTCCCCAACATCACCTATATATATATATATATATATATATATAGCCCCTCCCGAAGCCAAACACCACCCAGACGCCATGACGATCGAGACCGGTACTCACGATCGCCAACATCGGATCGGTACAAGCCAAGATATAATAGACGCGCATCGCCGAACAGAAACGAGCGATATGACGATCGTGCGTGGCATAAAAATAATGAAAGCAATGACACACAGAAACCAACAGCAAGAAACGAAATACGACGGGATGACGATAGGCCCTATTGGACCGGCAAGCAGGTAGGATACTGGGCAGATCGATGTCCCGATAGAAGACGTCTCTACTGCTACAATTGTGGAGAAAAAGACGTCACGACACGAGACTACCCGCGCTGCGGCCCCTACAAACGCCAGGAAAATGCGTAAGGCGAGAAGAAAATGGAGTCAATCGGAAAATGGGGAAAATATTCCCAGCTCTCGTTGATCCCGGAGCAAGGAGATCATTTGTGGGCCCAGGCCCAGAGAGACTGCTAAGATCAGGAATAACATCATCCGTCTCATACATGGAACTGCCAGACAGAAAGCTCTGCGCGAATGACAGAGACGTGATAATATCATGGTCAATTGCTGAAAGCAAACTTCAAAGTCTCCAAGGCACTAACATACGAAATGATCCTTGATATGGACATTATCGTAAAGATACGAATGACAATAGAGGTCACCAATGCCACCTGATATACACCACGTATACACAACGTGTACACACGTATATACACTGGTATACACAAATAACTAGCCATTTCGTAACATCAAAAAAGAATAGACAAGAAGCCATCAACGTCATAGCAGCCGTTGAATGTTTAGAGACCCTGACCCAAGAGGAGGTGCAGAAACTCGAGCAGGTGTTAAGCCACCTAATATTAACCCCTAATAGTACGAGTGAAAAATGAGCGAAATACAAGCTCATCCAGTCCCGTACAGTCCAGTACAGTTTGAAATACAAGTGTCGTAAAGAGCACCGGCCGGTTTAATGACCCAAAGAAACATCGAAGGCCCTTGGACATCTGTGGCAGCTGACATCAAGGGACCGTTCCCGGCCAGTAAGGGCCAACACCGGTACCTGCTGGATGGAGGATTTATTCATTAAATACATCGAAATCAGACCACTCAAAAAAACAACAGCACAGGCAATCGCCAAGGCGTGAGAAGAACTGGTAATTTTCAAATGGAGATGCCCAAAATACCTAATCACGGATAATGGCACAGAATTTGCCAACCATTTGCTTAAAAACAAATTAGACGAAATAGGCATAATTCACCAGTTCGGAGCACCATATCACGCACAGGCGAACATTGTCGAACGGGTAAACCGGACAATAAAGACGATGATTTCGATCTTTATCAAACACGACCACAAGGACTGAGATCTCCACCTGTCTGAATTTGCGTTTGCCGTAAATACCTCGGTACACGCTAGCACCCAAGCATCACCAGCATTCCTTAATTTCGGGCGAAATCCGAGAGAAATGCCGACGTATAGACACACGGACAAGCCCAGAAAATCCAGTCGCTAACACCTGCAGACTGGATCGACCGAATGAAAAGATTACCAGCAATCCACGAGCTAGTAAAAGCTAATCTAAGTACGGCCAGTTCAAAACCAGCGAAATACTATAACAAAGGCCGACGACAAGAAACTTTCGAAGTTAACGACATGATATGTCGATGCAACCATGTAATATCATCGAGTTCCGACAAATTATTGGCAAAATTAGCGCCAAAATACATGGCCGCATGTCGTATCAGAAAGATTTCCCCAATCGTATTTGAGCTGAAAGGCATAAATAGCGGGAAAGAAACGAGAGCCCACGTTTCGGATATCAAAATATATCATCCTCCTAACATCACTCCTGCTTTTTTCACAGGTTCCACATCCAACAAGGCGGAAAATGCGGAGAGGCGTAGGCAGAGGCAGGGGACTACGCAGGTCGATAGCAACCGAAGAATCGCGCAGACCCGGGGAAGCAATGACCCCCACAGGCCTAAGCCCCAACGATTTAGAGACGAAGGGAGAAGTCCCATCAAACGCGATCGCAACTGCGATGCGAACGCATCCGGTCAATCCCAAACCTAAACACGTCCCTCAAAATGCGAGCATTAATAGATGCCCTGAAACACCCAGGGGCTGCAAACAACGAAACCACCGACCTGATTGCGTTGAGCCCAGAAGCAACGCAGAAGATTACAATAGAGGAGGAGAAACCGAAAACTATTCGGCCAGAAATTAACGCATCTTTTACCTTGTCCCTGCTGGACACAAACGTGCGTCCACTCAACGACGACACCTAAAGACTACCGAGTTTTTATTTACTTTAATCTAAAAAACATAAATAATTCATTTCGAGCGGTTTCGATGTCCACCTACACCAATCCTCATCCCCAATAGAAACGTTACCTTCTTTTCGCTCACTCTATATAAAGCGCCTTATTTAGGGTTGGGAAGCCCCGGGCAGCATCGATGTGGGGGTCCTCCAGTGAGGGTTTGAAAATCACAAACGATACAATTTTTATAGTATAATTTTTTATTGCACATATGAAATAATTTATTTATACATACATATATCTTTTTAATAAATAAATATAGATTTATATAGTAGAAAATTAGATAAAAAAGTAAATTTTTCAGCATATATATCCAATTCTTATAATTTCTCAAAAAAATTTAAGTTTTTCAAATTTCCTTCTATTATATTTAACGGTGGCTTATTAATTTTTATAATTAAAATTAATTATTGCAAATAGTACGCGCTTTAAGTTTGTACAGAGATGCTTATATGAATTGGCTATGACCACCACTTAAACTACGGCCCAGCGCCGTACTTAAGAGGGCTCGGGGCACCGATGTTGTGAGGGTCCTACACTGAGGATCTTAAAATCACAAACGATGCAATTTTTATAATAAAATTTTTTATTGCATATATAAAATAATTTATTTATCTATACGTATAAGTTTTTAATAAATAAATGTATATTAATATAGTAACAAATTAAATGAAAAAATAAAAATAATTAAATACAGCATTTTGGCGCTTTTATTTCAGCAAATGTGTTTAATATATCATCAATATTTATATGATATATAATGTTTCTTTTCATACTTATGCTAGTCAAAGTATTTATCGGAGTTAAGTCATTGATAGCCTCCAGCAATTATTTACTAACTTTAATTTCGAAAACAACCTTTCTCCGGTACAATTATTTATCATTAGAGTTATATATTATATGTTCTTAAAATTAATTTCATATTTGAAAAGGTCTTTCGTATTCCTTTTTTAATAATCTATAAAAATATAACTTGTTATCGACTCATTGCTATCTCAGATTTTAATTCGAGTAATTGAGCACAAAATGATTGAAATAAAAGTAGTTTCATTCTAAATTTGATTCGAACTGATTTCTGTAGATATCTAATAACCTTTTACTACTTTGTTCTATTTCAAAAGAATTTAAGATATTGAAGTTTGATAAAAAAAACCGAAGCGTAATTCGATCCATTCAGATGCTGAAATTCTTTCATCTAAAAAAGCCAGAAAAGTGTCGATCAAAGGTATAGATCTTCGTAGTCTAAAAACAGTTCTCTTTCATTTTCTACAAATTCGCTCAATGATCGCATGATTCTTTTAGGATTTTGTCTAGTTTTATTAGCATTGTTCAGATTGTCAAGTACTTCTTGTATAGTATGCATTGTCTTATATATACCTTCGACCAGACATCTGATTTTCGAATTGTATTCACCACTATCAGTAATTAATAATAAAAATTCTAAAATTACCGAGTAGCTTTTCATAAATGCTTGATTAGTTTTAGCACGAGCAAACCATCAGATGCATTCGTTTCCTTTGGTTAGCATTATTCTATTACCAATAGTTCTGTTACCTTTAAAATTTTAATAAGAAGCTCGCAACATATATCTGATGCTGAAAAAAATTCGTAAAGATCCTGTAAATATATGAAATAATCTTTCTCAAAAGGTGAAGTACTTGAATCGTTTTCCCCTACGAGATTTAAAGAATGACCGATACAGGGAATCCAATCAGCCAGATTATTTCTCTCCTTTATTAGAGCCTGCAAACCGTTAGATCTACCACTCATAGCTGAGGAATTGTCATAAGATTGGCCCCTGGAATCGTTCAAATCATGATATTCTCTTGTAGGAATTTATTCACATCATCAATCATATCTAAATCAATTTTCGCTACTTTCAAACGCCTCATGATTTCTTTATAAATAACAAAACCGATCTCTTCAATAAACTCTTCAACTGCACGTTCTTTTGCAGGATTATACTTCAATGCATACAGCTCTTCGCGTTGACATGTGAATTGTCTTAATTTCTAATCTTTTAAGTTCCTTTAAATTTTCAAGTATCATACTAGGAGATTCTATATGAACTATCTTTTAATAGTACGTTAATGCAATATGATTAATGATTATATCACGGGCTTTCAACATGTCGTCGTGACCTTTCTCGCCATCGACATTGTCCTTCCCTATCGTCAGTACGTAGTCTAATCTCTTGACTCGTAATTCCGATTTCAAATAATCCTCAAAGATATCAAATTAGTTAATATATACTTTCTGAAAGAATTATTCTCTTTATTAGAACAAGAAACAAATTTTTCAGACATTTTTTCAAATGAAATATTAAAATTTGTGATATCAGATGCAGATTTATCCTTCTTTCTATCATTATTGTTATGCAAATTATTAGAAATATTTTTGCTTCCATCGATACCAGATTCGATAATCTCATTGGTCACACTGCGACTCGTTGTAATAGGCTGAGTATCAGTTTTTATCTGATAGGCATTTACGTTCATGAGCATTTCCGCTTACAACCACGTTTTTCCCTGTTTTTATCTCTGTATGAAAATCAATCAGCAAAATGGGAAAACTTCAAAAACTTTGTAGAATTAGCTTCCTTGTAATTTTCCTCTAAGGAAACCTCGATGCAAGAACAAAGGGAGCATTGAGACGGGGCTCGACCATTCTGTCAGGGACAAAGGATTTTCACTCAACTAAACTTTCGCGAAATATGAAATTTTTTTTTTTTAAACACAAACCCGTTCAGAGGTAGTGGGCGGTGCCCATAACCTATTAGAATAAGGTATTATTAACGATGTAAATAAAATGTAAATTAGCAGAGTAAAGGGTTTGTAATAAATTAGAACAAAGAATCAACTTAATACTTAAGACTTTAATAAAACACGCCAAGCTTAAATAATGGTTCAGAATAGACTAACTGTACTATACATAAGATGGGCGCTCGCGCTGCCGCACGAGCGCCCACGCTACACTTCATATATACAATGCAGTGTGTATGGTTGGTGGTATATTCCAACAATATATATATTAGCATCCTCCTCTCGGCTTCGCTCTAGATAATAATTTAACCGCTTTCTTAAACAATTCAATAATATCTAAGTAAAATGTACTGATTGCGACTATTTTTTTTGATTATGCCAAATGAATCTAATTCAAAATATTGTTTCATTAATCGATCGAGCGATATTTCTTGCGAATCTATGCTATTATCGGAGAAATCAATTTCACTACCTATTACGGACGACTGCGTTAAGTTTACAATACGCGATTGCTTTAATATCGGAAATACGGGACCATGCAAACTCCATTCCAGTAAAGAACGTGAAATCGCTAAATTAGTATTATTTATTGATAATAACTCGCGTGTGGATATTAGACTCCAATTATCCTGTCCTATTAACAATTTTACGTCCGGTATATAATAAGATTTTACATTAATAATCTTTTTCTCAAATTGAAATAAGTATTGAATTAATTCTTTACTAATTGTTTGAGTTGGAAGTTTAAAATTTTTTACCGTCACCGCGCCTTGTATTTCATATTTTCCAAAAATACCAGATATTTCAACATTTATTTTTTGACAATCATGCATTATTAAATTTTCATTCTTAATACCTATGAAATTTAAATTTAATAGAGTTCCATTTATACCTAAATTTTGCGCAATTTTAAAATCAATGAGCGTTACAGTGGACCCCTCATCCAATAACGCGAACGTATCTATACCCATTCTCGGATCAGTTAAATGAATGGGTACTATTTTTAATAATACATCAGTATATTTTAGTCATAAATCCGGTTCTCGAGAAGTCGATGCTACTGGAACGATCTCTGTGTTGAAATTGTTATTTGACGCGTCGCGCTTGGTGTAACTTGATCTCGCGTTATCGCTTGTAAACTCTTGGTTGTGCAGCAGATGGTGATGTGATTTACCGCACAATATGCACTTGACGATTGAACATTGTTCTTTCGAGTGGGCCATTTTCAAACAACCGAAACATAATCGATATTTTCTCGCTTTAGCCCATCTTGCTTCTACAGAATCGTTTTTAAATAAATTACACTCCGATGGAAGATGTTTACCGCGCTTACAAATAAGACATTCATAAATTTTCGTTGGCGTAGTTTCGTTAACGTGCTTTACTGAATATACATGACCTGACTTAAAATTACGTGTGCCGTGTCTGAATATACTCGTTTATTTTGCTGGTTCGTCAAAATTGATATCCATATCACCTAATTTTTCTAACTCAGATTTTTCAATCGTAACGGTAGCCGAATATCTATTAAAGGCGTATTTCAACGATGTCGGTAGTTTACTTCCGACAATCTGATTAATCTCTGGACTATGTAAATAGCCGGTCAGCTTCAGTGACTTAAAAGCCATAATCGCGTTTCTAAATTTAGTAACAAATTGTGTAAGCGTCACTTTTCCTGACTCAAGAATTGGTAGATTGTTTAAATCTCGCATTACTTTCAGCGCTACAGTGTTTTTATTTCCATAATGTAACTCGAGCGTGCGCATAACTTCATCGACATCGCGACTCGTCGCTAGAAGCGTATTAACGATGTCTCGCGCCTCTCCTTTCAACGCTTGAAATAGTCGCGTCATATTCTCACGGTCGCTGTAATCGCCAAGTTCGGTTGATAATTTATAAGCCTCCTTAAAATGTAGCCATTCTAAGGGGTCGCCGGCGAATACCGGTAGATTTCTCTCAGTAGTCAAGCGTTTGACAAGTCGCGAGTTATTCTCACTAAACGACGCTTCGCGCATAGAATTTAAAGTTCGCTCAATTACATCTACTAAACGCAAAGTATGATTCGGCTCGCTTAACTTAACAATTTGTTGAGATCTCACCGGGATAGCAGTACTATTCATCCAGGTAGTTTGCTGATCGTGCGAAGACGGACTTTCAGGTCTCACTTCTGTGTGCTCGGTCTGCTGCTGGTTCATCATGGCTTGCGGATCAGCGTTGATGTTCAGAAGTTCCGCCGAAGGCTGATTGTTGTTTAGCAGTTCTCGATTTGATGTTGATGTTGTCCTCGCTGCTCTTGTGCGTTTTGTCCTCGGCTCTCCGTCGTCCTTTCTCGAATTGGAAGTTGAAGCACGACGACGTGGCATTGTCATCCAGTGTTTATGAGAATAAAGAACGAATTAATATTTTATTTTTAATGATATTTATTAATTAATCCCAACAATCGGTAATAGTCCCGGGTTTCAGCACCAAAATTTAATCCACAGATAAATGGGATTCAATTTAATAAATTTAGCCACAAATAATAACCAGATAAGATATCAATTTTATAATAATTTTTAATCAATTGGAAGCTGTTAAAAACGCACCTCGTAGAAGAACCAGTAACATAATGAATGATAAACGCATGCGCTCGACCTTTTATAGCTCGTCCTTCCCTTAGCTATCAGGTTTCTCAAATTTAGCGATAAGCCACAAACGACAGAGTGTCGATCTCTCGAGAAGTTTCGCCTTGCAGCCTTATTGGCCCGGATATAAAAGCTTTGTTTTGAAGCTATTAGTTTCTATCCTTTTATAGAAACATTAAAAACGTCGTTCGGAAAGAGTACCGTCTCAATATAAATCTTCCCATAGAAGTTAATTTTCTCATACCTGGACATCGTTTTCTATCAACTAAATACAATATTCCCCATAGAAATCGCTCAGAGACACGTGGACATAGCATTCTATCACCCAAACACACAACTGGCTATATAAATCGTCATGAGGCAACGGGATATCGTGATCAACCGCTCGTACACGCCAATACAATATTTCTCAGTAGAAGCCGTATTTAAAATATGTATGTATAATATGTACAATAGAATATACATACAATATTATATATATATATATATATATATATATATATATATATATAATATTGTGCGCAAAAGAACCTAATTTTGCTATAATTTCTTTTGTTCAAACTAAAAAAAACAGTCTCTTGTCACAATATTAAAGCTAGTATGTATAAAAACAAAAATATAATTTGTCGTCACAAAATATATTCAGTATGATTTGGCATACAGAACCATTTTATATGAAAAGGGGAAAGGAAGACAGAGAGACAGACAGAGAGTGAGAGTGAGAGCGAGAGAGAAAGAGAGAGAGAGAGAGAGAGAGGGAGATTTCTTTACGTAAAAGAAAATAAAATTTACAAAAATGAAAAGATATCCATAAGGCTTGAGAGTAAAGTCAGATTAACCTGAAGAGCGAAAAGGGTAATACCGACTAACGTCACACCTTCTTTAGGATATGAATCTCAAAGTTTGATATAAACATTCGTTTGAGCTGGCCTGGTATCAATACTTTAAGCGGACTACTTTGAGTTGATGTTCGTGACTCAAGAAGCCACCTAGTGGCCGCTGGTGAAACTGATTGTTGAAACCATTAACTTTATTTATTGATGAAAGAAAAATGATTTTCAGAAAAAACATAGCTTATATATATATATATATATATATATATATATATATATATATATATATATATATATATACTAGCATCCCCCGTCTCGGCTTCGCCCGAGATAATAATTTAACCAATTTCATAAACAATTCAATAATATCTCAATAAAAAGTACTCTATGTATAAACATCTACATTACTATAAATAATTGACCGTAATTTACCTATCGTCGCTTCTGGATAAATACCTGCTTCAATGTAGCGTCCGCTTCAAAAAGTTTATATTTTATATATATATATATATATATATCTACCGTATATATATATATATATATATATACGGAACAGAGTCCCACAAAAAGTCATATATATCGCATATAGCTGACTATGATTTACACTGCTCATTGGAAATTATAGAATTTTTCGCACAAAATTGCGCTTAAGACATAAATTTCCCAGAAAAGCACAAAAGCTAAAGTCGAAACCACCAAAGCTAAATATCGGATATAGTTAAAAATAAAAAAATTTCTTAACATATATACTAATTGAACAGCTCAAATTTTATTTATCGGCGAAATAATTTATCAAGTTACTCTTTATCTCGTTTATCAAGTTACTCTTTTAAATAATTTATCAAGTTACTCTGATCTATTGTACAACCATTTGTTACTTGATGTTGTACTTTGTGACTCGTAGTCGGTGCTCTTCTTATTTGTTCAGAACAAACGTTGCTCCCGGCTTTACTACGATTACTGGCTGGAGTTCCCTATCGCACTTTTGACATGTTCGATCATCTGCGCTAGGGTGGATACCTCGACTTTCGCAGGCGCCTCTCCCTTCTCATCCACTGTTTGAGCTGATACCTGGCGTGTCATCTTTGATTTTTTCCCGGACTACGCCTCGTAGTCACTCTCCCCTTCTCAAGATGACACGGTAGGGTTCGGCCGTTCAGTACACGATCTGTAGGTATATACGTCGCCTGTCGCCCTGCCACACCTGTAGCAAAACTTTCCCTTTAGCGGGTGCGGGCAGGCGAAATAACGGTATCCCTCCGTGCCGCAGTTCCAGTATCCGTGCGTCGGCGCTGCTACTGTTGCCATGATGCCATCCGCCCTGTGCCGTTAAGCTATCTGCTTCTGTGGCACACTACCTAATCCTAGCATCGGTATAGCCCGGTGCTGACGGATGTGGACGCTCGATAGGTGTGAAGTTAGGTGGAGGTTTAACTTCCATTGCGATTAGAGCCGGAATTGCCACTTTTTGACTCGTTGAATGGCTCGTTCAAACTCGGAACTGGGGTCGGCTGTATTCCCGATATTGTAAGGGTATCTTGTGACGGTATGTTAAAGGAACTGAAGCCGAATTTATGCTCTAGGTGGTAGGGATCTTGGTGTCTGGAGTAGGGGTTATTAGGGCGCGGTAGAGTATGGGACTCTCGCTTATCGGCACAAGTCCCGCCATGACGGGGGACTTTGTACTTCGTGGGTACAATGATTTTTTCGTTCTTCTGCGTGTCATGAGCAATCGGTGTTTTCCAGCGTCCTGCTTTCTGTATCACGATGGATCCGTCGCCACAATCAAGGCGGACTTTGCCATTTTCGAGTGTACTCACATACACGATTGGTGCAGCGGGCTTCTGCGCCGGCTGCTTCTTGGGAGTTGCCCTCCAGTAAATGTTCGAACCTGGCCGATACGGTAGGGGTCTTAGATCGTATTTGAGCTCCTGATAGATATAGGACTGCGTCCTTCGGGTTTCTATATACTCGAATTTTTCGGCGGGACGCTTCTTACGGCCCTGTTTTGCGGGACGCTTCACTGACCGAGCTGTTATCTACGGCTATTCTAGCCTCGAGGTTCTCATACCTTTTAGTAAACGGATTATGTACGAGATCCAACTTTTGTCGTAGTTTTACGTCTTTACGGACGTTCGCACTCTTGTGCTTCTTCTTTCTCTTCTTCTCATTGCTCTCTTTTTGCTTCTCTTTTCTCATCTTCAGTGTTCTTCACTTCAGTTTTCTCCTCTTCAGTAGCCGATGTTTTACGTCGTTCCCGAAGGGCACACGGTTCTTGTTGTGCATTTTCCGTAATTTTACGTCTTTGTGGACGATTGCAGATGATGTTCTCTGCTTCCATAGTTTTACGTCTTTGCGGGCGTTCGCCCTCTCTTTTAGCGATAACGGTAGGGTCTAGAAGGGATAGACTGAAATGGGTCTCTTTAACAGGGAGCATCTTCGTCATTGGTTGACGTTTTTCTCTAATATGTTGGGTCGTATTTGGGCTGAACTCTATGAGGTTTCTTTCCTCTTGGATTTGCTCCAGCGCCTGTACTACCTCGTTCATATCGAGGGTAGGGTGCGAAGGCGTTAGGGGATCTGGTTCTCAACACTGGTTGCATTGACGTCTATTGGGATCAGTCCCCACGCCTTTTCGCGATCGGAGGCGAGATGTTTCGGGATCCTTTCCCCGGGTGGGCGGAGTTGTTTGGTCATGCCTTTCATATTTGTCGTCGGTGTTATCGTCGTTCTTATCTGTGGAGAAAATGTGAGTATCAGGCAGGTGGTATTTTCTTAGGTCTTAGACATATACTTTTGTTTTTCATCTATCGCTCAAATCCTTTACTTCAAAAATTACGGGAGAAATTTTTCCCGTGACTTTTCTCGGTGCTATTAATTTTGGGACCAACTTCGCGGCGAACTTATCAGAACCTGCCGATGGCACGTGATTGCGCCTCCAAACTATAAAAAGACAAAGGTCGCTGAACGTTGGTCTCGTGAACGGTTGTGGGAAGGACTGCGGTAAGAAGATCGGTAGAAGTTTCCTCGTGGTAAGGGTGAGGGATTTCTATTGCGAACGTATGATGGTGTTCTGTATTTCAAGGTTGGTGGGTGGACTACAATATCTTGGCGAAAACGCTACTTACGCTCCGGTGAGATTTAGAGCTTTCTTCAGATCGTCTGGGCGATGAGCGTCTTGAGCGCTGCGGTGTTGGGTTGTAGCTCCTCTCCCGTTCTTTCCTTTCGCGGGAGTACGATTATTACTGTCAAGTTTGGTTTTTATTGATGCAGATGGTTCCGTGATCTGTACATTCTTCTTGACGATCGGTTGCTTTTCCTTTTCGATGACCGCTACTATTAAGCGTTTGCTTGTTCTTTCAGACGAGCAACAGACAGCTGTGGTTACCATGCGTTCTTCTGTAGGTGGTGGCTCTGTATAGCGGCGAGTGAGCTCCAACTTCAATTCTTCGATTTGCTAACCAACAAGCTGCAACTTGCTGTAATCGAGTGAGAGTCACTTCTATTAATTTTGTCTATATATGCCGGATGAAGCTTCCAATAAACTCAGCCCAACTGGGCTTCGAGGTTTAGTGCATGTATCATTTTATCAATGAGCACACGGATGCCCCTGAGATAGGAATCTATGGGCTCTTTCGAACATTGCATTCGGTCATGCAACTCTTCCTCGAGTCAAAAAGTATAATCTATTGGCCGGAATTGTTGCCGCCGCGTAGCTTTGAAATCTCCCAGACAATTCTTACAGAGGTTTCGTGCAGATACAAACTGATTCGCTCAGTATCCCTGAGATTAATTTGAGGATATCTGTGTCTGGTATAGCCAAGCTGCTTATTGTTTCCTCCAGCCTTTGAATGAACTCTTCTACATCTTTACGTAGAACTTCTGTGAATTGCATCTTCCATTGCCTGAGTAACTGTCCAGTATGGGTCAATTTCAAGTCTGAACAAGAATGATCTAGTCGAAAGGGGTGGTCATGATTCCATCTGTGGTTCTACTATCGACACTTCCGGAAACGACACCAGATAATGCTGTAGCATTACGGGATGTTGATATGGCCATTGGTTCGGTGGGTATGGCCCATTTGCAATGGCTGAGGATGCCTCGACATTTTTACCTATGTTGTTGATGTGTGCTGGTGGCGACATCCATTTTCCGACAGTAAATCCTGTATAACTGGCTACGGTCGGGGTCTCTGATCCCTGTTGCATTATTAGCACAGTATCAGGCTGCCTCGTCTAGCTTGTATTTTCCTCAAACGTGCATGGCTGTGTCGGAGTTGTTGCGGATGGCACGCCGGATTAGCCGTGGTGAATAGTCGTGTAGCTGAGTATCTCGGACATTCCAGTTATCTCGGGGTGCTGCTTCTCAGCATCCTCGCCATGTTTCGGTGTGGCATCAATATTTTGATGGTGTGCCATATTCAGCGTCTGTCTTAGTGATAGGCTGGTTTAGTATGCCAGATATCAGAATGCGTAATCGGTCTCGTAATTTTACATTGGCTTCTGATAGTTTTTCTTCGGTTCAAATGTATTAGCTGCTATATTATTATTATTATTATATTATTATTATCCCATCTGTTGTCTGTACTTTGAAGAAGATCGGCTGTTTCACGATCTCTCAACAGATCGGGTGATGGGCTTAAAAGAGTACCTCCTCCTAGCAATGAATGGAAGGGTGAAAAGATAGTAAGATAGCTGCCATTTTATGAGTGAGCAGATATCTCCTAAAAAGAATATATCAGGATAAATGAGTTAACGCACGGAGCGGTGATGTGCTGGAAGACCCGACAGAGTAACTGAATAGGGTCTTCCATGCTGACCATGATCGAAGCTGCAGGTCCTGTAAACAGACCATCGTCAGTAATACAGAGATGAAAGAAGGCACACTCGCTCAGGGACTCTATGAATGGGTATCTCCTGAGGAGTCAAAACACACGCGCAGCGGAAGCGAACAATCCTGTAAAAGGGATCTTAGCAGAGTGAATGTAGATGCATGAGTGAGCTTCAAGCATTGGAGTTTCACTAGAATACTTGAGGGCAATTGTATGAATCTGCATGAATGAAGGTTAGGATGAGGTACTCTTGAACAAATGACAGACCGCCGTGTTGGTCGTGAGTTGCCAAAAGGAGATCCTGGGTATTGAGGTTTACGCTTGGTTGCGTGCTGGGTGACCCGAAACATCCTTGGCTCCCGCTGACGGCAAGACGGGGGTTAGATCCTAGCCAGATCTAATCAACCGACTTTGGCAAGTGCGTTCGGTGCGTGATTTCCTCCGATGTTTCTCCAGAGAGTGAAACACCTTGTTGCTGGGGTGCGAAGCTCGAGAGGGCGGAGGTGGAATAGCTCACCAGAGCGTGCTATATTCCTGCACAATAGTCCGAGATGGATCAGCCCTTACAGGCATATGTTGGGGGGCTGCCTCATCGAGCTCAACGTTGAAGGGTCCAGGAGGCCGACCATCTGCAGGAATGAAGTAATATAATTGGCATATGGATTGCCTAAAGCAACAAAGAGATCACCTTGTGGTCGGGGAGGGAGAACCAACTGAGGCCGGGATCAAGTGTGTTGACCAGTCGAGTGAACTGGAAATTATTCTCCAACTTGCTCGGCTGCTCAAAGATATAACTAAAGCGATGAAGAGCCAACCTAATATCAAAAAACATATTAAGGATGGCCTTCCAAAAGTTGAGGAGCTTGTAGATGCTCTTCAGCACAAACTACAAGGGAAGAGGGTACCGGGGAGCCGCTTCCCAACAACTAGGGGCAAAAAAGAAAAAAGAACCCCGAAGAGATCAGCATCAATTCCCACGAATATCTCCCTTACTAAGGAGAAATAAAGAAGGGAGAGCAGGAGGATAAAAAAGAGAATGAGGGCTAGAATTTAGTTAAAAAGAAAGAAGTATGAAGAACAGAATGCTGAGGAACAATCTCAGCATCTGAAGAAGAAAACAATTGAAATAAAAAAAAGGCCAAAGCTCGATGCGATCGCTATCAAACCAGCGCAGGGGAAATCCTACGCTGAGGTGATGAGGTCCATCAGAGCAGTCAAACCGGAGGACTTAGGCGCGGATGTGAGGTCCGTCCGGAAAACCAAATCAGGTGAGGTTCTGATTGAACTCAGACATATCAAACCCGAAGGCCGGAAGGCACAATGCAGAACATCGTAGATACTCTGCTTCCTACCGACCCTGATAGGTCTGACCCAGCTCCACCGGAACGAGAATTGGATGTCCCTCTTTTCAGCAAGGAGGTCGGTAGAGCCGTGAGAACTATACGGAATAAGAGGGCTCTAAGACTTGAGGGAATTCCAGGAGAGGTGCTAAAAATAGTAGTTGAGATCGTCCCAGTACTCCTTCTGTCGACATATAATTCGAGCCTAAAAGCTGGTTTGTTTTATTCTAGCTGGAAGGTGGCAAAACTTGTGCTTATCGACAAGCGCAAGGGTCCGCCAGAGTCTCTCTCGTCGTATCGAACTCTATGTATGTTGGATACCTCTCGAAAGCTGATGGAGCGACTATTGAAGCCACGATACCTCGGGGCTATTGCTACTGCCGGCGGCTTGGCTGACAGACAGTACGAATTCCGAGGGGTCAGGGCGACGGTGGACGCAATCCTCGAGGTTGTTGATGCGGCAAGGCGCGCAGAGAGGGGTAATCATTATTCCCGACCTGTTTGCCTCCTGGCTACCCTTGACGTTCGGAATGCTTTCAACTCTGTTGGATGGGAAATGTTTTGATGGCCATGGAGCGAGTCTTTTGGGTGCCGCCTTATATACTTCGTATATTGGGTGACTAACTTGAGGATTGCTACTTAGTTTACGAGACATCGGACCGGGGTGGCTCAGGGGTCTGTACTGGAAGCCGACATCTGGAATATCTCATATGTAATATGAGATATACGCATTGATTGGATACGCAGTTGATGTAGCAGCTGTCATCATCGCTAAGGATTATGACGCTGCACAGATGCGATTCAATCAGGTGATGCGTCGCGTGGAGGGATGGATGGAGATCAATGGGATAGAACTGGCAGTGGCGAAAACGGAGATTGTGCTCCTGACTAAGAAACGTATCCCAAAGATACAGCTTATGCAGATTGGAGACACGATGGTGAGTACCAAAGCAGCCGTAAGGTACCTGGCGGTGACGCTTGATTCTAGGCTGACCTTCTGGGAACAAATAAAAAAAAAGGTGAATAGAGCTACCCGAGTGATGGAGCTCCTCTAAGCGCAACTTAGCAGGTTGATGGACAATGTCGGCGGCCCAGCACGTTGCAAGCGTCGTTTGCTCATAAAGACAGCTGAATCCATCATGCTATATGGCGTAGAGGTATGGCGCGATGCACAGATAGTCCAAAAATATAGAAAAAGAATGGTGGCACTGCAGCGTAGAGGGGCACTACGCATCGCGAGCTCCTACCATACGGTCTTCGAGTCGGCGGTACTGGTAATCGCATGGGTTATTCCCATTGATTTCCAAGCACAAGAAAAGAAAGTTGTCCGCCAGGATAAGAATATTCTCGGCAAAATAGAGGCAGTTGTACGGGCCAAAGCTACCACCATGACCGAATGGCAGAAGCGCTGGGAGAGGGATCCGCGCGGCCGCTGGACGGCTCGAATGATCAGTCAGTTAAAGCCATGGTTCCAGAGGTCGCACGGAGATGTTAATTACCACCTCACGTAGCTGTTATCGGGGCACGGTCGGTTCCGATCCAATCTCCACAAGATGGAGAAAGTACGGGATCCGAGCCGTGCCCACAGTCGCGCTCCCCGAGACGATGCGCTTCACACGTTTTTTCAGTGCGAGGTGTTTTGCCTCGAAAGGTAGTGTCTCTGAGGAGATATAGGGCCATGTGGGCCGGAAAATATCGTTCGGCTGATGCTGGAGAGCCCGGAGAAGTAGTCCAGGATTTGCAATTTTTGCAATGCCATTCTGGATCACAAACTAAGGATCGATGAAGGCGTATAAGCCCGCAAGAGCGAATAGGATGGCGTAGCTTAGAAGTAATATCCGTCCTCTCCGCGGTGCACGCCTGCTGACTCCGACTCACAGCTATTTTCGGTGCTGTGGGAAGCAGTCGAGGGGAATGAACTGAGAAGGTAGTTAACGCACTAGTGGGTATGCCGTCACAGGTGAGTCCTACATACCCGGGGACCGGTCTCCGGGATCCATAGAGGATTGTTCTCATCCTCCTCAAAAAAAGTTATTATTATTATGGTTATTGTTATTATTGCAAAACTCTCGAGTGGGGGGGCCCTTTCCAGAGTCCAGGGAAAGACGAGTGATAGACATGGCATCCACACTAGGTCTGGTTGTCTTGAACACCGGATCTACGCCGAACTTTCGGAGACCTGGCTACAGGGAGACCATTCCTGATCACCTTCCACGTTGTTGATGTGACGCCAGTCAGAACGATGATTGAACATCGCCCAGCCAGATGGATCACGAAAAGTTTTCCCACGCGCTTGAACGCGGACAGCGCCTCCAGGTGGAATTACCAAGGAGCGCAACGCTTTACGAGCGCATGAAAGCGGTAACGAAAGGTACAATGCATCTGATCCACCAAGCCTGCAAGCAAGTGATGCCGAGGAAATTTGCGGGTCGTGCTCACCGTCCGACTTATTGATGGACGGACGAAATCGCGAAGCTGTGGTGGCAATGCGTGAGGCTGCACCGCGTAGCCCAAAGGGCTCAAAGGCGCGACCACGATGGAACTAGCGGAGGCCAAAACTGTGATAGTGCTCCTTCGAAGAAGCGCGTCCCCAGAGTGCAGCCGCTAATTATTGGGGAGATGTCAGTACTGATCAAGGCATCTGCCACGTACCTGGGGGCGATGCTAGATGCGAAGCTCACCTTCTGAGAACATATTCGGAGGTCGGTGTACAATGTGGCGGTAGTGACCGTCTCCCTTTGCAGCGTCATGGTCAACGTAGGAGGACAACGCCCCTTCATCGTGCGGCTGTTACTATGACTTGCTGAGTATGTCATGCTTTATGGTGCTAAAGTCTGGACCGATGCGCTGCAGTACGAAAAGTATTGCAGGCGCATGGTGGCCGTGCAGAGAAGTGCGCTCTTCGTGTAGCGTGTTCTAATCGCACGGTTCCGCAGGCGGCCTCCCTAGTGGTTGCCGCGATGATCCCGGTAGACCTCCTGGCCCGGGAATGGAAGTTCCTGCACCAGATGAAGAGTACACTTCGTCAAGGCGTTGCGAAGCAGCAAGCCAGACAGCGTTTGCTGGTTTGCTGGCAGAAGAGGTGGGAGCAAGATTCGCGCGGAAGGTAGACCGCCAGACTTATAATTCAGGTGGCCCGGCGGTTAAATTACGAAAAGCAGCACGGCAAGTTAAATTCCTATCTCACCCAGATGCTGACTGGCCACGGGTACTCCCACGCGTACTTGCACAAGATGGGCAAAGTCGCGGATCCATGTTGTATATACTGTGGATCCGCAAAAGAAGATGCCCATCATACGGTCAGAAAACCCGAAACGGTGAAAACGGGGGGGGGATTATGCTTTCACGCTTCGATGCGGCACAGGAGCAAGTGAAAAACGACACCCCACACGAATGCGGTACAGTTCTCCACAATGAATACATTTGCACCGTGACAAATAAGCCGAATTTGGGGAGGATAGCGAGCGTTATTGGCTTAATACAAGTAAACGACGCGAAGTTTGCTAAATGTATTGATGCCATCTGCGAAGAATACGCGGACGTATTCCATCTCCCGGACGAGTAATTACCGGCGACCGCAACATCCGAGCATACAATCGAAACAACCAATTCAGTCCCGGTAAACGCGCGTAATTATCGTTACCCGCAAGCCCTGCTGGATGAAATAAAACGTCAGGTGGAGAAATTAATCGACAACGGTATCGTCGAACCCTCCACGTCTCCATATTCGTGCCCTGCGTGGACTGTACCGAAACGAGCGTCGAGCAACGGCGAGAAAAAGTGGCGCCTCGTGATAGATTTCCGCGAGTTAAACGCGATATCGATCGGAAATGCATATCCGATACCGAACATCACGGAGATCATCGATAGTCTAGGTGGGTCCAAGTATTTCAGTACGTTGGATTTGGCCGCAGGCTTCCACCAGATACCGATGAGCGAAAAGAATTGCGAGAAAACTGCGTTTAAAACTCCTTTCGTGCTGTACCAATACACGCAAATGCCGTTCAGACTGAAGAATGCATCGGCAACGTTTCAGCGCCAAATAGATACCGTGTTCCGTGGTCTTCAAGGAGATGAAGTTTTCGTCTACGTAGACGACTCTATTATCTTTGCGAAGATAGTCGAGGAACACGACGTGAAATTGCCCAAGGTCGTAGAAAGATTACGCGAAGCAGGGATGAAGCTGCTGCCCGAAAAATGCAGCTTCTATCGCAAAGAAGTTGCGTACCTCGGCCACGTGAAGTGCCGACGGAGTGCGTCCGGATCGGGGGAAAATTTCCACGGTTCAAGGGTTTCCGACGCCGAAAAACGCGAAAAACGTTCGGAAGTTTTAGGGCTCGCGGGATATTATCGCCGGTTCGTGGCGGAATTTGCAAAGTACTCGCGTGCGTTAGCTGTGCTCCTTAGGAAAGATGCAACATTCGTCTTGGGCGAGAAGCAGCGGAAAGGTTTCGAATATTTTAAAAAGAAACTATGCGAGGAGCCGCTGTTGAAATATCCCGATTTTAACCAGTCATTTCGCGTAAAGACTGACGCGTCGAATCAAGCAATAGGCGCGATACTCAGCCAAGTTCACGGCGAAAAGGACTTGCCCGTCGCGTATTTTTCGAAAATATTAAAAGGCGCGGAAGAACGTTACTCTACGATAGCCAAAGAAATGCTCGCGTTAGTAGAAGCGGCCAGACCATTTCGATATTGCCTGTTCGGCCACAAATTTACATGTTTTACCGACCACCAACCATTGGTATGGGTCCATAATTTAAAAAATCCGACATCTCGTTTGAAACGGTTGTACTTCAAACTATGCAAGTTTGAGTACACCGTTGAGTGTAAGTCGGGCAGAACGAATGTAGTCGTGGATGCGTTATCGAGAAACCCACCCGCGCTCGCGATCAATAATTTAATCACATAAAACGGAAATCGGCGTCCGGTATGCGAGTTCGCGGAGGCCGGGATGGTGTAGCAGCAGGTACAGGTCAAAGTGTATGAAGCACCAGCACAGCCATCCCAAACAGTCCAACCACCCCGGACCGTAGAGCAGCATCGTGAGGATGAGTATGATACCATCCAGGCCGAACAGGAGGATGACCAGGGCCAGGACTTCATGTCCGAGATGGGGACAATGGGGAGCAGTCCCGAGAGCCACCCACTCAGTATGATGACCGACGAGGAGATCATCGAGCCCTCCGAGAACCAGGAAATAGAGGAGGACCCTACGGATGAAGAAGAGGATGACAATGAGTTGTCGGATGAAGACCTTGTAGAACCAGCCGATGTCCCGTACGACCTCCACCAGCGGTACCACGACCAACCTGGCCTCGTTGAAATTCGGGAAATTCGGGCGTGTTCTTATATCACGGGAATGCCATCGTACTCGTCACTGCTGACTGGCAACCGATTTGCGAGGCAGCCCGCGAGCCGCCCGACAAGGACGGTCTACCGGTTAGGTAGTCCATAGCTGTGGGATCTATGGAAGCAGTCGCGAACGGTCGGTTCCACACCGTATTTTTGTCTGTTAAGAAAAACCAACACGCGCTGCTCAATATAACCACCCTACGACAGGCATTCGACGGGGCCTACGAAATTATACGCGAGAAAAACATGAAAGCGATTAGGTGTGCGTACTTTACGAAATCTGTAAAGGATGTAACATAGAGCGCCATTCGATCCCGGCTAGAGGATCTGGCCAAACGATCAAATGAGGTGAAATACCTCATTTGTAAAAACCTCGTCCGACTGCCTCCCGGAGAGGAACGTGAGGTTATAATACGCGACGTTCACCAATCACCGGTGAATGGGCACAAGGGCGTCACGAAGACATACCTTCGAGTCAAACAAGACTTCTACTGGCCAATGCTGAAACGTGAAGTCATCGCCAGAAGTACGACCTGCCAGATCGGCAAACTCGTGAGGAGGAAGGTCCATCAACCGATGGTCCTTACGGATACCTCAGGGCAGGCCTTTCACAAGGTAGCCATGGATATAGTGGGGCCCCTCCCAGAGATAGCGAATGTCAACGTCTACATCCTGACGATGCAGTGCCTGCTAACGAAATACGACGTAGCCGCGCCATTGAAGAACGCGAAATCCACGAGTATAGCCGACGCGTTCTTGAAGAAGCTGGTATACCAGTATGGATCTCCACTGATCATGCTGACCGACCAAGGGGCGGCTTTCACGTCGAGCCTCCTGAAGAATGTTGCAAAGTTGTGCAAAAGAAGGAAATGTACGACAACCACATATCGTCCACAGAGCAACGGCTCCATCAAACGTATGCACCATGTGTTGAAAGAGTATTTCAAGTGCTACGTAAAAGATGAGACGACCTGTGCTTCCTTTGCGTACAACACCAGCATTCATGAAGGAACTCGAGTGAGCCCCTTTGAGTGTGTGTTCGGTAAAATCGCGCACGTGCCGACTGATCACCCGGGAATCGAGGAAACGTCCGACGAAACATTCTTCGATTACGTGGCACGTTGAAAGGTCAGGACCGCAAAAATAGTAGAGATCGCGCGGAATAATTTGATATCGACGAAAAAGCGATCCAAGACATACTATGACAAACGAATGAATCCGTGCGATTTCCGCTAAGGAGATGATGTTCTCCTATTACGTAATATAAAACGCGGACCGTTCTACTCCGACTATACCGGACCGTTTAAAATTACACGTATTCTACCGAAGAACAACATTGAAATCGCGATAGGCAGGTGCCTGAAAATAGTACAAGGGGACAAGCTGCGCCTCACTCGCTTACAGGTGCCAGAAATTTAAATATTCGTAATATTAACAGAGTTTTCTATTTCAGATACATCAGTAGTTGCGGTCAAGCATGATCGGACGATACACGCATGTACGGCCATCTGAAATGCGGCAGAAGACGGGCCATAATAGTGATGGCCAAGTATATTTGGCCATCAATAACGCAGGACGACAGCCGGTCGATGACACGCGACAACGGCATCCATTCCAGCACACCACCAGCTTGAAGACTTTTGAATCAAGGCGGCGGCACTGAGCTTGCCGACCTCGATTCTAAACGGGGGGGATGTTACGTCCCGAGGATGACCTCGTTCCTTGCGCGCTTAACTTAATGTAACGTCTGCACTCGTGTAGCCCCGCGTCTTTTCCCGTTTAGGTTTCCGCACGGTTTCCCTAAACGCCCGGGCAAATGCCGGAAAGGGTGTTTGTTTCGCCGTGCACGAAAACGAAACAAATCACGCCGACGGCAGAATAAATACATACGAGAGAGGCAATCGTTATTTTGACACATTGTCAATGAATTTAATATTATTTAATGCAAATAATGTCAATGTTATTTGACATATTGCATATGCATTTATTTGTATAACATTATGTATAATTATAAAATTATCGACAACTTTGATGGATGATAGAATCTATGACGTGTGTGAAAAATATGAATGAAGTGACAATTATATATGTAGTATATGTGTATTGTTGTGTGTATTATGTTATGTGTAATACATATTATAGTGTAATATGTAATGTGTCGTATGTATAAACAGTATATATGCGGTATAACATATAAATTATATAATATATATATATATATATATATATATATATATATATATGTATATATATATATGTATATATATATATATATATATATATATATATATATATATATATCAAATGCCGGGAAAAGTGATCATTTAATCGTGCGTATAAATAATCACAGAAAATACCACACGGGAAGCTGTTTATGTATGTTTATGTATGCAAAAGACTGAATAAACGAAATAAATACAAGTAATATAACACTCTAATTGTATGATGATAATACTGTATGATATGTTGTATTATAATAATAATAATACAACAATCAATGTAATGACATAACAAAATAAATAAATGGAACGAACATATTATAAGGGTAAGTGAGGTAAAAACAACGTGTGTAATTATGTGCGAATAGCGAAAGATTCATGGGTGTAAGCGAGTAGCTAAAACGGAGTGTGCATACATGGCATCGAATTAATACCATATGTAAACAGTATATAATTGCATGCAGGAGAGTCAAACGTTATAAGAGTGTTATAAATACGTGTAGTTTGACCCCGAATATTGTGAGAGAGAACGACTGCTACGAAACCTTCGCCATCGCCACGCAACGACGGCTGCGATTGATGGGACGTCACAGCGTTACAATATTTTGAGACAATAAGTGCCGTTAACGGGACGACAAAGCGTAGTCATACATTATATTATGTATTGTTATATCATTATATAACATATCATATATTTATATTCTAAAGTTCCTTGAGGAAGCACTTTTACACAATATATTAGGCTTTATATATATTATAAAAATTTGGGAAAAAACTTAACATAAACTTAATAAAGCGATCAGGTTATTTTTGATTTATTAATAAGAGATGAGGGAAAGGATTTGGCGAGAGGAGAGAACCGGTTTATTTACAATTATTTACAAATATATATATGAGTTATACAACGGTTTACAAAATGTACATTAGTTCATTAGCATACAAGAAATTATACAGCAATTATTTTTCATTTTTGAGAATCCACCAATATTTTTTGGAATCGAAAGATTAAACTATTTTCTTTTATATTTGCCGCTTGCGTGAAGTGATTTCTATTTAATTTTAAGATGTGACAATCAATGCGGTGAATTTTAGTTAAATCATGGATTTGTTTATTACTTATATATTTTTTATAATTACTTTGTGCAAAACGGTACGTTTTAAGGCAGGCTCTTCTTTCAAAAATTCTTATTGTTTGCATCATTGAGGCAGAAATGTTAAACCAGATGGGGCACCCGTAGGTTAGAATAGATATTATAAACGATTGGTAACATATGATTTTGACTTTATTATCGAGATATTTTGTATAAAATAAACGTTTGATTTTCCAAAATGCATTTTTTGCTTTACGCAGTTGAATTTCTATGTGCTGTTTGTAGCTTATTTTCTCATCTATATTAATTCCTAGGTAGCGTACGCAGTTTCTGTGGGAAATCAATTCACCCTCGTCAAGTTTTTCTCTTATGTTTAAGTTTTTACAATGCACTCTTGGCGTGCGTCTGAGTGCACTCAGGTTTGGTCGAAAGAGAGTAGTTTCACATTTTGAAATATTTATTTTTAATTTCCATGATTTATAATAATCGTTTATTTTTTCAAATAGTTCTTGAAGCTCGGATTCGATTTTTTGGATTTTTCGGCCTGTGACGCATATTATTAAATCATCGGCAAAAGCTGTAGACCTTTTATGTGTTCTAGCATTTAGATGGAATAGATTTAGTATATCGCTATTATATATGTTCAAAATTATTGGCGAGTTTACTATTGCTTGCTGTAACCCATTCTTAATGTAATATATTTTAGTTGCAGTGTGTAAACCATCCGTCATAACAAAGCATTTATTAGATATATTCCAGACTGTTTTAGGTTTATTAATTATATTAGGTATTTCGGAATATTTTTCATAATCATTTTGTATATAAGACCAGATGTCCATACAGTATCAAAAGCCTTTTCAAGGTCTATTAGGTACGCAGCTACACATGTATCGTGAATTTAGCGCCCAACAGATCTCAGAGGTCAGTTTATTTATTGCGTGTATTGTGGAGTGCTATGACGGAAGCCAAATTGATTTTCGGGGATAATGTTAAATTTTGTACAGAAAGAGCTTAAACACATATTAATTACTACTTAAACAGCACTTTACGCAGCGGTAATTCATGTTACAGTTTTGGGACGTACGTCGTTTGCTGGCATTTGTGGCATTGTGTTACGCCGAATTATTTAATTTTCTCCCATCCGATAGAGTAGTAGAGGAAGTAGTTTATTTTCATAAGACTGTTAATGTTACTTTGGGGAGATAACTGAACTATAAAGATAGGGAGGAGTAATCTATTTGCTAATGATTTTTTAGTCGAAAATTACGAAATTTTAGTGAACTGAACGTCGGGCATCTGAAGCCCATTTAATTCGTTTAAGATATCCGATTCCGATATATTTTCATCTAAGACTTTTAAAAGATAAGTTTGTAGTTTTTCAGTTTTAGGTGTGAAAGTATAGAATTCTGTTTGGGCTTCTATTAATATTTTTTTTTGCTTTGTTATAATCCGGCAGGTTTTGCATATATAAAATATGTTTATCATTATGGACTCTTTTAATGTAAAAATTTTGTATGTTCAAGAGGTTGTCTGTTAACTTTACTGTATTCTTAGCTGTTTGCTGTAAATAGTGATGGGGGAGGTTTAATCCTATTACTAGCCTGCGCAGTTTCAGCTGGTTGATCGGAGGGGTTACGGTCCTTCAATTGAGGTTGGGTCCTTGATGCTGCGGTGGGTTGCTTTTGGGTCGGTGGTGTTTCCCTGGTTTTATTGGGCTCAGGTAGTCCGCTCTGTTTTCCTGGAGGTGGTTTATATGCGGCGGATTCCCCCGCCATTACTGTCGTAGATTTGTCACGTTCATTCTATTTTTTTCATTTTTTGCATGGATTACGTCTATAATATTAGACCCGACGATCTCCATGTCGTCGTATTCAATCTGTAAAAGTTGTGAACAAGGTTCATTTTCTTGAGATTCGAAGATTTCGAATCTATTTTTAGATAAGAAAGGTGAAGTTGGTGTAGAGGTAATGATGTTTGAATTAATGTCCTTATTTTGTATTTTAAGGTATGGCTTATTTTTTGGAGATAACTGCAGTATTGTTTTATCCATAATATTGACTGTGTCAAAATTATCTTTTTTTTTTGCAGCATGTATGATTTGGCGAGGCGCTGGAACTTTGGGTGTTCCTTTTATGTAACATTAGAGCTTACATTATTTAAGACCAGGATCGATGGTTTAGACTTTAATAATTGTGTGCTTTTTTTAATCTTGATTTCACTAAGTTCTTGCGCGACTTTTTCGATGTTTGCTGTTTTGCGTTTAAATGTTTTTTTTTTTTCATTTTTTTATTTAGCGTATTTAGGGCAGATTTGAATCCATTGTCCTTACTGGAAAACTCACTGCCCCTTTTGTTTCACTGATTTTAAACATAATATTATCACGATTCATGTGCGCTGTGTTAGTTAATTAATATTCTCATACACATATTAATACACTTCTTGTACGAAGGATTAAGTCACTATACTCAGATTTAGATAGCTAAAATAACAGCTAAAACTGTATGCATATGCATAGATGGTTGTGCGAAGCACAGACTATGCCTCTTTCTATACCTGACAGGAATAAAACGAGTTTGCAAGTACAGTTCTTGTTCGAAGGTTCGAGGATGAATGCAGTTAAATAATTATTATATTTATTTTGGTTATTTTATTTCATATATTTTAATTTATATGTGTTTAGGCCTTTCTTCTAAAAAAAAAGAACGAATATTTTTTCACGTCTATTTTGCTTTATGGATTATTCTTAATTATTTTATTACCATCTCATATTTTTGGCATACGAACATGTAGTATATACTCAAAAAAAATTATTTATAATAACTTATTATTAATTAATAATCATTAATTAATGTTAGATAACAAAATGAATTCTCAAATAGCTTATATCAGAAATGATTGTGTTTCGTATTAATGAATAGAAAAACAAAATTGTCTGAAAGAAATTGTCTGATGTTTATTATTAATTAATTTATTTAATATTATTAATTTATCTGGATATGGTTATTTGTGACAATTATTTATAATATAAGTTTCATTTATTTTAGTTGGTTTTATTGCACTTGCATTATACTTCAGTTATTTTAAGGTTATTAATTATATATTATTTATAATTTACATTTTCATTTATGTATGTTTGTAACATTTCCCTGGTCCCTGGTATGAGCTACTTTGTGTTCCGGTTTAACCCACCTCGGCACCTGACCGCTCAACTCACCATCAGTCTCGCTCGTGCAAATTTCGTTCAATTGCCCGATGGTATTTACATCATAGGTTTGGCCTACGCTCATTCCGCTTAGACCCTTGGTCGCTCAGCCCGCCCCCAAGTACCCACAGTATAAATATTTAGTTAAAATCAATTCTAACACTCGCTCAACCAGACAGAGTTTTGAATTGAATCATTATTTATTATTAAATAATAAATTATATTTTTAGAATCAAATCAAGAATAAGAATTTAATTCTATGGTGGATCTCGGTTTCTTTTATATGTTTCATTTAAATTTAATCCTTCTTTCAATTAACAAAATATTTATTTATAACAAAAATATAATTATAACAACACCAACAAAAAAAATACATCAATATACATAAACTAAAAAATAAAAATAAAAAATTATGACACTCAGACTGTCTTTGTGTAAAATCACTCCCGTAGACGAATCTGAAAATAAAAATATTAGCTGAAAAAAATTTATGCTAGTAACGTGCAATCCGACTGTCCCCACGACCCTTAATGTCATTTTAATTTTTAATTTTTATTTTTTGTATATTGATGTATTAATATTAATATAAATATATATTGACATTCATACCTATTATTTTTATTTGATTTAATGGGACTCTAAGATCAATGAACATATTTATTAATTTGTATGTAAGCAGTCGATAAAAGCACGATTAAAGTATTTTAATTCTACCAACTATAAAAGATAAATTTTTTGTAATAGAAAATTAACTAAGAATCTTACCTTATTAGATTAGTCTTATTTTTTTGGAGAAGGATGACTGCTTTAAAATTCTTCGACTCCTCGAATGAGTTTTTCATTGTTCTCCGACAGTTCATATTGCTGATACCCACCATAATTTCTGCCCCGTTCATTGCCTTACGGAGTACATCCCTTCTCTTGGCTTCAACAAAGCTTACCCCTTCCAAGACTTCCAAGATTTCCATTCGTGCATTAGCTCATCTGATGTATTATTCTTAAGGCTTATTGGTTCACCTTTCCTGCTATAAAGCGTCAACCTCTCTCTTCTGGCTTGATTTTCATTGGTTACTTTATCCCTACTCTCTTGCTCTGCATTTATATCCATCGTTACTCGAATTGCATTGGCAACTAAAGAGGAAAAAATCAATTTATAAAAAAATCAAAAGATGCGACAACAGTAGCCACGGATGTTACTGGGTCCCGAAATGCAGCCCCAATTCAGGAAGACGAAAACCGTTTTTTTCTGAATATCGAACTATCAGGCAGGATATTCCCGGTGCTGCTCGACCCCGGGACGCGAAAGTCCTACATCGGATCGCGACCAGCACGCATCGTAAAAACAGCAATCATACCGATATTGTCCTTCATGTAGCTACCAGATGGCCAGATCTGCGGAAATGATGGACAAGTCGACCTCCATCTGAAAATAGACGATCAGCAGATTACAGCGCGCTTTACAGTGTCGACATCCCTGACGTACGATATCATCCTTGGGATGGATATCCTAATTCAGCTACAGATGACGATTAATTTCGCCAAGACGACTTAGCAGATGCCTAGAAACATAGTGCTAGACGCCTAGAAGCACGGCGACACTTTGTAACGCGCTCGAGCAATGAAATCCAAGCGATCACTGCCTTGGCAGCAGTAAATGGAGACAATTGCAACATTGGAGCAGGGACAGAGACGACAGCTGAACCAGCTACTGGAGCAGCTAATACCGAAACAAACAGGGGTCCTGCATAGATGCCCCCTCATTGCATAGATGTGCAAGGCCATCGACCTCTAAAACCGCGCTTCCGCCGCATACTGGATAAACTACTGAAGCAGGTCCACACAGAAATCGATAGAGTTCTCGCCGAAGGAATCATCGAACCTTCGGAGAGTTCGTGGAGCAGTTGTCCGGTGATCATGTCGAAGAAGGGCTGCAATATCAGGTTCTGTATTGACTACAGGGCAGTTAACCAGGTGACAAAGAAGGATGCATATCCTCTTCCTCACATGGACGTCTAATTGGATAATCTGCATGACGCTCGTTATCTTTCTAAGATAGACTTGAGCCAGGCGTATCACCAGATTCCTCTAGATGGCGATAGCAAGGAAATAACTGCCTTTTCAGTCCCACAGAAAGGGCTGTTTCAGTTCACCCGAATTCCATATTGTCTGACTAACACCCCTGCCAGTTTCCATTCCTCGTGTTCGGACCGCAATGGCCACCGAGCGTCTTTGTTTACATGGACGTTTACAGCAACTAGAAGCGGTACTAGCCCGTCTGAACCAGGTTGGCTCCAAATTAACAAAGATAAGTCTGAGTTTTGCTGCGCGGAAGTATGTTACCTGAGTTATGTAGTAGACAAAGACGGATTGCGTACAGACCCCAACAAGCTAAAGCTGGTCACGGAATATCCGACTCCGACGAACATAAAGCAGTTGAGAACTTTTCTCGGCATAGTAGGGTAGTATGCCCGCTTTATTAAATCATTAGCGGACGTAAAAGCACCACTGAGTAAGCTCCTACGAAAAAACGTGAGGTGGCACTGGGATAAGCCCCAGGAAGATGCATTGAACCAACTGCGTATCTTGCTAACGCAAGCACCCGTGTTAGCGCGACCAACACAGAATAAGCCCTACATACTCCAAACCGATGATAGCAAGTATGCCCTCGGTGCCGTGCTTAGTCAAGACATGGATAACGAAGTGTACGCTATCGCTTATGCGAGCAGGGCATTGGCGAAGGCGGAGATCGACTACAGAGTTACTGAGAAAGAATGTCTCGCGGTATTCTGGGCAGTAGAAAAGTTTAGAGGCTATCTGTTAGGAGAAGAGTTCACGGTGATCACAGATGACAGTAGTCTAAAATGGCTACATACGTTGAAAAACCCCACAGGCAGACTAGTAAGATGTGTCACAGCGCTGCAAGCCTATAACATGTCGATCATCCACAGAAAAGGCACAGTACACAAAGTGCCAGATGTGCTCTCACGTCCACCTACCACTGACAAATCACCAACAGCTACCATCACCGCTATGGAGCGAAACCGTTGACACGAAAAGAAAATGAAGGAAATACAAAAATGCCCAGGAAAACATCCAGACTGGTGCATTAGAAAAGACATCCTCCTAAAACACCGCCCGAATCTCTACTCAGACAAGAAGACAACTGGAAGTTCGTCATCTCTTCCAAGAACTGGGAACGAATCATGTTCAAATGTCATAACACCCCGACATCCGGACATTTTGGTGTTGAAAAAACGTTACGAAAGATCCCCCTAGATTATTACTGGCCAGGAATGAGACAAGACATCTACAGCTGCGTAAAGCACTGCCCAGAATGTTGACTATACAAAGTTTCTAGGAGGGCACCAGCCAGTTTAGTGACGCAGAGAAATATAGAAGGGCCATGGACAAGCGTGACTACTGATATAATGGGCCCATTTCCTGCCAGTAAAGGTCAACATCGATACCTTCTAATTTTCGAGGACCTTTTCACCAAATACCGTGGAGTTTTGACCACTGCGGAAGGCAACGGGTCAAGCGATAGTGAAAGCGCTCGAAGAGCTCGTTGTATTTAAACGGGGCTGCCCCAAGTTTTTAATTTTAGATAATGGCACCGAGCTCGCCAATAAATTAGTAAAACAACGGCTCGACGAACTCGGGATAGTACAACAGCTCATAGCGTCATATCATGCGCAAGCGAATCCGGTAGAGCGGGTAAACCGCACGTTTAAGGGTATGATCTCCATCTTCGTAAAACAAGACCACAAAAATTAGGACATACACGTACCGGAGTTGGCATTCGCCATGAACACATCGGTGCACGCAAGCACACAGGCTTCGCCAGCCTTTTTAAACATTGGCAGAAGCCCAAGAGAAATGCCCACGTATAAAAGCATCCGCTTAAACAACCAACCGCGTCAGCCACTAACAATAGCTGACTGGCTAGTTCAAGTAAAAAGATTACCTGTCATTCACCAACTAGTCAGAAAAAACCTTTGAGCAGCCATCAAAAAACAGGCGCACTATTATAACAAACACAGACGAGAGATATCATTCGAAGAAAATGAGATGGTTTGTAGACGAAGACACGTCTTATCTTCGAGGCCAAATAAATTTGCAGCCAAACTGGCGCCTAAATTTGTCGCAACATCCCAAATCGTGAGGAAAATATCCCCTGTCATCTTAGAGCTAGAAGACTTGGACGATAGGAAGAAAAACAGAGTACATGTTTCGGACATAAAGAAATATTATCCCCCTAATAAATCATCTCTTTTCCCAACAGGTACCGCCAGCAGAGAAGATGCTCCGAAACATCGGACGAGGCAGAGGGTTCCGCAGGTCTACGATGACCGAGCAACCGCGTCGTCCAGGGAACGCACTTACCCCCAATCTAACGGGTTTCACACCCGAAAACGAGGTAATACCCCTAGCACCGCAAGCGACCAGTGAAGGGAGGCAGGAGCGTCAACACGACCGCGACGACGAAGGTCAAACACTAGATCTGGGTCAGGTAACCAAAGCCCTGGACGGCATAAAGGAGTCGGATAACCTGATAGAATTCAGCCCGGACTCGACGCAGGAGATAGACATCGCGGACGTAAAATCGTCAAGAGCAGTAGACGAAAGCTCATTTGCGCTTTCGCTACTGGATCCCAGCATCCTTTCATCTGATGACCCAGTAGAATCACGCCAGCCACCCCCTACCACCACCAACGAAAAAGAGATAGGAGAAACCCTGAATGCGCAGGGCGACCGTCGGCAAGGACGTGAAACTACAGAAAATGCAGAAATTGGCACCTTATGCGAGCGTCTTCAACGACGTAAAACTATGCAAAACGCAGAAAATAACATTGTCTGCGACCATCCGGGACGACGTAAAACTACCAATACCATCGACAACATCGATGGCGACAGTCCGCAACGACGTAAAACTACGGAAGCTCAAGACGAGCACGAAGAAGAGATGGAAGAGGACCGTCGGTAAAGATTCAAAACTACGACACCATCGCGTAGACAAGAGCTCAGACGTCCACATAGACGTGAGCCAATGAAATTCGTACTGAAAACCGAAAACCTAGAACAAGTAGAAAACACAGCAATATCAACGCTGAAAGAAGGGGATAATAACGAACAAAGTGAAGGCTATAGTCCGCAAAGATAGAGAACTAGAAAATAGAAGGAAACGGACTGGATATATAATCCATTTTCCGGAAGGTATGAAGACTTGGGCGATACAATCGCAGTGGGGTATAAGTTCGTCAGCGATGCGTCGCACAGGACGGGACCGCTTGAAGCGTCTCGCAGACGCATAGTAGTCCACAGAACCCGAGAGGACGCTATACCGTACAGATCGGAGCGTCAAATACGATCTATCAGCCCCTTACCGTACCGGCCAGGCCCAAAATTCACCGTTATTTCAACGGACACAATGAAGTTTCGATTATCGAGATATCGTTGTGAGATCGACGCGACGACTAGATGGGCTGGGCTGAGCAGATTCAGCTCAGCACTTGGTGAGTGAAGACGATAGTATCCGCTCTTAGAGTATTTAAAAAACACTATAGCGTTTTGAGGGCTGTCCGGCTATACAGTACGATAACTGGCTGCCTCGAGAGGCCTTATTAAGAAACACCAAGAGGAAGAAGAAGAGAGGTCGGCGGAAGAAGAGAAGAAGAAGAAGACGAGCCAGGTCTCAGGGTCGTACGCTGAACCTGCCTAGTTCGATCTACAGAGCAAGCGAGCTACACTACTTCCGCGCGGTGACCACCGCCTTCCTTCAGCCGGCACCCAGAGAACTTCTTCAGCGTCTGACACGGCATATACCGTATTACTTATATATTCAGCAAATTCTACTCGGCATCCTCACGGTCCCATAGTGTCCGCGTCGCGTCTCCATTCTTCCGTCTCTTCCCCCCTCACCTACCGTCAATTAGTAGGTTCGTTATAAAAAAATTGTGCAAAATAGTGTAGATATATTGTCTCTAGTGTACATGTGGAAATAAAGACTAGTAGTGTTAACGAAGGTGTTCTGCTTGACGGCATACTTCCCTTCCCTCCACCTTTAACATCATCAGCAACAGCCACGGAGGTTTTCACCAACGTACTGTGTCGGTGCTGCCACGAGGTAAGTGTAGCCTCCAAAAAGAGGTTATAAGTGGCGCCCAAGAGCATGGGGTCCGACAAGAAGCATTTGGGAACACATAAAAATCCATGCTGATTGATAGCTGGAAAAAGAGTTGGAAGATGAGCTTAAAGCATTTACATTTACATTTTGATAAATAATTATTATACATTAACATTAAAAATAAAGCCTTCGATGGCTTGATCGCTAGAGCGAAGGACTAGTAACTTGGTGATCCGAGTTCAAATCACGGTCTCGGCCGATTGACACAAGCACCACTGCAATTATTAATTTGTGCTTTCTTTATAAACATATCGTAGACTTCCGTCGCTGATTAGCACCGATATATGGAGGTATAAATAGAGCGACGTTAAGTAACATAAAAAAAAAATTAAGCATCTTCGTATACTTAAATAATAATCGTATATTTAAATAAATGAAAATAGCTCTCGCACAATAAGGAAATAGGTGTGATTATACAAACTTGTGATATAGTAAATGACTTATTGGCAAACTAATATGTTCATCAGAAAGAAACGTTAACGTATAACAATATTGACCCACCAACTTAAATAATTAAATAATAAATAATAAATATTTATACAATCAAATAATAATTAATAATGTTCAACAATTAAAGTACTAAAATTGATAAAAGCAAGTAATAATACTCGATACTTATTTTATTAACTTTTTCTTTCTGGCTTTCACTGCTAAATAGAAATAATTAACAAACTTGAAAAAATTTTTAATATATTTAAATTTAATTAATTTTTATTAATTAATTAACATTTAATATTTTAATTGAATAAATTTTTTTTCTTCAATTGCAAAAAACAAAAACATTATCATTATTTTATTGTCAACATTAATTTATTATCCCTTCACAAAAACATATAACGACCTGGGAGAGAGAATTGCGGTCGATACTGACTCCGTCAGTAATGACTTGCAGAAAACGTTGGAGCCATCTCGCAGAAAGATTATCGTCCATCGCACACCAGCGGACGCTATCCCGTACACGTCTAGACGACAAATCCGCTTTATTAGTCCACGCAGAATCGACTGTCTACATCAGCACCCCGGAAGAAGGCGGGGTTCGCCTTTACCGCGGCGACCGTTGCGCTTTTATGCGATCTATCGCCATACAAGAAACAGGCAAATGGAAGACCCACCCCATGTCCCCGGGACGACGTCAAGACGACATGTAGGACAAAATCATTATCCGCGCCAAATATCAGCAGCGTGAGATGATCTCCGGTGTTGATGAATCCTGGGCCGACCTCAGACATAATCCCATCCTACCGCGTCCAGCAAGCCAACCCCTCACTTGCTCGGATGAATACCGCCTGGAATACAGGCGTGACGTGACTCTCTTCACTATACCGGCAGAAGTAGTCTATGTCGCAGGCACGTGGAATTCGGCGCTGCTCAAACAAAGGAGAAGTCTGCAGTTCCTTACATCAGCAACCCTGCCATCCCTGCCTTATTAGATTTGGCCATTGTGCCTCAATTAGACTGACTGTCTCCTCCATGGCCAAACCCTTCAGCTCCAGCATCCCCACTTCCTTCACGAACTCGCAAGTCCCGTTCGCGCAAACAATACTGGAACTGTCAAGACAAGGGTCACTGGTATTTCCACTGCTCACACCCATGCAGAAACAAGTTCTGCTATAGGTGTGACAGTTACACCAAGGACGTGGATACTTGCGTCTCTTGCCGAAACGGTCTCTACCGGCATTGTCTTGGGAGAAGGAGAACGATCAGTCGTTGAGAAAGAAAGTTCAAACAACTCGGCCATCGAGGAAGAAACACCACGTCAAGAAGAGGAAGAAGATTGCAGCAATGAGTCGAGGCCACACTGGTATACTCTACAACGGATCAGGCCACGTTAGCGCGGATAATTGAAGAAGTTAGAAACGCGATCGGCCATACGACGCAACTAGTCATGAATGTTTGGCCGGGAGCGTGGGTTGATATGACCAACGACAGTGCCAATGTAAGGCACATTCCCTCGCCTCCCTTTCAACCAGGAAATGCTCCTCTACCGTTTCAGCCAGCTGATAAATAGCATAAACAACCCTACCAGACAAATATATATATTATTTTGCCCTACCGTCTCAGCCACCACTCTCGACATATAGTCAGAAGGACAAATAGAGTCATTAAGAGTATACTCTTTATCACTACTTGTGATAGTAGAAATGTGAATCGGGAGGCGCACTACGCAAAATTCCGAATGAGTAAAGAACGAACAATGGCTCACTAAAGTTCACAGTACTTGCCCGCAATCCGATCGACACTGCCTTAAATGCAAGGAATGAAGCATATACATTCACGCGTTCTCTATTTCCAGTGGAGCTGGTGAAGAAGAATTACCTCACGCGGATGTCGACCGTAACAAAGAGCCAAAGGCAACACGACGTAAACCAAAAGATGACCATAGAAGTACTCTGCCGTCCCAGTCGAAGAGCGATGAAGACGGATAGAAGATGGTAGAAGAATAGATTTAAGTACTTAGTATATAAAGAAATTGAAATTAGAAATAAGTCATAGGATGTAATATATGATTAAAATAAGTATAGTTTTTTTATCATAAAATTGCATTTCTTAATTTAGGATAGAATTATTTTTAAGTATCATTTTTCTTTCGTTTAACAAAAATTATATTTTTATTTAGGTCAGTATAAGGAGATTAAAATATATAAACTGTAGGAAATCTTTAGTATCGTAGGTTAATAGCATAAGCGATAAACGTAGAATAAACAAGACTAGGAAAACAATTCAAATATACATTATCATTTTTTGTTTCTCGTTAGTAATAAATAAGTAATTATCGTAGAAAGCAAGAAAGTTACCTTCCGCGTTTAATACCTATACCTAAACCTTCGGAGTTTCAGTCTATAAAGAGCGTTCGCGCGTATAAAAGCGACGCTAGATCTTTCTTTCTTTTTATTCATTTTTTTTGTCTTCTAACAACATAAATGTAAGATCACATCCCAAACGGGCGAAACGCGAACCAAAACATTTCCTTCATTCGTCCCCTCTCCTATCTCACGTACCGTTTTATAAGCCATTTCAGGCTCAGTGGCTTACCACACAATTCGGGTTTGGGAGGGGGAGTTTGTGATCGTCGTTTTCGACGTTTTCGTCGTTTCCATTATCGAGATATCGCGTGAGCAATTGCGCGCGGGAACGATGCGACGCCTAGACGCGCCGCGCCGAGCAGATTAAGCTCAGCACTCGGTGACTGAAGACGATAGTGTCCGCTCTCCGAGTATTTAGAAAACGCTATCGTGAGCGCCGCCCGGCTACACACTACGATACGTGTTTGCCTCGAGAGGCCCTATCAAGAAACACGAAGAGGAAGATAAAGAGAGATCAGCGAAGCAGAAGAAGAAGACGAAGCAGGGCTCAAGGTCGTACGCTCAACCTCGCCAGCTCGGTCGACGAACCGAGCGAGCTACACAGTCAGTTGTTGATGGCCTGCCGCCACCGCATAGCAGACGCAGCCAAGCATCGCCGCCTGAAGCCGCCGCTGCTGCTACCTTGCCGCGCGTGACCACCGTCTTCCTCCAGCCGGCACTCAGAGGACGTCTTCAGCGTCTGACCCGGCATATACCGTATTACTTATATATTCAGCAAATTCTACTCGGCATCCTCACGGTCCCATAGTGTCCGCGTCGCGTCTCCATTCTTCCGTCTCTTCCCCTTCGCCTACCGTCACACCAAGATGCCCGCGCTTTTACCCTGTGAGGTAAGTATAATGTCACTCGTCGAAAAACCCGCTCGGGATGAGTCCATAGCTAATATGGCAAGTAGAAGTTATTAGTTTAGTTATAAAAAAATTGTAGGATACCCACGAAAGAAGCACTGGTGGTGTCAGCCGTATCATCCACTAGGGTCGTGGACGCAATACGATCGAAATTCCCCATCTAAGGTTTCACTGGCTTCGTCTTAATCATCGACACAATGTTTTCTACCGCTAGCTCAATCTCGTAACTCTTGCCAAAGATCGATAACTCTGGACTGAACCTTCTTGGCGATCCCAGCCTTGGTCTTGAGCAGATCACCTTGAGCTATAATCCTTTCGATGAAGGATTTCCTGGCTGACTCATGTTAAGAAAAACACGACCCGGGTCTTCATCTTTTTCTTCAATGAAGTCATCATTGAAGATAGATCATATTCTCCCTTCAACCACTGATTCATTCTGCGAAGCCTTTCAAAAATAGTTTCATCACTTCGCAGAGAGAGCTGAAGAGAGGTCGAGGTCGATCTTTTGGCGTCTATGCTTGCGTACTTTAGAGAACAAGGATTGTGTGGACTTATTCGAAATATCCTTTATATAGAGAGGGACGGAATAAAATGGGCGTATTCTATAATCTGATATATTAAATAGAATATATTTAATAAAGCACACCTCGAGTCCGCTACTTTATGCGAGGTTATTTTCTCCCTGAGTTCGAAAAATTAAAAAATTTTGTCGTATCTGACAATCCTGTGATGTACCGGGCCATTTTTTATTATATTAATTTATCTTCAGTCGAAATTGATGCCTCTGTCCCTCTAGATTTATCAATTTCTACATGAATCTATAAATAATATGAAAAAATTATATATATATATATATATATATATATATATAATAAAAATATATATAGAATTTAAAAAAAACAAAGGAATACAGTAATAACGGAATGAATATTCAGTCCAGGAGTGACTAAAAAATTTAATTACTGTTGCCCATTTCACTCGTAAGAGTTACAATAGGCGCAGAAGATTTCTCGAGTAAATCTAAAAAAGTCTGTAAATTTCGAATGATTAGGATAATCACTTTATTCCCAGTATATATAAAAAAATAAAGAAAACAACCTCACGAGCACTTTACAAACGCCGACCTGAGTGGTATTCGAAATATATAATTTTTCTTTCCTCACAACGAAGCGACAGGTGCTTTGTCTCTATCTTAATTAAATAGGTAGGCTTCGAACCTCGATAGATGACCTGTGAAACACTTTTCTCAATGTCTCGGTTACGTCGATTTGGATAGTTTGTGGAACGAGGGGGAAGAAAAAAAATTGTTATTTTCAATAAGTATTAAGTGAAAACTTTCTCCTCGTGAGTTCTTTGTTGTGAATTTTTTGTTGGCGTGATCTAGAAAACAATTTACGCCAAGTGCTATAGAACGTAAAATTAATCAAAATTTAAAAATAATAAGATTTCTTTGATTAATAAAAATATTATTATTCTAAATAATTTTATTTTCATTTATAAAATATAAAAAAAGAAAAATCGTCTATAGCACGTTGGGCACCATTTCTGTAATAGGGTTCTTAGACATTACAGGGCGATATGTCTCTGAAATTCATTATTATATCTAATTAATGTCTACCCGATGTTAAGTCCCCGTTAAGAAAGAAGAATAATCGCTCTACGGGTTAGGTTAATTTACACTTAACATTTTTAGACCGTAGGCACCTTCGAAATTATCCACAAACTTACCTTTATCCATATAATCCTTGTTCTTAAATTAAATATGTTATTAAGGAAAGTTCCTAAAAAAAAAGGACGGATTAATAAAACGGGATTTATATTGAAAAAAAACAAGATAAATAATTTAAATATAATTTTTCTATATTAACAAGAAAAAAAATGTTTTTATTCGAAAATAAAATTATTATAAATTTTATCACCTATCGCTACTTATTATGTACCCGCGCTATACTAACGCACGTGTCATATACACACAGGAATATGAGGAATAAATAATCATAGGGTAGTGTAGATACATAAACAGCGAAGCGCCACCTGATGATCAGGTAATGAAACATTCCCTCCGCAGTATATACACGAGTCTCGCGATCTATTTACTAATACGTCTGCCGAGTCAAAATTTCTCTCCTATACATGTATAGGAGAGATACAGGACCCTAACCCTCGTATATGTATGCGAGAACTAAGTTTTCCTGGTCTAACGCTGTTATAAAATATGATTTTGCACGAATAAAATATATCGAATAAAGGTAAACGTAAAAAACGAGTAAAAGTAAACTAACCTTTAGCGAAACGACACTGAACATTTACAACCCAACGTCGATGGAACTGGTAGTTCTATATTCTCTCTATATTCCCGCGCGAATATATATATATACACTTGCACTTTCATCGACCGAAAAAGAATATAGCAATTCATATAAAAAGGAAAATTTAATCTCTTACTCGTTATTTAGGTGAGCCAAGAAGCGTTAATAAAAATTTTATATATTATGTATATGCCCCCTTCTCTCTCTCTTTCCCTTTTTCCCTCCTTTGTTTCCTACAGTTAATAGTTACTAACATGTATAGGATAGCCTATGCATGTCCAAAGATGATATAAAATATATATTTTGAATTTCACAGCAATTAACTTTACTAATTAGCATAATATCGGAAAGGCTCGAAAACACTTTGCTTTCATAGCGAGTTCAATATCTCTGCGGGTATTGTTTAATTAAATTTAAATAAAAACTATGAAGGATTGTGGGTAGGATAAGTAGGGATGATAGAAATAGGGTAAACTTAACTATGCTAAATGCGCGTGTGAAAGGAGTTGGGACATAGCATTGTAAAACGTCGATGTGCAAAAATCAAGGAGCCTGTTCTCATCACGAAGGTAAGTGCAATTGCTACAGACTTCGGACGCCTCTGCTCTATATTCATTAATACAGAGTGTACCAAAAATAGTGTTCTATTAGAGCTGACATTATTCATTATTATCCAACTATAAATTCAATAAACTAGCAGCTTAATTTAATTTTTTCAATTGAATGTTTTATTTGCCTTATAATGTAAAATAATAATATGAAACAGAGTAATAATAAGTATAATTGTATCGAAAGCAAGTGAATTATATAATATATAATGATAAATTATCTATTTTATACTTATACCTACTGTGTTTTTCTTATGCATAATGTATAATTTCCCATAATTTTAGAGTATATATTTATGTTATATCGTTAAGTATGTTTCTCTATTTGAAAGTTCAACTATTAGACCCGTGAAATAACTGCATCAATAGTTGAATTTTTCTGAACCTTCGCAATAACGGTCTTTCAATGACCCTGTAAGCTAGATACTTAACCTAGCAAGACAGCCACGCATGTAATCTTTCTTTCCTAGTTTCTCAACCGATTTGATAAGCAGACCCTTCTAAAAAGCGTATCAAAGATAGCTTATGTTGACGATTTTGTATAAATAATTAGAACCCAGATTCTTAGTGAATTGACTATCTTGCAATTGAATGAAATTAAACTGCGGCCAACAGGTCCATAGGGATTTATCTTAAATGAGGAGAATTAAATAAAAGATTCATCTTAAATAACAGGTTCATAAACATTCATCTGAAATGAGCACCAGAAATAACTGTGGTGACACGTAGTAAACAATTTTTTCAATGTCATTCTATTACAAAGCCATAGAATTAATACTAATGAATTCACCAAAAACTATTTTATTAAACTACTTAGAGTATAAAAAAACTTTAAATTTTTTATTTTGTAAATAATATATTTTTACAGTAAATTTAAAATTTTTTTATTGAACATTAAATACTATTATTTACGATATTAATTTCATATTGAATAGTATTTTGTAGATAAATTCTTCATTGTCATACTTATTGTATTATAAAACATATATAAATGCAGACACTCTTTCATGAATAAAAATGTCAAAAAACAATTTTATTGAATATATTTTAGAAATAAAAAAAATTAAACATTCATTTATCAGATAATTGCATATATAATTTATAATTCATATGTAAATATATCTTTTTTAATAAATTAATGTTGATTAAATTTAATACAATTCAATAAGTTTTAATTAGTTTGATTTAATTCCCATTCAAAAAGTTTGTGTTAACCCAATTCCGCTAAAACTGAATCCAGATCTTCTTGTAAAGTAATACTTTCTTCTCTTTGTTTTGTCAAATCATCTTTGAGTCGATCAACTTGTGTTTTTAATAAATAATTTCCTTTTCTTAATGCAGCTAGTCTTCCTTCCTGTCTTTTTATGTGACACTATAAGAATGATTACAAACGAAAATAGTTCTATTAAAAAGCTGAATAACTGAAATAAAATAAATATAAAAGACTTTTCAATGCATGCACCTGTAACTTATTCTTGAGTTTTTCTAAAGACGTTGTTTCGTCTTCACTTTCTGAATAGCTATCTACAGATTCCTCAGATTCAGATTCTTCTTCAGATTCAGTTTCTTCTTCTTCTTCTTCTTCTTCTTCTTCTTCCTCGTCTTCTTTTTTTTCAGTTTCTTCATATTCTGCGTCTGCCATTAATTTTGCCATTTTATCAACTTCTTTTTGTAATACATTGAATTTTTTTCTTTCTTCCTTTAATAAATTTTGTTGTTGTTGAATTTGCTCTTTTAATATATGTCTTTCTTTCTTTGAATTAACAGTTTTGTCTCTGTCAACATAAAAAAAATTCATTTAAATTGTTATCTTTATTATAAAATATGAGTTAATTAAGGTAGATTTTGAAATAAATTTGAAATAAGTTCAACGGTTATTACCTATTGAATTTTGATTAATTTTAATTGATATTCGCTATTGAAAAAAAATTATCAACTTTTTACATTTATTTTGTGTATAACGACTGTTTATATATTCCTTATATTGTTATTATTATTTTAATAAAATATTATCTTACACAATTGACTGAGGCTCAAAAAGCGTTTCAACATTCTGAAAACATTGTTTCTGAAGTAAAAAGGACCAAAACCATGCGCTGTATTACCTGACATGGCATCTTCTGACTTCCACTTGTTCGGTGAATTACAGTTGGCGAAGAGATGAAAGCTTTGAACAAGGACGTCGAGAACATCCGAAAATCAACAACCACCGTTTTCAAAATGATCCCAGTCAAGGATATGAAAAATTCATTTCACATGCAATTCGAACGCGCATTTTACTGACTCGAAAAAATCCTATTTTGAAGTAAATAAATGAATTTTACAAAAATATTTTATAGTTGTCTTTTTTTTTAAGTCTGGGAACTCTTGAAATAGAATTTCTATTATTCATATATCGTATTATTAAACATATATTAGAGTTTCATATGCGCACAGTAGAATACAATCTCTAGATATTTCGATACCAATTTTACGAGGATCTTCCTGTTCGCATGGTAGAATATATCTAGTTGTGTCCGGACGTCTCCTATGGAGAGCCTTGCGTTTTGATTGTAGACTACGATATTCAGTATTTCGACAGTATTAAGTATTATGTACATTTCTTTATTTTCTGCTTTGTGATGCCGAAGCTACTATTTCCCAATATTTTTTTCATTTAAATTAGTATATATTACGTGTACACGTTTCCAGCGTTTTTTTCTCCAAAATTTTAGGTTTTCTTATGAAAACATGGCTATCTATATAATTTAATCAAAGTATCGTCCATCGGAAGTTATAAATTTTCCCTATCTTTCTGGAACAAATAAATTTCTCGTCTTTCGAGCCCAAGATCGTATGGAGCGAATATTTTATTCCATCTACCGAAGTTAAGCATATTTCCGTAAGTGCGTTCTGTATTAATTGAAACCAGTGGTTCTTAGATGATGCCAAGTCTGGGTGACGTAGAAATTCCTAAATTAAATAATAATAATTATCTAAATTATTTAGACCTTGAAGATGAATAGAAATCTCGAGCATGAAGGGAAAAGCTAATTTATGGTTGTGGGTGCATTCAAGTTGTCGTTTGCTAACATAGAATATAGTTTATTTTTATTATTTTCATTATTTTTATTATTTTATTATTCTTAACCTAATTTAATTTAATTTTTAGTAGTAATTTCTTTTTCAGATTCTTCTGAAGTGACCATAAATAAGGACAGTCTAACATTCATTATTTTAGTTTCATGTATTATAGTATAAAAACTGTGAGACCGATCAAAATATCTTTTAATTTAGTTTTTTTTTTAAGGAAAGCGAAAAAGGACAATGCAGCACCGACGCGTTTGTGTATACTATGTAATAAATATGTGTAGAAAGTAGGTCTCATTACCACTGTCGCCGACGCCAAGCGCATGCTTTTGGTTGTACCGTCAAGTGTCGACTATATCTATTTTCCCGATATCGCATCCCATCCGCAATCTCCACGTGTGTTAAATGTCAAGCGAGTATCGTAATGATGTGCGTCGCTGAGCCGGCCCGGAGCCAGTATAACTTCCTTACGAATGTCCATCTTCCCCGACTCATTCATGTAAGATTGCAATAGTTTAACTCGATGGTTTATATATATATATATATATATATATATATATATATATATATATATATATATGAGGTAAGAAAACAAATTCAGTAATGCAACAGATTTTCTTCCTCGACTTGTGGTAACACTGCGAATTTGTAACTCCGTCACCTTAATAGTAAATCCCTTCTTTCTCGATTGAGACCTTTACGACCCTCGTACAATCATATCTTTCTCATCTGTTCAGTGTTTTATAACAATGAGCGAATAGTGCATGCCACAAAATGAAACTGGAAAATCTAGAGCAACGGTGCGTGATAAAGTTTTGTACAAAACTCGGTTAAACCGCGACAGAAACTTATGAAAAAGTGTATGATAGTGAGGCTCCGAGTCGTAGTCAGGTGCTTCGGTAGCATGCCGATTTTAACTTAATTTTAAAACCGTGAGAGTGTTGTAGGCGACGCGCCGAGAATGAGCAAGTCTACATTGAAAACTATGTTCATTTGCTTCATCGACAGCAAAGGGATGGTTCACAAGGAGTTTGTACCAACTGGACAATCCGTAAATTAAGTATTCTACTGTAATGTGCACGAAACATTTAAAAAAAGGGTGCACATAGTGCGTCTAGAGATCACTAAGAGTTGATTTCTGCATCACGACAATGCTCCTTTTCACAGTGCGTGCAGTGTTTCTCAGTTTTTGGCATCTAAAGGCATTGCAACGCTACCACAACTACCCTATTCACAAGACATGTAATCCTGCGACTTTTTCCTATTCCCTCATTTGAAGAAAGTCGATATTTTGACTCCGTTGAAGGCATCCAAGAATCTGTGACGAGGGTATTCGGAGAACCCGACTTCGACAAAAACTGCAAAACTCGCTGGCATAAGTATAAGTGTATAAATGCGGTAGGGGACTAATTTGAAGGAGATCGCAACGATGTACCTTTCTAAATATACTCGGTTTTCTTAATTTTATCGTATTTATATTTATATTCGTACTTAATTATCTGCCCTCGTATATATATACATATATATATATATATTGTAACGGTGCGCGTATCCACCTCGAACACGAGGACGGCAGGCATGGCCGTTCTAAAAGATGTACCCGGCTGGGCTTAGCCCCGAATCGTTTCGGCGAGGGAGAGGGGCGTTCCGCGAGAGGCGAAGTATCGCGTGCAGAATTACGTGTGAGGTAAGGAGACCAAGTGATTAGAAGAAAGCAGAACAAGTAAAACTGAACGCGTCTTTAATTCACAACATACGTGCAACATATACGCGAAGGCGCGAGGCGCACAGGCTGAGGGTCGCCGAAGCGACGGCGCGTGTGGCGTCAGGGAAGAGAGAGGGAGAGAGAGAGAGTAACGGGCTGCCACTTACAGTCACCGTCGATGTTGTTGTATCGTCCGTTGGCGACCGGAGGCGGCGGCGGCAAAACCTGAACCGATGGCAGCACGTCCTCGTCCGCCGGGGGAGGGGATGTCCCCGTTCGTCGGTCTCTCCACCTCGATATTTTTGGTTACTTAACCCAACTTATATCCCAGTGGCCCCGGGATGGGTGGTCACTCTGCACAGACGGGAGCCGGGTGACGGACTCGTTAGTTCGAGCCCAGCAGCGATGTCCACGTAACGGGCTCCGCGGACCTCAGCTCTGTGGATGGTGGCACGCATGAAAGCGACGAAAATCGCACAACCGGCACGAAGCATATGGTGAAGCAAAACAAATAAAAAAAACGAGCACTTGACCGACTTTCTTTTCGCGTCTGTCTTGACAAGCTCGATTGCACGCCTCTCATAAAGCTCTCTTTCAAAACTAACCTCCCAAAATTCGCGCGCGACCACCTCTCTCCACTCCCCGCTCTCTGTCTCACTTACCTCTGCGCTGGTGTAGTAGTGCGTCGGCCTGTAACAAATATATATTAATATTTACATATCAACATATATACATACGTACAAGGGTTACGACGGGAGAGAGAGCATAGGGACGTGGGAAAGCAAGCGTACGCGGCGCTTGAGTTCCCCATCACAATATATATATATATATATATATATATATATATATATATATGGATATCTGAGATCGATTCCATATCTAATCAACATTAACCGTTCGAGATCTAGTTCAATAGGTTTTCGAGGGCAATTTCGACGTGAGCCGAAGCATACTTAAAAAGTGGCATGCTTAATTACTCCAACTTCACTGCCTCGATCTCCAAGTAAATTAGTTTCAACACGATCTCTTTGCAGTTTCTGTAGCTGAGCGAGCGACCCCAAAAGAAACTTAGCTTCGGAACCTTGGTCTAGAAGCGTGCCTGAGAGTATGCGCGCCGCATCGTCCGAGAACTGTCACTCGCGCCGTTGTAAGTATCGAGCATTTGCTGTTAGCTGTTAAACTTGCTCGCTATGCAAATAATAATGGAAACTTTATTGCCGATGGTAGATCGATCTAGGTGCGATTTCAAAAGTGATGTAGGTGTTTCAACTTTGTTTACTGTCGTTCTATTACGCGCTCTTGTGTTTGAGAATGTTTAAAATGCAGCATAGTATGGTGATTTTCCCGGCAAAACTCACACTAATTGGTCGAGAGATAATTTTTGCATGAATGTCGACCGGGGCAATTAAAACAGAGCCTCAAATATCATACATCGTGTTGACGATCATATGCCTTTTTGGCAACGAAAACGAAATAGCGCGCAATAAAATGAGATCCCGAGGAGAATGCATATTTCGACTTGATAACTGGTTGCGATGTCTGTGTCAAATGAAGTCTACGAGAACTAGAATTTTTACTAGCGAAGTGGATATATTTTTTATCCTTTCGGCCTGAATCACAAAGATTGAACCCGCTTCTCTAAAGAGGCTACTAGATCTATATATTGAGGGAATTCCCGAAATCTCACTTGGCTTACCACCGGATGGACGAGTAGTTATTGATTCCTCACGATCAAATCTGCCTACAATATTTTTCACGACTCTAGATCTAAACGGAATTCTAATGTATGTACTAGCCACATATTCCAGTATGCGATGGACACGCGTCGATTCCTAAGGGGCCGAATGATCCTCTGAATTTCATTAACGAATGATCTTAATTCGATGGCGGATTTCCTTTTTAATCGGGGCAGGTTTGTGAAATAGTCAAGTAGCTTATTAATTCTTAAATGCAGATTGTGAAAGTGGTCTTTAGGCGCATTCCAAGTCGATGCATAATTAATTCCTCAACTCGATACATCTTTGATTAGCTCTGTCACCGGCCCCTTCAAGCAGGATTTGAGTTATTGTAATTTTTTTCTGTCGGCAATCCGTGAAACGTTTTGCACGAGCGTAGTAATCTTGCCATAAATGTTGGTCAGTTTAAGAACAGTAGTTTCTCTGGACGTATCTTCGAAACAATTTTCTTTAACATATGGACCGCTAGCAAATTCAGCGGGCATCTCAATATCCGCATGGGTTTTACGCGCTTCCACTAAAAGCTCATGAATTGTTTCTATGTGAGTTTGACAATAATTTTATTCATACTGTCTGATGTTCGCTCCCGCATTCGATTACCTCGTTAATTTTATCGTTCTTATTTTTTTGTAAGAGTACAAGGGATATATGCGCCAACTTGATCCAATCAAGTTCTGTAAAATAAATAAAGTTTTTTTTATAAATTATGCGTCTTCCGATGCATGGTGGACTTCACCATTACTTATTAGAATAATTAGACGATAGATAAGCAGAATATTATATTAGTTTTCAATACTAATCTCTTCAAATATTCAACTTTTAATATCATTGGGATTCATTTAAAAGATTGTAAACTAGGTGCCCTACGAATTCAAGCCATGAGATGTCTAACGGCGATTTTGCATGTCCCAAATGTTGTTGCAGCGGCGCAAAAATAAATCATTTTTGCATCGCATTATCATTGATTATAAAAAATGGATTTATTATATTAACTCTAAACGCAGAAAATCAAATAAGAAAAGTCCGATGAACCGGACCTATAGACGCCGAAGCGAAATATTCACATAAATAAAGTCATGCTGTGCATACGGTAGAAACAAAAGATTATCGTATACTAAGAACTGCTTCCAAATGGTCAAACCATCAAAGGCTCATTGTATCGAGCAAAACGTATTTGGGGAATAGTGAATTAGGAATTCTATCTCAGTCCACTTCGCAGCATCAGTCTACCACTTCTTTCGATCAATGCAGAACGCTTTTATGGGAATATGCTTTAGTTCAGTTGAAGGAATAAAAAATTGACTCTGTACGTTCTTGAGTTCTACAAACGAGAAATTTTTTTTTATTTTAAATTCATAAATTGCTAGAATGATAGAAAAATTTATATCTCCCAATTTACGATACCTTGAATAAAGGATATATAACCTTATTTTCATAATAAAACTTCACATTTTAGAAAAAACGTTGGAAACTTATTTGTACACCAAATATTTTAGGAAGAAAATTTCGTTTTAAATTCATTTTTTTGCGAGAAGATATAGGTCAGCGAAAAGTTTAGGATTTCTATGTTATTTTAACTATATTCTTCAACATAATATTACAAATAAATAACAGAATTCAAACATTATTTATTTATATTTGTCGAAATATATGAAACTTTCATTATTTTTGTAAACTATTAAAACACATATATTATTTATTTATAAATAAGGCCAACGATCATTGCGAACGTTGTTATATCGCGACCGGAATATATATATATATATATCATACTAATCATAATATGCATAGAACGTAGTTCTGAACAAAAAAGAGACACTGAGCATCTTCTATATACAATAACCGACTGTATCTAGCTTTTACTGTACCGGTCGGTTTTGTTTAAAAAACCCTTCATTGTTTTAGATCGTTGCATTTCTTGTTTATTGCTACTTTCATATATATAGTTGTGCAGAGAACAACAAAAGATTTGTGCTTGATATTTTCAATGCACTTCCTTAAATTTACAATTTTCTTTTGCATATTATTTATATTAACTTCATGTTTTATGTAAATCATTTTTTTTTTCTTTCTAGTCGAATGTTTGACTTCTAACTCGTTTTTATTTATTTGCTTATTATAACGACTGAAAGGTATTGCTGTGCACTTAGTGGGCCCATCAGGATATACTGTACTACGAGCTGCTAAAGCCCTATGAAACCGTCACTGGCGAGGTATATAAATGTCAACTGAATGATTTGCAACATAAATTGATCAGCAATTGTGATCAATAGACGAAAGCCGTCACAACCACCCTGTTGGAGCTAGAATGGGTAGTGTTGCCGCACCCAACGTACTCGCCAGACATAGCGCCTTCAAGAAGTGTGAGAATTTGTGGATGATTGGAGTGTCTCGAAACCACCATCGTTCTTTCGAGAGGGTATTGTCATATTGCCAGAAAGATAGGAAAAATTAGTAAAAAATTACGGAAAAAATTTTGATGAAGCTAATCTTGTTTGTCTGTATCTGCCAGCAACGGCAGGGAATACAATAGAAGATTGAGTATTTAATTCCAAAGAATGTTTTCTAATTTTGCACGATAATCAGCCAATGATAGTACAAAATACAATTAGTGAGAATCCTGTTTATACCCATCAGTTGGAACGATCTCACTTTCCTCAATTGCAATACCTCAGTGAAACATAATTTAAGTACATAATAGCATTTCAATTATAACTTTTCATCTTATTATACATGTTTTGGTTATAATCCATCCATAAAATATATATAAATATTAACTTTTAATTACATTATTAGTCTAACGATTAGCTATAGTATACATTATATTAATAGTTGTGATATTGCACACACACACACACACACACACACACATATATATATATATATATATTGAATTTCTATTTTCCCTCTTGCATTTTGCCATTTTTATATGTACATTCATATGATTTGCCCTTGTCGCCTCTTATCGCTTAAGTCGATTTTAAAGCTTATAGATTTCTTGTAGAATACCATATCCTCATAGTACCTCCACCCCCACGTATAACTTGACAGCCTAATATACAAGGGTGGATTGATAAGTTTCCGGCCTGACCAAGAAAACCAACGTTTTTAAGAATTTATTTTATTTCTCCACATAATCTCCTCCAAGGCTGATACATTTCTCATAGCGGTGTTCTAGTCTAGTAATGCCATCTCTGTAGACTGATTCGTCAAGCTCCTTCAAATACCCATTTCCAGGTTCGATTACTTTTTCATTGTCCGCAAATCTCTTACCGCTAAGTGATTTTTTGAGGTTAGGAAACAGATAATAGTCACTCGAGGCTAGGTCTGGAGAGTAGGGAGGGTGCGGCATGAATTCAAACTCCAGATCCTTGATTTTTGCCATCGCAACGATTGACGTGTGTGCTGGTGCATTATCGTGATCAAACAAGATTTTTTTCTTCGCCAGATGAGGTCGTTTAATTTTTACTTCGTACAATTACGTTGCAATAAGTCTGCGTAGTATTCACCAGTGGTAGTTTTACCCTTTTCAAGTTAAGCAATGTATCAGGTATGTGAATAAGTCTTTCCCGTTTTTTTTTCAAATTTTGAGCCTTTATTGTGAAAAAATGGTTACAAATGAATTATTGAAAGTATTGGCCATCGCTAGCTACAACTTTTTCCCATCTTTCTGGCAACATACGAATCCCGTTGGCCTCTATCCAGTCATCCACCCATTTTTTGGCTTCCTCGTAGGAATGGAAGTGCTGGTCAGCCAGGCCATGCGTCATCGATCTGAAGAAATGGTAATCAGACGGAGCAACGTCTGGACTATACGGCGGGTGGGGTAGGACTTCCCATTTGAGCGTTTCTAAGTATGTTTTCACCGGCGGTGCAACATGTGGGCGAGCATTGTCATGTTGCAAAATAACTTTGTCGTGCCTGTCGGAGTATTGTGGCCGTTTTTCTCGCAGTGCGCGGCTCAAACGCATCAATTGTCGTCGATAGACCTCGCCTGTGATCCTTTCATTCGGTTTCAGAAGCTCATAGTAAACCACACCTAGCTGGTCCCACCATATACAGAGCATGAGCTTGGCGCCATGAATATTTGGCTTGGCCGTCGATGATGATGCATGGCCGGGTAGTCCCCATGATTTTCTTCGCTTCGGATTATCGTAACGTATCCACTTTTCATCGACAGTCACGATACGATGCAGAAAACCCTTCCTTTTATGTCGCTGAAGCAGCTGCTCGCAAGTGAAAAAACGCCGTTCGACGTCTCTCAGCTTCAGTTCGTACGGCACCCAATTTCCTTGCTTTTGGATCATTCCCATGGCTTTCAAACGCTTGGAAATGGTTGTTCGGTCGACTCCCAATGCTTCAGCAAGTTCTTCTTGCGTTTGACAAGAATCTTCATCAAGCAATTCTCGATCTTCAAAGATTTGCGGCCGCCCGGAACGCTCCTTGTCTTCCACGTCGAAATCACCGCTTTTGAAGCGTCGAAACCATCCGCGAACACTTGAATCATCGACACAACCTTCTCCATAAGCCTCCTGAAGCAATCGATGCGTCTCGGCAGCAGATTTCTTCAAATTGAACCAATAAAGTGAAACTTCCCGCAAATGACGTCGACTCGGCTCAAATTTCGACATTTTCACGATATCAAAAATTTATGATGCGAAAAAATTTTAACTAATGTGTTAGTATGGAATTGTTGACATATGAATAAGCTTTGATTATGACATATGTAACCATTGAATACTCGCACAGTATTGGTGGCGCCATCTCTTACAAAAAACGGGAAAGACTTATTCACACTCCTAATATATAATACCTCTTGCATACAAAAAACAGTAGCCAGAACCTTGTTCGCCGAAAAAATTGTTTTTGTCTTTTTTGGAGTTGATTTCCCTGGTCCAATCCACTGTTTAGACTGTTATTTGGTTTTAGGCGTGTAGTGGTGGACCCAAGTTTCATCAACGGTTACGAATTGACGTAAAAATGCTCTTGGATTACGCTTATACAACGCCAAATTGGCGGTAAAAATGTTCTTTCGAATCAATTTTTGGTCGACTGTTAGCAAACGCGGCACCCATCTTGCACAGAGCTTTTCTATATACAAATGTTGGTGTAAAATATGTTGTACACGTTCATATGACATCTTGCAGGTCTCAACTATCTCACGCACTTTTAATCTGCCCTCTTTCAGCACTATTTGATGGATTTTTTCAATCATATCTGGAGTTGTGACTTCAATAGGACGTCCTGAGCGAGGCTCATAAGAGGTGCTCACACAACCCTTTTTAATCTCGGAAACCCACTGCTTAACGGTTGAATATTATGGGAAGGATGTCCTGAGTATTGAGTTCATCTCTTCTTTAATTTCCTTCGGAGTTAACCCCTTCAAATAAAAGTATTTGATGACAGCACGATTTTCCAGCTTTTCCATTTTTACGAAAAACACAGAGGCATCTTGTTCAGGGTGCTCTCAAACCTAAACTAACATCGCGATCGGACTGAAACTATAGTTACAAGCTATCTAAGGATGGTACTATAGAACGCCACTTCAAGGTAGCCATAATGGCGCCATCTCTTGGTCAGACCGGAAACTTATCAATCCACCTTCGTACATACGGCATGGAGCATCCTCGAACGACCGACGTCATGTTAGTCGTAGTAACTAAATGTTAGTCGTTTCCTTCCTACCTATTTAGGTTCCTTTGTTATCTCTGCTTCAAGCAGATTCTCCAAAGATTCAACTAATTCCTGAGCTTGGAGCAGTTCTTTAGCTAGTGATTCAAACGCCACATAATTTTCATGGTTCAGTAGAGCTCTGACAAAAATAGAGGTGTTCTTTTGTCTTTGGAACTTGATCTTAAATTCATTGTATTTGTGACAGACTGACAGGATCTCTCAGAGCTAAATTGTTGCTCTCTTGGAGAGAAATCAGACCCGAAGTCTCCATACCCGTTGACAAATTGGATTAACCATCACGACGGCCTGATCCAATTTGCTCTAATCCTATTTATGAAACTAGTTAGGTATGAATACGTCAGCCTACCTTTTGTCGAGCTATCCGAGATCACTTACTAGTCATCCAGATATCTTTCCGATATCTCTCGCACGGTACGACGTTGGTCCTGAAGTGTTGTTGCATTTTTCCGGTTTGCATACAGTTCCGCGCTATATCTGCATTCTAGCATGATGGGGAGTTTGTTCGATATCACTGCTAGAGGATCGGATGAAGTGATTCTGTACACGCCAGTGACTCTAATCTTCTTAATAATTCGTTTGAGATGGTAGCGAGACTACCTGGCACGTTGGCGATCCTGAGATTTCACTGCGGTATAAAATTCTCAAATTCCTTCAGTTTGCGATCAGTGCGATCAGATCTCCACAAAGGGGACCTGGCATTGGAATCAACACCGATGAGAACCATACTCTCCTGAAGTGCGTGTAGTACCATATTCAATTACATAAGGTGCACCCCTATTTCGTAGTTCAGCTAGAGGTGTCCACTGACCACATACATCGTCAAAGTGCGCAGCTTCACCTTTATACGTCTACTCCTTCCTCTGTGTATTTAGATCTTATCACCAGAGTTACGTTGCGTGCTCTTATAGGATTTAGCTGCACGAAGCGCTGGACAGGTCCACTTTGATTCTTTCGTGCTTTAATATTCATAATTCGTCAAATTTACTAATCTTTCTATGGCAGCTTTATATGCTGGAAATTTGTTGTCCATTGAGCCATGGTTGCTTGGTTTTTTGGCTTTCTTACAATGTATGTACTTTAGCGCTAATTCCTTCTTTTACATTCTTTACTGCCATGTCCCAGTAGACTACAGTGGGAGCAGCATTCTTCTGCTTTACGATAGCCATTCTATGTAGACCCTCCTGCATTGCAATAATTTACCACTGATTCTTTCGCGCGTTATGAAGCGGGCCTTGAAGAATCCAGAAAATTCTTCACTTGTTGAGGCCAGTTCATCGTTTTGATCAAAGATTGCCGAGGTACTTCGATCCGCGAGATATCCTTAAGCACGTCGTAAACGATGAGTTTATGTCTATGCTGTATACTGATGCATCAATTCCAAAAAGTTCTCTGACGCTTTTTGAGGCTTTTAGTTTTTCAAGCCTAGCTTCAGTTGTCGTCTACATGAGTAGACCCTTTCAGGTCTCTTTTAAATTCCTGATCTGAACCTTATCTACTACATTCTTTCTGTTTTTATTATTGATATTTAGTCGTACGTTCACCTACTGACATAGCTTTGCAACAACCCGTTCGGTGAACTGATTGTTTTATAAAACGATCGGTATGAAAATTTCTACTGACAGTTGTAATGTCTCGTCATATTCTTCCCTAGAACCATGCATGCCCTATCGCAACTGCCTCTGACTTAGGATTAAGGGGGTTCTTATCGAGTAGTTCCTTCTTTTGGCCGGGCGATAAAGCCAAGCCCCCGGCCCATTAAAGCAAAACGTACCAAAGAGAAGACTGTCGATGGTCGCTTGTAACGGGTTTTCGGTAATTAGAAAGGAAGCACCAATTTTCCACTCCCAGCATCGGTAACTCCCGAGTGCCCCAAGCTCCTTAGGTCAAAACATCATTTAATCCTATCCTGAAAGACAATTGCTGTATTTGAGTCATTATACCTGCTGCATACCCTTAGAATGTGAGATACAGTACCCCGGCATATAATCGTGGACGTAAGCTGCATTATAGGTACCAAAAAATTAAAGTAGTAAAACGAGTGCAAGAAATTGAAATTTTCCAATTCTGAAAAGTTCAATAATTTATGTGGCACCACAAAATAGTGGAAATTCATTGCAAAAGGGTTAATTTAAAACTATTAATTTTTAATAATAAATACTTGTAGGTCCAACCACTGCTCGACAAGCCGCCTACTTGACCAATATATTATTAAATTTAAAGCACTTTTGTACATTATAGTGATTGGCGAATAACCAGGAAGGGCATGGAAAATAGAATATAATATATATTTTTCTATTATAACGGTGTGCGTGTCCACCTCAAACACGAGGGCGACGGATACGGCCGTTGCAGAAGGTGTGCCCGGCTAGGGTTAGCCCCGAATTGACGTCGCGGGCACGCAGAAGCGGGAAGAAGGCAGTATGAGATATACGGTTTGGGGAAAATAAGTCGGATCGAATGACGTACAACAGAGTTAAAATAAAATTCGTCTTCAATATTAAAACTTCACAACAAAAACGCGCTGAGTTGCGAGGCGCGGTGTGCAGGCCGAGGGCCGTCGATGCGACGGCACGCGTGAAGGCGGAGAAGAGAGAGAGAGTATAATGGGCTACCACTTACAGTCGGGGCGCCCTCCTGTCGTCGGTGACAGGAAAGCGCCGACAACAGCAAGCCCTGGACGCGCAGCAGCACTCTCTCGGCAGCCGAAGGAGGCCTACTTCCCGCGCGTCGGTAGCCTCGTGATGGGGCGGTCAATTCGCACAGGCGATAACCGGATGGCAGGCTCGCTAGCTCGAGCACTGCAGGCACGTTCACGGGGCGAACTCACGAATATCAGCCTGGAGGGCGGTAATGAGCGCGAACAACACAAAAGGAAAGCCCGAAAAGAAATCTCGCGTGGCGAGACGACAACAGAAATCGAGAAAAGTGCGCGATGATCTCGCCCCACTCCCCGCTCTCTCGCTCTCTCTCAATTACATGTACAGTATAAATGTACATGTACAAATATGTACATATAAATAATAGATCTTATGTACAGATATTTACACACTGATATTTACACAGGCTACAACGGGAGAGAGCAGAGGGACGTGGGATAGAAAGTGTTAGCGGCGCTTGTGATGCCCGTCAAAGAATATTTATTAATAATAATTAAAACTTGTTCTTGGATTTCTAAAAGTATTCTCTTAAAATCTAATACGGATAATAACATACAAAAATAATAGTAATACTAATAAAAAGAAGAGCAAATAAAATAAGAATTAAGTATAAATATAAAACAAATAACAACAACTTCACCAAGAAATAGGCTATCACTCATGAATTGGATTGATCACATAGAAATCGATACTGCAAAGGATAAAAACAACTTAGATCCTTAAACAGTTTATTATTTAATTATATCTTTATTATGTATTTACGAGGCCAGACAATTAAGTAATGCGACAAAATTCGAAAATAGAGTATATTTAAAAATTAAGGTACATTGATGATTCCCTTCAGAGTAGTCCCCTCCTGCATCTATACACTTATTCCAACGAGATTTCCAGTTTTCGTAAAAATTCTGGAAGATTTCTTGTGGCACCTCTCCAAGTAATCTCGTTATAGATTCTTGGGTATCTTCAACGGAGTTAAACGTCAATCTTTGACGAATTTTTTCAAATGGAGGAAAAGAAAAAAGTCGCAGGGTGACATGTGTGGTGAATAGGATTAATTTACGGTTTATCCAGGAGAGTTTTACAAACTGTTTGTAAACCACCCCTTTACTATCGAAGAAGTAAATGAACATGGTCTTCTCTTTGGACTTACTCATTCTGGCCTTCTTTGGTCTTGGCGCTCCAGGGGTCAGCTACTGTTGGCTTTGTCGTTTAGTTTGGCGTCATCTGAAAGTGCCAATTTTCATCACCAGTAATAACTCGATCAAGAAGAGTAAGATCAATTTCAACTTGCTCGAGGCAAACTTGAGCGATGTTCATTCGGTGGGCTTTTCGCTCATCTGAAAGGTTCTTCGGTACTATCTTCGCGCACAGATTTTTCATGGCGAAATCATTGGTTAAGATCTTTCTAACTGTTTCCCGATTAATATTCAACTCGTCAGCCAATATTCGAATGGTTAGTCGCCGAACGCATTCATGTCGGTTCGTACTTGAATTGGTCGTCCGCTCCGCCCCTCGTCTTTGATGCTGTCATGGCCTTTTTTAAAAACGACATGCGACCGAAACACCTAACTACGACTGAGGGCATCACTAACATACACTTTAAGCACTTTTTCATAAATTTCTGTCACGGTTTCGCTGAGTTTCGCACAAAATTTTATCGCGCAACGTTGCTCTAAATTTCTCTGTCTCGTATTCGAGACATGCACTATTTGCGCGTTGTTACCAAAAACTAAATACCTGGCGAAGGAATGATCGTACAAGAATCATCAACGTCTCAATCGAGAGAGTAGGGACCTACTACTTCAGTGGCGAAGTTACAGGTGTGCTTACCTCATATATATTAGCTATTTTGAATAAGTTAAGGAATAGTATATGAATAAAAGATTTGTAGAATTAAAGAAGTATGTATTTAAATGTATAAAATTTTAAATTAAAAAATATCTCCAGAGAAAGTAAATGTAACACAATTGATCAATTTATTTATTAATTGAAAATTATGAAAATAAATAAGATATTTGCATCAGTTATTAAATGTTTAAGAAAGTCCTAATAAATCCTGCAATTTTCGCTAATGTGCATGTTGAGTTGAGTTGAGACCCTGATGAGAAGCCGTAGCGAGCTTGAAACGTTGGATAACCTCATTCAATCTTCAATTGGGTAAATGTGGTGTTTTTACTTACCAGTCTGATCTGACGAAAATCACCGAAATTTTCCGGAGCTCGACTATCGAGCCAAAGACAACAAAACACAAATACCAGAAGGACAAAAAAGAAATGTTGCAACGAAAGGAAGTCAAGGAGAGCCAGTCTCCCTGGTCGATGTAGGCAAACATGGTTCCGTTTTGGATCATGGATGTTGTTACCTACGGATACTACAGACATAGCTGGGAACAGGAAGAGTCCAGTAACGAATGCGGGTAACTGGCAATGTCCACCAGTTGGGTAGACATACACACACCCAGCAATACTGCAACCTTATGTGACGATGCCATACACGGGTATACATAACACACCATCCATATAAGGAAATCACGATTGCCCAACGTACTCACCGTACTCTTAAATATAGAACTAATGGGAAAAATATTCCCGGTGCTCATTAATCCTGTTACTAGAAAATAATATGTGGGTCCAGATCCAGGCAAGGTCACCCAATCAGCTATTATCACGCTTATCCTGGGCGGCAAAATCTACTGCAATGATGAAGAGGTTGACCTGCTACTTTCTATCCACGATCAACAAATAAAAACTCGCCTTAAAGTAGTTTGCGCCCTCGAGTACGACAATATCATTGACATGGACAGCTCGATATGCTTCGCGGATGCAACTTGGCATACGCTACGAAAAATAACGAGGGGTTTGACGATGCAGAACACCAAATACCAGGAAATAATTACAGAAATTGCAGCAGTCCATGGCATGGCCATACCGATTAGATCAGAGAGGCTCCAGTTGGATTGAGTACTCGACGAGCTAATAGCTGAGAAGAGCGAAACGATCCAGTTGGCGCAAACGCCACTGAATCGGATGAACGTGCAAGGGCACCGTCCTATCAAAAAACGTCACCATTGTGTTCAAAGCAGGCACACGATGAAGTAGGCCGACTGATAGTGGAAGGCATAATAGAAAGCATAAAAGGTGCTAATGAAAGACGGAAATATCCATGATTGTATGGACTACCGAACGGTGAATGAAATTACGAGAAAAGACACTTATCCGCTCCCACACATGAACGTCTTACTTGATAATTTAAGGGATGCACGGTATTTATCGAAGATAGATTTATACCAAGCGTACAACCAGATTCCCTTAGAAGAGCGCAACAACGAAGTAAATGCTTTTGCAGTCCCTCAAAAAGGGCTATTTTAATATCTTCGACCATCTTAGGGGCTTATCAATGCGCCAGCAAGCTTTCAAAGGGATATGGATCCCATTTTAGGGCCGTAATTGCAGTCAATCATCTTGATCTACATGGACAACATTATTATAGCGACCAATACTTTTAAGGATTAAATTCAATAGCTTACGGCGGTGCCGACCCGTCTTAACGAGGTTGGTCTTTAAATTAACAGCAGAGAATCTGAATTTTGCTGCTCAGAAGTAAAATATGTGGTGTATATAGTGTATAAAGACGGTTTGCGCACAGATCCAAAAAAGATCAGGACAGTAATCAAATATCCTGCGTCAACCAATCTCAAGCAGTTAAGAGTTAGCTTAAGCAGTTAGTCCGCCGGTAAGGCAGGCCGCCAACGTCAGTAGCAGCCTTCGAGAGCGAGAGGGATAAAGAGAAAGAAATAGAGAGATAGAGAGAGAGAGAGAGAGAGAGAGAGCTAGCAGTACACCTACACCGGAAATGATACGGCAAGTGATTGCGTATTCATTTACATGTAATTAGTGAGTACCGAAGCACCTAGCACGATTCCCCGTACCCCCATTACCGTTTCGTATATTGTTCACGGTTACGTACCGCAAAACATGCTCCGAGCTCGTATATCGTGTTCTCACATCTATGCTCAATAAAGCATTTATCAGGTTACTGTTAAACGTCTCTTAATCATTTACCCTGCTGCATATCCATATCCCTGTTCTGCCTTCCCTGTCTTATCTGTAGATTAGTTCCCTGGGACGGAGCCGTGACGATCCAGTACAACCTGCTAAGTATGTAACCGCGTATTATATATATATATATATATATATATATATATATATATATATATCTTACGGACAATATTGAAATGTGATGTGTAAATATGTCGGGAAGACTCATACAGAGAGTTTTGTGTTCGGACAGTAGAATGCGAAGCACAAATGCTTCGGATACTTCACGGGAGATTCGTGTTATATATATATATATATATATATATATATATATATATATATATATATATATACAGTCCGTCCCAAAAGTTTAAGGACTAGGGGTAAATAAACTATGTTTCATAAATTTTAAACTCATCGAATGGGCGAAAAGCACGTAACAAACTATTTCGAGTAGTATAAACAATTTAATGTGTGGCACCAAAAGATGGCCGATCATATAAAAACCGTATCTCTCTAGGATAGCGAGGAATAACGTTAACCTTTAGACTGCCGGAAAATCAATATTTTGACGCAACAAAAAACTTCTTCAATCTTTATTTTTAGACTAAAATATGCATAACATTAATAGAATTTTGACTTTTTACAACCATTTAAGATAAATTTACCCCTTTACACCCCTTTTCACCCACCCGACATCCCTTAAAACTATCATTTTTACTTTGCACAAGCGGTTTTTTCCTTTTATGGATCTGACCATAATTGCAACGAAATATACTTTCAAAAAAGTTTTTGTTACTACAGTCGAATACAATTTAATATAAATTTATCTCTCCCCACCCCTTTCAACCCTTCTTTACCCTTATTTACCCAGTTTATGCCTTGTACTACCATTTGTATTATTTTTTTTTGAAAAAAATGCGTTGCTTTGTTTGCAAATATCTAAAATTATCAACGTAATATATTTTATTATTTTGATAAAAATTTTAGTTACTGAATTAATTTTCTTCACTTCAACCCCCCCTCCGCCATCCCTCCCTCCCTCCCATATTTATGATGCTTTCATCTTAGGTTTTTTTGGAAAAATATGTTGCTTTGTTTGCATGTGGCTTATAAATATATTTATTTTCATAAAATAATTTTTATGAAAAATTAACATAGTGAATCAGAAATAAATTTATAAATTATTCTCTTGCATAAGAAAACTGGGAAATTGAACTCGAAATTTATTGAATTTAGATATTTTTTATTGAAAATACAGTATTTTTTTCGTTTTATTTCTTATTATACAAACTGCGTAATACAATGAATGTAGAAAACAATGTTTGGAGTAGTGGAGAATCAGAGCCTGAAGAAGATGTTAGAGATAGAGGCATTGAGAGTGATATTGATTCAAATAATATCCCAAATGATGACTACGAAGCACCTGACGTATACTTTGATCCTTATTTTTATCCGTCGATAAAAGATTTTCCTGACAAAGCTCAACTACGTCCTGAAGTATGAATAAATAAAATAACAACATTAGAATGTTTTAAATATATTTTAGACCCATTTCATGTAAACCTTATTGTAGAACAAACAATTCTATTTCAAGAGCAAAATCCTGAGCCAACTCAAAAAAACATGAAACCATGGACTGATTTGACTGAAGATGAACTATGGATATTTACTGCTTTGTCAATAAATATGGGCCATGTTGTGAAAGGACAATTGAATCACTATTGGAGCCAGGATCCATTGTTGTGGACTCCAATATTTGGCGAAACTATGCCCCGAAACCGATTACTTCAAATTTTAAGATATCTTCATTTTTCTAATAATTTAGAGGTTTCTAACCACCCTTTGAAAAAAATTAAACCAGTGATTGATTATTTGAAAAATAAATTTTCTAGCACAATTATTCCACATAAAAAACTTTGTATAGACGAAAGCTTAGTCTTGTGGAAAGGAAGACTTAAGTTCAAACAGTTCTTACCTTCGAAAAGAAAACGATTTGGACTGAAGTTATTTGAATTAGTAGATTGTGACACTGGTTTTCTTTCAGATTTTATTCTATACACTGGTGCAGAAACTGATTATGATAAATTTGATTTAGGCGTTTCTGGTGACATTGTTGCACATCTTATGCAACCTTATTGTAATGTACGACGTCAATTATTCACTGATAATTGGTACACTTCACCACAACTTGAGGAATATCTCCACGATAAAGAAACTGGTCCTTGTGGAACTATGAAAAAGAATCGAAAAGGAATACCTACTCTTGACTCGAAGTTGACTCGTCGTGAAACACAAGTTGCTCACACCGACAGTTGGATGGTGATCAAATGGATGGATAAAAAGGAAGTTTATGTTTTGATAAGTATTCACGAATTTAAGTACTGTGCCACTGGTAAAAAATATTAAAAAACTAATGAAGATATTAGGAAACCAAGTTGTATTCATGACTATAACAAAAATATGGGTAAAGTTGATGATATCGACAGACAGTTGTCTATGACAGAGACAATCCAAAAATGTATGAAATGGTATAGAAAACTATTTTTTCATCTTCTTGACTTGATGTTGACGAATTCTCATAAATTATACGAGATGCTGACTACAACTGAAATTTCATTCCCCGATTTTCGATTGAGCGTAGTGAGAGAAATTCTAAACCTAGACGCCATTTTCTTAGAAAAATTAAATCTGAAGAGAGTGATAAACCATTACCACGTCAATGTACTTTATGTCATATGCTTAACAAAAAGTCCCGATCTACATATGAGTGTTCAATATGTTCTAAAGCTCTATGTATTGAACCTTGTTTTGAAATTTATCACACTAAAGAATCTTTACCATAAGTTAGAATTCTTATACCAAAGTATTTAAAATCTGTATAATATAACCAAAAAAACATAAAAAAAACAAAAAAAAGAATAAAAAATAAAAACAAAGTATAAAATTATAATATAACAAAGTACAATAATAAATTTCGCATTGAGTATCGAAAAGTAGATTAAATTTCGAAACCGGATGTATACTCTTTGCGCAACATAGATCAGATTCTGAGAATGCTACAATCAGCTAGATATATTTCTACCAGATCTGAGTAGCGCGTACCGTTAAATACCACTTCATCAGGAATCAAAACTGATTACGGCATTTACAGTACCTCGAATGGGATTGTTCCAGTTTACTAGGATGCCCTTCGGTCTATCTAATACTGGAGCTTTGTTCCAGCGACTGATACACTCAATAATCAGACCCGACCTTGAGCCGAACGCTTTCTTGTATCACAATGATATTATCATTGCAACAGAGACGTTCTAAGAACAATTAGATCGGGTACGTCGTGTTCTAACTGGAATGGCTAAAGTTAGGCTCACGATTAATGGAGAAAAAAGCTTCTTTGAACATACTGAAGTTAAGTATTTAGGCATTCTCGTTAATCGTGAGGGATTCCGTCTCGATCTCGAAAAAACCGAATCAGTGATGCGATGCACGGAACCGAAAAACCTGAAGCAACTTAGGCGCTTTCTCGGTATAGCATCGTGGCATATAAAGTTTTTGAAAGACTTTGCCACTATTGCCGAATCAATTACGCGTCTTACTCAGAAAGATTGCAGATATGAGCGAACTGAGCAGCCACAAGAGTCATTTGAGAAGATGAACTCGATGATCGCTTCAGTACTCGTCTTGCATCGATCGTTTTTTGATGTCCAGTTCACCGTTGAACAGATGCGAGTGATATTGCTATTGGAGCGGTTTTCACGCAAGCAGTCGTCGGACAAGAACGAGTGTTAGAGTTTGCGAGTAGAGCACTCTCTCAAGCCTAGAAAAACTATTCGGTAATTGAGAGAGAGTGCTTGGCTGTCCTGTGGACTATTAATAAATTCCGCCCATACATAGATGGATATTATTTCCGCTTCGTAACGGACCACAGTACTCTGAGGTGGATTCGTACCATGCAGAACCCGACCGGCAGACTCGCTAGATGGGCTTTTAGATTCCAAGGGCAAAGTTTCGAAGTAGAGCATCAGAAATGGCCGTTGAATAATGTGCCAGATGCCCTTTCAAGAATGTCCGAAGACGACGATCCGTCCTGCTCCACAGTGACGTAGGCAGGAGAAACTGAAGATGGATGGTACCTGCGATGATTTAAAAGCCTCCAGTATTGCCTTAACGATTATCCAAAATGGAAAATAATCGGTGGACAATTATACTGTTATCGCCCGAAGAAAATTTTCGAGGTCATTTTAGGCGATGAAGACGCTTGGAATATCGTTGTGCCTAAGGAGTGTCGTAATGCTGTAAATAAAAAGTGTCACGACGAACCGACAGCCGGACATCCAGGTCAAGAACATACTAAAGTCAGCAAATTCGATTATTGGCCTGGGTTTTATAATACAGTTAAAAATTATGTGAAGAACTGTCTTATATGCCAATAGTTCAAGGTAGATCAAAGGTCACCTACCGGATTGATGGGCCGTAGAGTCTTAGAAAGACCCTGGCAAATGGTCGCCGGTGACATTACCGGAACATTCGTAAAGAGTCCTCATGGATTCGAGTATATCCTGGTGTTTCAAGATTTGTTTACACGGTGGCTAGAATGTGTCCCCATTCATAAAGCAAACGCCAGGACGATCCTTAAAGAATTTAAAGAGAATATCGTACTCAAATTCGACGCGCCAGAGGTATTCCTGTCGGATAATAAGAAATTTAAAAATCGTTTGATTGATGATTATTTAGTGGAAGCAGGTATACTCCATACCCTTACTCCATCGCACCATCCGCAGGTTAATCAAGTAGAACGGGTCAAGAGTACGTTGAAAATCCGCATTGTTGCGTTCGTAGAAGACTCGCATAATACATGGGATGAGAAATTCTTCGAGTTGAACTTTTCGTTAAATACAACGCCACATAGCTCTACTGGATATTCTCCGGCTCTGTTAAATTTTGGAAACGAACTGACTAGCATAGGCTGCAAAAGGCCAGGATACTGAAATTCTATAATTTTCAAAACATACCCAAGTCGGAATAAAGTTATCCATAGCACAAAATTTAATCCATGAGTATTCAACAGAAATTTAAGTTTCTGGTGGAAAATATTAATGCAGTAAATTTGCCTTAATAAACACATACATGCTATACGTACTCCACAGGTCAAACAGATAATTGGCATACTTAGTTCGAATAAGTAGATGAGAAAATAGCAAGCAGCTACATCTGTTGTTAAGTAAAAATATATACTCAGATGTATATGTATGTATGTACCAACAAGAAGCATCCTAACCTATACATGAATATAGGTATATGCACAGGCATTGAATGTAGGACAATATAAAAACAGGAAAAGTCATAGAAGGAGACAGAGATTTTTCCAATCTGAAATTTTTTACTAGTAGTTCAAATTGCTAGTAGTTACATAAATTAAACACAATCGGAAAAACAAAATCCAAAAGGAATTTATAAAAATCGAAAAATTTTCTTAAATCAACTTGACAAAACTTTTAACAGTCGACGTTTGGTCAGTATTAAGGTAATATAACTTCTTATGGTAAACAGAGAATAATAATATCAGCAAATATCAAGAAGATATTCAGAATAAATCAACACAGATACTATGAACAATTAAACATATTTAAATAATTAAAATAGCTCTCACACAATAAGGAAATAGATGTGATTACACAAACTTGTGATATAGAAAATGATTTATTGGCAAATTAATATGTTCACCAGGAAGCAACATTAATAGTATTAACGCAATAAATAAATAATTAAACAATAATTAATAAACAATTATACAACTAAATAATAATTAATAATGTTCAACAATTGAAGTACTGGTATTGATAAAATCGAGCAATAGTAATCGATATTTATTTTATCAATTTCTTCTTTTTGGCTTTCACTGCTAAATATAAGTATATATATATATAAGTTTAATTAATAAAAATTTTAATTTATTTAAGTTTAAGGCAGTATTCTACTTTACAAATTTGAAAAAAAAAGTTTTTTTTTTACATTTTTCGAAAATAAATATATTCAAGAATTTTAGCTCAAAATTTTAGACAGATTCAGGTAGTCTAACTATACTTTTTCACCTTTCAAACGCAGTTACCTGAACGCGCTATTCCGACCCGCCCAGCATGCGCACCGGATAAGCCATCTACCTGGCCTGGTTCGCTGCAGCACCTGTCCCCCTATTTTAAATCATTACACCTATACATATTCTCATCAAAATATACATCTTTGCTTCTCAATATTACCTTCGCTTTATAATTTTGCTTCTGTATTTCGAAGAAAGTTGTGAAGAAACCAAAAGTCGTGATTAAAAAGTGAAGACTGCTGATCTAAATATCAAATTAATGAAGGAGTTATAGTTATATCTAAAAACTATAGTCTTGCAATTGAAAGGAATTCAAAGTCAGTAGAAGGCATGCGAAACGAGATCTGGGTCGGCTATTACCACAAAATCTCAACAGATTCCAAACCAATTATAAACCAACAAATTATAAACATCGTCCTGCTCTTGCTAGTGACGTACAAGAGGTCCTGAAACCGATCTACGAACATCTAACAAAACAGAATTGATAGAGAGATTTTTGGGCAGAAACACTCAAAATAACAATGAGTGTTTCAACTCAACAATTTGGGCTATAACACCGAAGCATGTCTATAATGGAAAAAAAATTGAACATACAACTATTTGATTTTTTTGTTTCAGACCATCCGTCGGCAAGATTTTACAATGTAACAAAACATTAAATAAATATACGTCTAAATCAATAATAATAAAATAATCTAAAACAAAATAATTAATAATAAATACACAATAAAATATCAACATTAAATTAATAATAACTATTGCTGATATCATAACAACATTGCTGCTTGGTGCATTCAAAACACATGGAATTATAACAGTTTCCGCAAAAAATTCAACTAGGAGAGCGAAAGCAGAGTTAATACTTCATAGAACTACCCTAAACAATTATTAACAATAATTATAGTGATCAAAAAAATCTATAGAGAGTTATAATAAAAAGTATTGAACTAATAAACTTAAATAAATTTAAATAATGTATATAACACTTACAAAACTATTTTAATCTTAAATAACACACATGAACAATAATTATAAGAGTATTTGAACAGAAAAAATGTATATAAACAAATAGAAATAAATATAAGATATAATAATTATATTGACTTATAGGAGCTAGATGTATATAGATAAGTTATACAGAAGATAAATAATAATTTTAAAGACTTTAGTCACTCTACTTAATAACACAAACGATATAATTATAATTATATGATATATATGAAAAAAATATATATAATATATTAGATAATCATTGAGTGATTATCAAATATATATATATATTACTCAAAACAAATACTACTCGAATAGGACAGGAATTTCCATAAATAAACAGAGATTCTGGCATTATTCAAATCAGTAACACCACACTTACGCGAAAATAACATTGCTGGTCGGAATCCGAGAAAAATCATGGCGAACCCTCGCGCAACAAACTCAACTGTCGAAACTGAAAAGAAAAGACTCCGTAGTATTTTTACGGAAATGGATCAAGAAACACTGCTTAAGGAAGCAGCACAATTGAACCTACGTATTGAGGGAGATTCGAACTACGACGTCTCGAAATACGACGTTTGGTACTGACGTTACCAAATGGGATGAAGAAATCGATAAAGCCGTCGTGAAACATCACCCCGATATTAGTGAAATATCTAGATATCCTCGGATAATTTCCACATAGCTATATATATATATATATATATATATATATATATATATATATATATATATATATATATATAATATAAATATAAAATATATATATATATATATATATATAATATAAAATGGACTGTCAAATATCACCTTTTTCAAGCGAATGCTGTTTTGAAGCAGCTTTTTATACGGAAGTGACGATAGGTAGATAGATTGACATCTATAGGAATATCGACTTATACATAGAGTACTTTTTATAGATATTATTAAAATATATAAAATATTATCTCCAGAGAAGTCAAGACGGCTTGCTAATGGTAATTTATATATAACGCAATTGCGTATAGTGTAGCAAAAGTCTTACACTAGCTATGTGCTGTATATGGCTACATATATGAGAAAAATAACTGTCAAATAAGAAGATTATTAACACGATACGCTTACATTAATAAAGAAATTAGTCGAATGTGTTACATTTAGTTTTAATATTTCTTTATAATAAATGTATATTAAATGTGATGCAAGAAGTCTAAATTGCATGTCATTGGAAATTTATACTGCTGTTTACAATGGTTGACTTATAGTGTTTCTTTGTGAGAGGCAGGCTTAACCATGTGCGCGAACAGAGTGAAAGTTTTACTATGGACATTACTTCAGTAATGGCACAGTTTACTACATAACTACTTCAGTCATGATTTAACTATTGTAATATTTCAATATATAATAGTAAAGAAAGTATCCAAAATAATTTTTTTTTATACTAACTTGATATTTTTTATTTTTATTTTCATTAATTTAATCTCTCTTTGCTGACGCTTTTCTTCAAGAATTATTGGGTCTTCTTCTGTACTATCTATATCAGATAGTTCTTCATTATTATCATTTTCTTCGATTTCTGGTTTATCGATACTTTTTTGACTTGCGATTCTAGCTACATCCTTAGCGCTTGGACATCCTGCTAAAGCCATTCCTGAAACATTCCGTAAAATTCTATTTAACTATTAATTTCCGAGAAAAGTAGATAATTATATTTTATAAAATAAATATAAAATTGTATTATTATTGTATTATTATTGTATTATTAAATTGTATTATTATTGTATTATTTTATAAAATATAAAATTATATTTTATAAAAAATATGTAAAATTGAGGGCTGGTTTTCCAAAGGAAGACATTTCTAAACAAATTATAAATCAAAATAACACAAGATAAAAATAGAATTTAACCATTACGAAGTTTATAATTGTAATAACGTTTCATTTTAAACTGTTATTTAGAAAACATTAGATCTTTGTACAATAAGAGGAGGGCGGATAAGTTCGTTATACTAGCTTACCAATTTTATCTTGTGTCTTTTCAGTTTTTCTAATACAGTACAATATCCTGTTTATTAATAGTATAATATTATTTTCTAATTGTATAGATTGCATTTTTGCAACCATACGTTTGTTATAATTAGTTTCTCGATCTAATCTATTAATCTCTACAAAATAAAAATATTGAAGATCTACAGTTTTCATGTGTGAGAAAGGGTAAACGATTATTGTTAAGACAATTATTTATTTAAAAAATGTTGTTCTAAACTTATTAAAAATGGTTAATTATGATTTTAAAAGAAAATATAATTTTAACTATTCGAATCTGCTAAAAAATATCCACCTCCATGAATTGAATTATTATTATATATAATATCATAAAATATATTGAAATATTTCATGCGATTTATGGGACTTGTTAAATGATCAAAGCTCTAATAGTAGAAGACATCAGTTTTAGGTAACACATGCAGAGATTATCTTCGTTTCTTGAATTGTTGAGATTGAGGATAGCATATTCTTTGTGTATTGGACCATTGAAAGGCAAACTATTTTTAAAAAAGCATCTACAAAATGTGAAGTTTATAGTATATACACCTATTTCATAAGATCATAATCTGATGTGCAGTGAAATGCATGAGTTATAAAATTCAAATTGAAGTTTTTGTTTTTGAATTTGTCTGTGATTGATATGCGATTTCAGAAATAGTCATCTCTTCGAAATATTGTAAAATAATTGAAAAACTTGTCAAATAAAAAATGGAAGCCTATAGTCTTATAATAATACAACTAAATTTTTAGAATTATTAAATCAAAGCAGCTGTAATTCAATAACATAGATTAACTAAGAAACATCGAGGAGAGGTAAGTGAGACAAAGAAAGAAAAAATAGAAAGAGGTATAAGTTAGAGATGTAACTTATGCTGATGGTAATGGACTAATGAAACTGCACAAAAAATTCACTGAATGATACTACAATAATTTCTTGGAATCGTGAAAATTATCGCAGTATTAGACAGAACAATTTCCCATCCGAAAAAATATAGTAGAGGAATCCATATGTTCATTTAAGCGTAAAAAATATTTGAATGCTATTGCAACGTTGTTTCGGAGTACTATTTCTAATTATAAAAAAAGAAGAACTTGACTCATAGTTAAATATAAAATTGCAAAGACTTCTTCAATGCATTTAGTCTACTCGAATAATTCAAATAAGCTTATCATGAGATAAGAGGAACATACTATCGGAAATCGGCTATATATATATATATATATATATATATATATATATATATATATTTATATATATATTTCACTATTTAAAATAGTTATATTTATATTACTATTTCATGATACTTATATTATTAATATAATTTTGCATTTTCAGAAAGCATTGTTCAGTTCTTCAAAACTAATCGTTGCAGACTGACAGTAATATTTAATATAAAGACAGTATTATAGCGCAGTTCTATGCATTATAATACTGTTACTATACATACGTGCATATACTCGTATGAATATAATGATGCATAATTTTTCGCGAATTATTTGTTGGTGCTATTCATTTGTCTTGTACCTTACAGACTGGTCACTGCATATGGCATCTTTAAAAAAAAATATATATATATATATATATATATATATATATATTGTAACACGCAGTCCTGTTTTGGCAGAGCAATGAGGTTCGATTCACCTTAGTCCTTTGGTTACTAAACTTGCATCAAATTCCCCGCCGCTGTACACGCACGTATCTTTTCTATTTAAGTTCAACTTCACTTGTTAAACGATCGGTTGCGGTTCAACAGTTCTCTACCGCTTGGTCGTACTGAGATAGCAGATCGTGAAGTCCCTTTCTATTCTCTCAAATACAGATGGCTTAAAGAGGCCAGCCTTTTTTGGGAGAAAGTACCTTCACGCGAATCATATCCACCCGAATTTACTTTACCATGGCTGGACTGGGATTTTATAGAGGAATGTGCAGTCAAGAAAAAACAAAACATGATATCATTTTCTATAGATCGCAATTAACTTATAATAAAAAAAGGCTATTAAATAATACTAATGGGTGTACAAGTAAGTTGTTAGCATTTGCTGAAAAGATGGCATCGCCAGTGGATTCAGGGTAGAAATGTCAGCCCTTAAATGTTATATTTGTAGATTGTGTATATGTTAAGAACTTTGCAGCATTACATGTGACTAATTTTTTAATAAGAGAAACAGTGAGGCTCAGGTCTGTCGTTTGCTTTCGGAAAATTATGGGACAAAAGATGTTGCTGAATCGACCTTCCACGAGTCGTTTAAACGGTTCAACATAGTTTATTTTGAAGTTGAAATTAAGGATAGCTCCGGGAAGACGAAAAGTATTGAAGAGGAGGAATTAGTCGTTTTACTACATCCGTATCAGATCCAAAAAGAACTTGCTGCATCATTAGGCGTCAGGCAACAAGCCGTTTCCCTGCGTCTAAAAGACTTGAGATTCATTAAAATCGTATACAAAGCCCCGCGAGCTGACCCAATCGATGCCGAAACGAAATCAAAAGGGGAACGAATATTACGAATTGCTTCCGAATTATCAAACCATCAAAAAACCATCAAAAAACCATAGAAGACCGCTATGAGAAATGTATTAGCCTTGGAGGAGATTATGTTGAGAAATAAAAAAAATTCTTAAAAACGTTGTTTTTCTTGGTGAGGCCGGAAACTTATCAATCCAGCCTCGTAGCAGTAGTATTAAATTAAAATAAAATTTTGTAAAACAATATAATGCCCATAAAAAATTATGTATTTAATTTAATAAGATTTAATTTAAATAAGATCTATTTATTTATAAAAAATATGAATTTATAATCATCATTTTTAACACTCATTCCATACTTTTTAAATTTATTTTGATTGATTTTATATTATAAAAAAACCATAATTAATTTACATTACGATATTATTTACAAAATATTTTTTTAAACCTTGATTAATTTTGTAGAATATGTATAGATATCATTTTATAATTTCAGAATTTTTATTTCGTTGAAAAAATGCTGAAAATTATTTTCTACGTAATTACGTTTATAAGCGTTAATTCTTGAATATCCAAAATTACCTAAAAATATATAATGAGATCGAACGTTTTCTGGTTTTGTTTGACTCTTTCCAGTTTTCTTCGACTCTCGCTCTTATCACACGTTCAATCTTAAAGGGAAAATATCTACTGTTTACTATTAGGCGTTGGATTATAGAAGAGAACCACGAGAGCTCGGTTAGAGCCGAAAAAGAACTTTTTGAGAACTTGGCTCTCAATCGGAGTGAGTAGTCCCTAGGTTAATTCTCTGATTCGCAGTCTAGATTCTTAGCCACTAATACACGATATATAGTTCATGATATAGCTAAAATTTCTTCTGATTCATTGGTAATAATAATTGTTAATCCTATAAGCTTCAATGTTATTCTGACTTTTAAATTTTTCTATCAATTCATTTCGGGCATTATAATTATATTTTTTTGAACGAACGTATAAACGAATGAATTTTTGAATAATTTTATTGATTTCTAATTAAAATCAAGTAATTTATACTCAGTCGTTCATTAGAAATACCGCAGAAAAACATAAGGTGGAAGAATTCCCTTACGAAAACATTGTAGGATTCGTATCATATGTTTACCAGAATATTTTAAATAAATATTGTAGATTTTACTAATATTAATTGTAAAATGTTACTACTTTTACTAATACACGTACTTTTTTTACTAAAAATTTTTGTTATGGTACTTGCAATTTCCGATGCCAAATGATAAATCAGAAAAATGATTTCTTTACTGCGATATAATTACTCAATTACATTCAATTATATAAGCTCAGAATAGATATTTTACATTCATATATTCTTTCAGAATTTGTTTGAAATTAATGTGCTTGTGTGTACACATACACACAAATACACACACCCGCGCGCACACACACGTAGGCTATTCGTACAATTTTCATCCTGGATAGGTTCCTCTAATGTCGATAGTGCAGAACACTTATTTTAGTTCTCAAACTTGACGCAAACTTTTTCTTTACGAGGCGCAACGATCAATTCACACTTTCGGTAATCGTGAGAAGCACTCTTAAGTATTAATTTCTGAAATTTAATCTTTTTTGAAAATTAGAATACTTTATCCATGACCATTACAAAGTTAATATGTTTTTTTTCTTTATTAAGTTCTATCATCATCAAAAATGATCCAATTTCATTGTTAATTAATCTTTTCATCTCATACAAATTCATATCTAATTTTTAAATAATTAATTATTTTAAGAAAGATATTTAAGAAAGTATTTTAAGAAACATACATCAACAAAATCCCGTCATTGAAATTTGTTTGCTAAACTCAACACTTTAATTCTTTCTACGCAACTGAAGAGTATGTTTTAAATACTGCACAATCTAATTATCGAGCCGCTTGCAGATACATTAGACAATCAATTCCACACAGTAAGTGCTTATGTATAGATATACATAGAATATGCAGGAGCAGATTGTTATATAATAAATGACTAATATTATATATTCAAAATTAATGTTTCAGAGTTTACTACATTACTCACAAATAAATACTAGGGATAAAAAAATTTTTAAAGAAAAAGGAACGAATAGTATTTACAAAAACATTGCCAAAAAATACGAAACACAATTTAGTCAGATTCTAACTCAAAGGGGATAGATTGGCTTTTTAGGAATATTTCATGTGAGAAACTATAAAAATTCCAGTCAGTGAATAACTTGCGAAAATTGTTTGAGGTTTTTTAAACAATAATAAATAGAAGTTATTACACGCACACACACACACACACACACACACACACACACACACACACACACACACACACACACAGAGAGAGAGATACGCACACATATAAAAGAATCCCACAATCCATTCTCTCTCTCTCTCTCTCTCTCTCTCTCTCTCTCTCTCTCTCTGTATGGAGGGGGGGATGAATACACTTATTTTTTGATTCTTCGCAGCAGCCTGATTTCTATCTCTAATTTGTATTAAAAATCTACCGAATATCACTTTCATTAATATTATTTTAAGAATATTTATATATATATATATATATATATATATATATATATATATATATATATATATACTAGCATCTCCCGTCTTGGCTTCGCCCGAGATAATAATTTAACCGATTTCTATATATAAAAATCTATATTACTATAAATAATTGACCGTAATGTACCCATCGTCGCTTCTGTATATACAGTATGTATATACAGAATGTAGTACCGTATTTAATACACACATATATGCAAATTACATATGGCTTCTATGAGGAAAATTGTACTTTCGAGTTCGAACGGTACAAAAAGATGTCCAAGTGTCTCGAGACGACGTTTATAGAGAGTATCATGTTCGGAATATAGAACATGTCTCGGGACGACTACTATAGAGAGTTTTGTGTTGGGAAGGCAGAATACGACTTCCAGGTATTGCAGGACGACTTTTACTGGGAGTGTGCGTGTTCAAATGATAGAAAATGAATCTCTTTATAGAAGTCTCTTTAACACTCCCTGTAGAATTTGTTCCAAAACATCCGGATATCGTATTCGAATGTCCCAACATGAATCTCCCCATAGAAGTCGTCCCGTCATACGTGGACATCATATTCTACCGTCCTGATACGAAATTCCCCGTAGGAGTCGTCCCGTCATACCTGGACATTGTCTTCTACCGTCCGAACATGAAATTCCCCGTGGAAGACGTCCCGTCATACCTGGATATTGTTTTCTACCGACCGAACACGAAATTCCCCGTGGAAGTCGTCCCGTCATACCTGGACATCGTCTTCTACTTACTAAACACGGTACTCCCCGTGGAAGTCGTTCCAAAACACCTGGGAATCGCATTCTATCATCCGAACACGAAACTCCGCGTATAAGTTGTCCCGACGTACCTAAACATCGTTTCCTAGCAACTAAATAAAATAAAACATAGTCCCAGTAGAAGTCGTCGCGAGAAAGCTAGCATCTCTTCCGAACGACTAAACACAAGACTCCCCGTAGAAGTCGTTCGGAAAGACCTAGATAGAGTATTTTACCATCCCAACACGGATCTTCTCATGGAAGTTGATTTCCTCATACTTGGACGTCGTTTTCTATCAAGTAAATACAATATTCCCCGTAGAAATCGCTCAGAGACACCTAGACATGGCATTCTATCATTCGAACACACAACTGCCTATAGAAATCGTATTTAAAATGTATATATATTATATGTACAATATAATATACATAAAAACTATATATATATATATATATATATATATATATATATATTTGTATATATTGCGTATATACCCATTCTTCAAAACAAATACCGTGAATATTTTAGTACTGGTGCCAACTAAATTCGATCAAAATGTTGGTATACGAATAGCATATTTTTGAAGCATACGATGGATGTTGCTCTTTTATGCAGAAGCGACGATATATTATATATATATATATATATATATATATATATATATATATATATATATATATATATATATTCATAGTTTCAAGGTTGTTGGTAAAGAATCCTATTTTGCCATCGTTGCTTTTGTTCAAACTAGTCTCTTGTCATCACAAACTATATTCAGTATGATTTGGCATACAGAACCATTTTATAAGAGAATGAGAAAGAAGGACAGAGAAATAGAGAGAGATAGAGAGAGAGAGAGAGAGAGAGAGAGAGAGAGAGAGAGAGAGAGGGGGGGAGAGTGAGATTTTCCTACGTAAGAGAAAATAAAATTTACAAAAATCAAAAAATATCCATAAGGTTTGAGAATAGAGTCAGATTAACCTGAACAACAAAAAGGTTATACCAACTAACGCCACACCTTCTTTAGAATATGAATCCCAAAGTTAGATATGAACATTTGTCTGAGCTGGCCTGGTATTAATATTTAAGCGGACTACTTTGAGTTGATGTTCGTGATTCAAGACACCACCTAGTGGCCGCTGGTGAAACTGATTGTTAAAACCATTAACTTAATTTATTGATGAAAGTAAAATGATTTTCAATAAAAAACATAGCCTATGTCTTCCCAAGATAATATAGAATCTATATGTCAAATTTCAGAACAATCGGTTCAGTAGTGTTTTCGGTTATCGCGTACAAACAAAAACACGCTTTGTCTTTATAAATTAATATGAAATATGATATGATATGATATGAAATATATGATATGAAATATGATATGATATATATATATATATATATATGTAGAGGACGGCGGGGCGTATTGGATACCCTTTTTTTTATTTACATTGAAAAAAAAATTCTGTATAATTTTGTAACTTTTAATATTTATAAGCATACGCCGTCTCGGATGTACTCAAAATAGTAATGTAACCGACTTTTGAAATAGTTAAATAATATCTATGTAAACAATTTTCTATCTATAAATCTATATTATTATAAATAATTTTATCTTCTGAGAATATTTCTCGAAAAATAATAAAAAATTTAATCTTGGGATCCCTCTGAAGCTCTCTAAAAATCATGGTTTGCTGAATTTATCGTTCTATATTTCCGTCTCGGGATCCCCCGAACAATGCTACGTTTATACGAAATATAGATACATTTGAATACGTTTTTCGAATACAGAAATGCTGGTTATAGAAATTCAGCGCATAGCATAAATATATTTGGATAAGATCTAGAACTTTTATTTGAAATACTTTTTGTAAAATTAAGTACACTAGAACAAAATTTAATAATTTTAAATAAATACATTTCTTCAAATTAAAAGAACGAAAAATTTGTTTAATATAAACAATTGTTTTTCACTATAAAAAATTTATATTTAAACGTATTAAATGATTTAGTTGAAACGATATTTTTTAATTTAAAAAAATATTATTAATTGTCTAAAAAGAATTTATTTAAATTGCCTAAATCAACTTCATTTTCTTAAAAGCATTAAATTTCATTTTATAAGCATATTATTAATTTTCATATATGAAAGTTAAACTACAAACTAAAAATGTTTCCAAAATTTTTTCGCTAGGTGTATCCAGGGTTTTCATCGCAATTCACATATGAACGCATGACTCTACCGGTTACTACCTTTATAAAGAGATTCTTAACCTTTATAATTATATGTATGTAAAGTTTGAACGGCAGAGATTTTCCGTTTCAAATTAAGTTGCGTTGCACTGCCTACAATACTAATACAATATTGTGTGTGTATATTTATATATATATTAGGAGTGTGAATAAGTCTTTCCCGTTTTTTGTAAGAGATGGCGCCACCAATACTGTGCGAGTATTCAATGGTTACATATGTCATAATCAAAGCTTATTCATATGTCAACAATTCCATACTAACACATTAGTTAAAATTTTTTCGCATCATAAATTTTTGATATCGTGAAAATGTCGAAATTTGAGCCGAGTCGACGTCATTTGCGGGAAGTTTCACTTTATTGGTTCAATTTGAAGAAATCTGCTGCCGAGACGCATCGATTGCTTCAGGAGGCTTATGGAGAAGGTTGTGTCGATGATTCAAGTGTTCGCGGATGGTTTCGACGCTTCAAAAGCGGTGATTTCGACGTGGAAGACAAGGAGCGTTCCGGGCGGCCGCAAATCTTTGAAGATCGAGAATTGGCGACTTTGCTTGATGAAGATTCTTGTCAAACGCAAGAAGAACTTGCTGAAGCATTGGGAGTTGACCGAACAACCATTTCCAAGCGTTTGAAAGCCATGGGAATGATCCAAAAGCAAGGAAATTGGGTGCCGTACGAACTGAAGCTGAGAGACGTCGAACGGCGTTTTTTGACTTGCGAACAGCTGCTTCAGCGACATAAAAGGAAGGGTTTTCTGCATCGTATCGTGACTGTCGATGAAAAGTGGATACGTTACGATAATCCGAAGCGAAGAAAATCATGGGGACTACCCGGCCATGCATCATCATCGACGGCCAAGCCAAATATTCATGGCGCCAAGCTCATGCTCTGTATATGGTGGGACCAGCTAGGTGTGGTTTACTATGAGCTTCTGAAACCGAATGAAAGGATCACAGGCGAGGTCTATCGACGACAATTGATGCGTTTGAGCCGCGCACTGCGAGAAAAACGGCCACAATACTCCGACAGGCACGACAAAGTTATTTTGCAACATGACAATGCTCGCCCACATGTTGCACCGCCGGTGAAAACATACTTAGAAACGCTCAAATGGGAAGTCCTACCCCACCCGCCGTATAGTCCAGACGTTGCTCCGTCTGATTACCATCTCTTCAGATCGATGACGCATGGCCTGGCTGACCAGCACTTCCATTCCTACGAGGAAGCCAAAAAATGGGTGGATGACTGGATAGAGGCCAAACCGGTCGAATTTTTTCGCAACGGGATTCGTATGTTGCCAGAAAGATGGGAAAAAGTTGTAGCTAGCGATGGCCAATACTTTCAATAATTCATTTGTAACCATTTTTTCACAATAAAGGCTCAAAATTTGAAAAAAACGGGAAAGACTTATTCACATACCTGATATATATTACATAAGCAAAAAATGTAAATATAATTATTCTTTATGGCAATATAATATATATCATACGTTTACATAGTTGTACATTACGAAAATGACGGTCTAATCAGTTAAGATACTAGAATTCAATTTTATATTTTGTTTCAATTATACAAAAATAAAATTTTTTTAAAATATTTCTTTAAATCAAATAAATATTTTTCAAATTAAGAACCAAATTGTACACAAAACTTTTTTCAAAACATTTTTCAAAAATTTTTTGATTGAAAAAAACCTTAAAAAATTTGAATAATGCAACTCAAGGTTTTTGATTTTTTACTCAAAAACAAAGCGTTATATAAGAAAAATAGAATAAAAAGTGCTCTTAGAATTGACCAAGAAGTATATCTTAATTTTTTCGAGACGATTCTATGAATTTTTCCAATTTGTCATAAATTGCCAATTGGCTAAAATAAAAAAGTTGTTCAAAACTACGTGAAAAAATTTAGACATATTCTTTGATTGATTTTATGCACTTTTTATCTTATTGATTTTTTCGTCGAAAAAATCAATAATCTTGCATTATATTCGAGAAAAAAATTCGCGAACGTTTGGGCAAAATTTTGCGCTTCAGGCGCCATTTTCTAGCCGTCATGTTGAATTTTTGGATTCGGGACTAAACTGAATTTAAAGTACAACTCATTTATGCACATAAGTTGAAAAATAAACTTCCGACCTCAACGTTAACACAACAAGAAATTGAATATAAAAAAAAAGTATCGAAATTTTGCATTTTTTTTTTTGTAAACGTCTCCATATTAAAACTTCGCTCGAAGTTCTCGAGTGAAGATTCGAAAAATTCTGATACCAGAAATGGAAAGCAGAGAAAAAAACTTAAGAAAAAGTAAGTTTGCTTTGAATATATCCGCGGAATATGTAAGAGATTTACAGTTGAAAACGGAGTTACGATTTCTCTGTTTTGGACGTTAATGGGTTAATATAAACATTAAGTATTTTACTTAGTGTTTTCTCATTTTCTAAAATGTCCAAAATTGGTATAGGAAGAATATATATATATATATATATATATATATATATATATATATATATATATATATATATGTGTGTGTGTGTGTGTGTGTGTGACACACAACGCGCGTGCGTAAAGAGAGAGAGAGAGAGAGAGAGAGAGAGAGACAGACAGAGAGAATGGATTTCGGTCGCGATTGAAGTCGAAACTTGCGAAATAGAGAAAAGAATTAGTCGCACATTTCTTACATATATATATATATATATATATATATGTGTGTGTGTGTGTGTGTGTGTGTGTGTGTGTGTGTGTACGTATATACGCGCAGTTCTTTTCTTTTTCACTCGATCCCTCACTTCCCATACTGCCCCTTTTCGGCATCGTGCCTGCCTGCCACCTTGCCCTTCCCCTTAACAGTAGTAAGTACAGGCGCCCACTGTTTCTCCTTTTTTCTTTGATGCGTTATATATATAATTATATAAATGTCCGAACATCTACTATACGGACATTTTTCACCAGTGCGCTGCATTTATCGATAGTCGAGATTGCAGACGGACCTTGTTCGTGATTTTGAAAAGTAAAAACAATAAAGTTCCTGATTTATATTTAACTGATGTAGTAGGTAACTCTTTCTTCAGGTTGAAATAAATTAAATTGGTTAAGAAATAGCGTAGATGGTTGGAATAAAGTGATAGATTATTGTAGAGATCCAAACGACATTGATCAAGAACAACTTATAGTGGATATAATATTAATATTTAGTTATAAAGACAAGTATCTGTGTTTACATGTTTCAAAAAATTAGAAGTTGGTATGCATTATAGTAAAACTATTTCAATTGTGAATTCAAACAAGATTAAATTTTATATATAATTTCTAATAATACTTAAATTCAAACAGGTCGTCTTCAAAGATTATTTAAATCTAAACCAAATGCATTTTATATCTATTATCAGAATGTCAGATCAATTAAAACTAAATTATTAGATATACATATTAATCTATATAGCTTGAAATATTTACCCTATATTATTTGCTTGACTGAAGGATGGCTTGACGGTTTAATAAATAACTTGGAACTCTTACTGGATAACAATTTTATCTGTAGAGATGATAGAAATTTAAAAAATTTAAATGTGGTGTGTTAATATCTTACCGACACCTAATACAATGACACCACTAGATTACTTTCCGACATGTTTTTTCACTTGATCTCAACCAAGTATGCACAGCCTCCCCCCTCCCAAGTGAATGTGCTCCCCCAAAACTCTTGATCTGGCTTTTAATCTATTTGGACTTTCATCGTTTCTGAGATGTGACGATAATCTCGTAGGTTTTGATACTCATCATATTTGATTTTTGTTTATCATTACTTGCGATACTGATTTCCTTCGTCCAATTGAAGTAGAATGATTAGATATTAGAAACTCAGATTTTCAATGAATGACCCAAACTTTAATGTCTATCGTATTGAATAATAATAATCAGTGATAATGTTGATATTTGTGCGTACGACTTTTCCAATGTCTTGCTTACTATTATATTAAGATTTATTCCCTATAAGAGTAACTAATGTAAATTAATATAATGGAACTAATTAAACTAATGTAGTATAATTAATGTAAATTAATGTAATGGAACTAATTAAACTAATGTAACTAATTAAACTAATGTAGTATAATTAATGTAAATTAATGTAATAGAACTAACTAAACTAATATAGTATAATTAATGTAAATTAATGTAATGGAACTAATTAAACTAATGTAACTACCTATCCTGTATAGTTTACATCTGAACTTAAATCTTTTATCCGTGATAAGAAGCTTTCTCACTCTGTATATAAACTTTTTTCTACTTTGAATAGTTCTATTAGTTTTAATAAGTCTCGTGCTTTATGAGTAAGGTTATTTTTATCAAAACTTTTCAATCTGGTTAATAGTGATAATTTGCTGCAGTTGTTAGGGTTACCGAAGTCCTTTTATTTTGCTGCCATATATATTCTCATATGGGCGAAGGCTCTGATTTAGGACCACTTCTTTTTAATTTATTTATTCTTGAATTACTCTAATGCCTGTCTCATACTCAGTATTTAATATACACTGATAACATCAAATTATTTGCTCCAATTTTATGCTAAACTGAAAAGGGATATTACATACAATGTTCTAGTTTCTTTAACCGTAAAACTAAAAGCGACTAATTTATAGTATTGGGATTGTACGAAGTATACTTTCCTTGCCCTTAATAGACAGAACGACGAGATCACTATTTTCGACGGATGAGGAAGCAGGTATGTTCATAAATGTGAGAGGGGCACCCTATCCAAGAGTGCGCACGACCTTAGGTCCGATGTACCTGAACTTCAAGGTGTATTGAGAGAGACATAGCGAGTGAGAATGTGCGTGTCAGAGCGAGAGAGAGACAGAGAGCGAGAGAGAGAGAGCGAGAGAGAGAGAGAGAGAGAGAGAGAGAGAGAGAGAGAGAGAGAGAGAGCGAAAGTAAGCGACCGTAAGTTAAACTTCATAAAATAAAGAAAATATTGTACGAGGGTCGAAAATATGAGCGAGAAAATCAGATGGAAGGGACTGATGTCGGAGGACGATTTTCGGGAATGTAGTTCACTACAGATGAACGTGAAGTATAGATCTTGCGTGCCTTAGTTTTCGCGTAGAAAACAATCGGAGTGTAATTGTATTTTTCTAGCGTTTCGATAGCGGATAATTTTGTGTATATATTTGATAAGTGTATAGTTTTAAAAGGTGTAATGATCTGATAAGTGTATGTGTACGTGAACAGTGTGTCCTCAAGGAAAAATCTTGATTATTCGGAGCGACATTCGCGGTCGAGGATTCGACGTAATCCGTTCCAGGGCGAGAAATTAGGGCGAGTTGTTTGAATTCACTCGGTACCGGAGCGTGAATCTACCCGAGACGTTGGGGCCTACTGTGTGCTATTTTGTAAATTTTTCCCCATTCCCATCGTCCATGTGTGGTGCGACAGTGCGGCCTTTTTGTAATTGTTACATAATTGTGCGGTCATCAGGCCCCAGTTTAGCGAGCTCATGATAACTGTAAGTAGGCGCTCAGTTTAAGTATATTGTAAGCAAGTTTCAGGCTATGTATTGCGCCTTTTGTTTCAGTACATATATTATGAGTTAGTTTTATTCACCGTCCGATATTTGCGTAGTTACTACTTTTAGTTGTAGGAATAGTTTCTAATAAAGCTTGTAGGATATTAAATTAGAATAAACATACCCTTGTCCCGTCTTTTCCTTTAATTCCGTGAGGGGTTTTATGCCGAGACAAGCTGTGAATATTTATCACGAAATTAGAATTTTATTTTACTAATCAACCTTTCCCTCACTCATTCTGTTTATATATATATATATACATATATATATATATATATATATATACATATATATATATATATATATATATATATATAGAGGTAAGTGCTCTATAATCTTCTCCTTTCTGCATATATGCAAATAGCAAATAGTAACATTAATCAATTTAACACACACACTCACAGAGAGAGAGAGAGAGAGAAAGAGAGGAGGAGAAAGAGTAGCTTAGGTTTTAAGCGGTAAAGACATCTGATTATTAACTATCGTGAAGAATCGGGCTTTGCGGGCCAAATTGAAGTTCGTCAATGGTCCAAGTTGGTTTAACTGAATTTTATCAACCGAATTTCTCGGAATCTTTTAACAAAACAGTGTTTTCCTATTTTTTTGAAGGCGAAAATTGAACTCTTAATTCACAATCCTTCAAAAAATATTATATAATCAGATCAATAAATAAATAATATCTTAATATATATAATTTTTATCTATAATTCACATATGTATTTATATTTTTGCTGTTCAAATTATATGTAGTTACTGACCAATAAAGCTTCATTTATTGAGATTACGGTATACACTGTAAAATGATTTCATGCAAAAATTAATTATTAATATTATTAAAACAACATAAGCTTTATGGGAACGGGCCTGGTAAGTTCCTACCTACGATTTTAATAATAATGATTTACCAGAAAAAATAGCAGAAGAATTATAACCTAAAAACATCGATGATTCAAGATAATTAACCGAGCCTGTAAGAGCCGTAAAGAGTTTTCTCGGGAGCCCCAGAGAGCCGCAAAGAGTTTTCTCGGGAGCCCCAAAGAGCCGCAGAGTTCTTGAGAGCGCTCATTGTGGTACTTGTGCACATGCGCAAGTGATAGTTGGTGCGCAGTAGAACAGGATATTTTAGTCAGAGATAATAAGGGGAGATCGCCGATGCCCATGTTAGACATTGCAGTAAAATTTTGACACTCAGCGTTACGGCGGTGAACGTCGGTATTCCGTTCATGGAATATTCCAGATGTTGGTTTTCGAGCAATAAAAAGGATTATCTGGTGTCAAAATTCTTTAAGTATGTATAGATTTTCTTGTCTGTGTGTGTAAGTGTGTATGTATGCATTTATATACACAGTTATTTTCTTAAAATTTGAAATTCGCTGCGTGGCGGTGATCGAGGCTACGAAAAGGTATACCTGGGTATACGCACTTAACGAATTTCTTCGTCAACACCAGTGAATCCCATTTATTACACCCCGCTGCCAAAATTTTAAGAAAATACGTATATATATAAATATTAATATATATACAGGGTGGGTCATTTTAATCTATACACCCGAATTTCTTCGTTCCTAAGAGGTGAAACGACAAAATGGTTAGACAAAAGTGTTTCATGACAAAGGGGGTCAAATAATGGTGACCTTGAATTAGACCCTGAAATTAATTTACAAGGTTATTGAAAGGTCAAAGTGTTTTTTTTTAATTGGGAACCCCTATTTTTGATACTGGATTCGGAAAGAGCGGGAAATTCTACGTCCGAAACGGTATATCGGATTTTTTTATTACCCTTAAAAGGACATTTAAATGTCAAATTCCAGCAAAACCCGTGTTTTCAAGATTATATAGAGGTTAGGGCGTTCTTTCCAATGGGAATCCTTTTTTGACACTCGACTTGAAAAGAGCGGGAAATTTCAGGACAGAAACAGTAAATAAAAATTTCTATGACCCTCAAATGGTCATTTCAAGGTCTAATGTGAAAAAATCCTGTGGATGCTATTTGATTTCGTTTTTTGAAAGAATAATTGTCGTTAATGTATTTTTATGAGCAATGTTCAAGCTCAATGTGACAAATACCTTCAAAATATTGATCTTGAACAGATTGTCCTTACTTTTAGCGTTACCCAGAAATAACGACGTGGACGTAGTAAGTTTCATTTACAATTTCACACCATACCATAAGGCTTCAACGATGCTGATGGTCTACAGTTCTCTGCTAGTAACAATTTTGATTTGACCAATAATGACAATTGTGCCTATTTAAATGTCCATCATTATAAAATTTACGGGCATTGCTACAATCGAATTTGTAGGGATAATGCAAGATCTAGAATTTTTTTCACTATTCCAAAAATTTGAGATACTCTAATCTTTTACCATCTATGAGAAGTTTTTTTTTTGGAAAAAATTATTTTGAAATAAATTTTCTTGTTTTCTGGATAAAGCGTTTAACATGTTTAACACGATATATACAAATAATTATGTATTTCGTTAATTTCGTTTACTGCTTTCCTCAATAAAGATTTTTTTAAATAGCATAAAAAAAGAACACAATATCTGTCTTTCAGTTCTCCTACAAAAAAACATTACTATAGCTTGTCTTTTGCTTTAAAAATGGCTGACTACCCGCCCAATGAGATTGTTGATATGATAATGATTTTAGGAGTGTGTAATAATAATTACTGTGCTGCAACAACATTGTACGCTGAACGTTTTCCAAATAGAAGATATCCTACTAATGTAGCAATATAAAGTGTAACTGCTAGAGTTCGTTAAGGACGCCTTGTTCGCCAACGCAGGCGTCGCGAGTACAATGAAGATGATGCACGTGTCATAACAATTCTTGCAGTTATTCATCTTAATCCTCATATCAGCAGTCGTCAAATTGAAAGGGAAGTCGGTATTTCAAAGAGAACATGTCTGAGAATTCTAAATCGGCGTAATAACCATGCTTATCATATCACACTCGTAAAGGAATTAAGAATAAATCACATGCAAATGAGGATTGAATTTTGCCAATGGGCTTTGTGGACTATAGAAAATCATCCCAATTTTTTCCACCACGTCCTTTTCTCTGATTAAACAAAATTTTATAGCGATGAACATTTAAATAGGCACAATTGTCATTATTGGTCAAATGAGATTTGTCACTGGGACAAAACTGTAGATCATCAGCATCGTTTGAACCTTATGATATGGTATGGAATTGTAAATGGATATTTGATTGGCCCTTACTTTTTTGAACGGAACGTTGATAGAGAGAGCTATTTGCACTTAATTAGAGACCAGTTACCATATTTATTAGAAGATATTTATTTAGAAACCAGACGAAGAATGTGTTTTTAGCAGGATGGTGCAGCACCACACTTTGCACGAACTGTCCGTGAATTTTTCGATCAGAATTATCATGGAAGATTGATCGGTAGAGGAGGACAGTTAATTGGCCTCCTAACTTACCTGATCACACATCTCTGGACTTCTGTTTGTGGGGCTACATAAAGAATGTTGTTTTTCAAGAGCCACCCACAACTAGAGAAAACATGTAAGGTCGTATTCGTCAAGCATTTACAGTAATTCCGAGAGAGACTCTACTGAACACTGTGCGCCATTTTCAACGGCGCTTAACTTTGTGCCTACAAGCAAATGGAGGTAACTTTGAACATTTGCTTCGTGGTTAAAACAGTGAGAGGCAAGGGGACTCACGTTAATCAAGCACCCCGAAGGAAGCAGAACTTACTCCGTCCACGTCGTTGTTTCTGGGTAACGCTAAAAGTAAGGACAACCTGTGGTACGGAAATTATATGCATATATATATATATATATATATATATATATATATATATATATAGGTGTTCTAATGGCGACTAATGGTTTGAACGGTAATAAGAGATGAGCCAGTAGAAACAAGAGGGGAAAGGTCTGAAATAAATTAAGAGCTCTGGTTAGTGATATTTTACAAATTATTCATTTATTTTTCGTAGATATAAATATTAAATATTACTATTAATGCGTTGTATATAGTTAAATAACAAAGTGTAGTCTATAATCATTTATAATTTATGCGTGGCGTTAAACTAACAATGTAAAGAAAAGAAATAAATTATTTTATAATTTAGAAACGAAAAAAGACGAATTGAAAAGGCACCCTCCCGCTGTCACATACTTGTTCACTTATAGTTCGTGTAAGAGTGGACACAGCCCGCCAGTCACCGAACTTGGATTCAAAGTAGGCACAGCCTGCGAATTAAAAACGATAGTTTAATTACAAATCACACACTTTCGATAGATGTACGCGCACTTCATATCTGCTTCGGCTGAAGGTTTAAGAGAGACTGAGCCTTGATACTGCTCGGGCCCGACTTTTATAGGCGATATGGCAGAAAATATAATCGCGCCATCTATTAGTGGATTTTGTACTTATATAAATGACGCGTTCTCGAACAGCCAGCTTCGTCTTAATTTGACGAATTTTCCTGATCCTAGATGGGTACTTGATTGTGCACTTTGATGGGTAGTACACTAATCCGTGTAATAGAGCGCTTCAAGGTCGACGTGGCTGTTTTGATAGTGACTACTCGAATTAGTCCATCGTCTCCTGGATGGACGTTAATGATTCGACCCAAGGGCCACTTACCTGGAGGATATCGATCATCTTTGACTATAACTAGTTGTCCCACCTTGTAATTCTGTGATGTGTTGCGCCATTTGGATCTTTCTTGTAGATGGTGAAGATACTCTGTTGACCATTTTTTCCAATAGTGGTCACGCAATCTTTGTAGTAGCTGGAAACGGGTGAGTCTCTGTTCGGAAACATTCGGTGGTGGTGCCTCCGGGATGAGAGTGCGTCCTTCCGCGTATACTAGGTGCGCTGGAGTTAGTGCTTCAAGGTCTTCGGGATCGTCGGTCAGTGCGCAAAGTGGGCGCGAGTTAAGGCAACTCTCAATCTCTATTAAGACGGTAGTTAACTCTTCAAAAGTAAGAGTATAATTTCGAATTATCCTAACCAAATGATGCTTAACAGATCGTACACCAGCCTCTCACAAACCTCCAAAGTGGGGAGTGCCGGGAGGAATAAATAACCAATTGGTTCCCTGATTTGCGAAGACCTCAGCGAGCTCGTGGTAGAATTGGGGGGCTGAAGAAAATATGTTTGATAGTTCCTTGGCCACGTCATGAAAATTACTTCCACAGTCACTGTAGATAGTTTGGCACAAACCTCGACGACCGACAAATCGACGGAACGATGCCGTACGCAGGTCACTGTCTGCCACCAAGTGGATAGCTTTAGCTGCTAAACACCCAAACAATGCTATATATCCCTTGTAGGATCAGTGACCTCTTCCTTTGGTTTTCCGCAATTGGATGGGTCCAGCATAGTCTAAGCCAGTTACAGCAAATTCCCTTTGTGGAGTAGTGATACGATACTTGGGCAAATCTCCCATTAGTTGTTTGCTTATGTTGGGTCGTGCTCGACAACATTTCACACACTTGCGCACGTAGTGTTTCGTCATTCTTGATGCCCCAAGGACACAGACGCGAGTACGGAGAAAGCTTAAGGTGAGTGATGGACCACCATGGAGAGCCCTTAGGTGAGCTTCTTGTAAGTATAACTTCGCCAAATGAGCAGTTTTTGGAAGGATAACAGGATGTGTTGAAGTGAAACTGAGATTAGAATGACGAAGCCGTCCTCCAACTCTCATGAGGCCATTTTTGTCAAGGAATGGGTTCAGTCGCTTGAGTGGGCTTTTCAAAGGTATCACTGCCCCCCTTTGCAAGGATGCTAACTCTGACGGAAACGATATTTCTTGTATGCATCGTAGATTTAACTCTCGAGCATTGGATAGTTCCTGCGTTGATATGAAGCCTCGCATCAAGCGATCTCCATTCCGTTTTCGCTGGCAGTTAATTTTGAATCTCAGAATCCATGCCGTTACTCTTGTCAGCCTTGATAAACTTGAAAATCAAGGCCTGGTCAATCAAGCCATTTGGTGATGCCTGCTGACTTGGTGTTTTAGATTGTACGGCGATGAAGTGTTGTAAGGAAAATTGCGATGATTCCAGTTCATTAGTAGACTACGCGGTTTGGCCTGTCCTCCAGTGGGTGAGTGAGTCACTGAGCCAGGCTGGTCTGTGTCACCATAAAGAAGACGACAGCAGATTAATTGCTTGAATGCCTCATGTGGCGAAATCCGCGAGGTTTTCTTTTGTTGACACGTAATTCCAAGATGTGGTAGGCAATTCATTTTGTATAAAGGATACCCGGTTGGCTATAAAGGTTTTGCAATTGCTAGGGTGCTTCTTGAGCCAGGCTAACACAACTTGCCTATCGCACCAGACGTAGATTGGGACTCCTGTAAGCCATTTTATTTTTAGGAGGTGTCTGATTACTCTGACTAGTAACGCCGCTCTATATAATTCCAGATTAGGAACAGTGACGGTTTGGATTGGAGATACTTTGCTTTTGGCTATCAGCAAGAAAACATAATAATGATTTGCGTCCGTATGCACCCTTATATAGACAACTGCTGCGTAGGCACGCTTAGAGACGTCTGCGAATCCGTGGATTTCCAACCGAGACTCGAGTGCATCTCAGCCAATGAGCAACAGTAATTTCGGCTAGGGATATCCAAGATCGATGCATGTCAATCCATTGATTAGCTAATTCACGGGGCAGTGTTTCATCCCATGTCACTTTCGCTAAGCAAATATCTTGTATTAAGACTTTAGCAGCTATTGAGATTGGTGATAACCAACCAGGAGGGTCGTATAGGCGTGCCAGGCCTGACAATACAGTCCTCTTAGTAATCACCGTGCATGTAGTGTCAATCCTAGGTATATCCGGCGAAGAGTGGTCCAACTCAGGGTTCCAAGTTAAACCCAGTGTAGTTACAGATTCATTAAATTCGATCACACCAGATGATTTTTCTTGAGAGGCAGTGCTAGGAATTAGTGACGGGTCATTAGCAGCCCATTTACCTAGTTCAAATCCTCCGGAACATAAGCTGATTCTGTAGCTCGATAGCACTCATTTTCAAGGTGATCGATTCCAGCTAAAACATCATCTACATACGTGTTATCACGCAGGCACACTGATGCTTCTGGAAACTTGGCTCCTTCGTTCACAGCAATTTCTTGAAGAGTTCGCAAAGTAAGGAAAGGGGCACACGACATGCCGTATGTCACGGTTTTCAGTCGATATTCTCTAGTTGGCATCGTAGGCGATTCTCTCCATAAAATTCGTTGAAGCTCACAATCTTCTGTGTGCATCAGAATTTGCCGATACATTTTCACAATGCCAGCCAGAAAAACGTATTAGTACCGACGCCATTCGATTAAGACCAAGGTAATGTCTCGTTGAAGTGGCGGACCGGATCGTAAATAGTGATTCAGACATATTTTAATGCTCGTTAATCTCGAGGTGTCGAATACCACTCTTAATTTAAAATTATTCAAGCTGGTTCTGAACACAGTGTGATGTGGAAGATACCACGACTTAGGATGATGCAGTTCTGAGGATGGTACTATTTCCATATACCCTGGTGCTTCAATATTCATGCATAAAATCGCGGTAAGCTTGGTATAGTTGCTTGTTCATAGAACATCGCTTGTCCATCGATATTAGAGACTTGTAAGCAGCACGCCGAGTTTCGTTCGCTACGAATGGAAGGTTTGACCGTAGTGGGACCCGGACTACCTAGCGGCCGTCCTATTTTCGGTTGTGGGTATCTCAGTAATGGTCTTCACACAGCTGATCTTCTGGCTTCATTCCAATTGGCTGGGTAGATACCTTCTCAATCTCCCAAATTCGTTTTATAACATCTGTTACATCTTCCTCGATGGTAGTTGTAACGGCGAGATGTGAATTTACAGTCGTAGATAGGTCTGGGCTATTTCGAATTCCTGACAGGATACACCCGAACTGAGTGTCTTGTGTAATAATGCTGTGTGGTTTCAGGTTTATTACACCTAAGCGTATGATTTGGGAATACACATCCACGCCTAATATAATGTCGATTTTGGCTGGCGTATGAAACTCTGGATCCGGTAAAGTTAGCTGAACTGTTTATCCAGAGATGGAATAGCTGGCTTTCTAGATGGTAAGATCCTGGACAGGCATGGTAAAATCAGGGCTTGATAAGTCAGCGCAAAATCTGGTTGAGTTAAGGACTGAATACGTAATGTGGCACTGGATGCACACTTTCCCAATGGAGCATGTCCGAGACGGTTTTAAATATAGATAGAAGTAAAATGTTAAGTTGATTGTAGTTAGGACGGTTGATACAAACATACAGAATATGTGTTCAAAATTTCATAAGGATCGGTTCAATAGTTTTTTAATTTTTACGAGCATGGTACTTGAAAACGCTGTTTTAAGAAAAACGCGTTTAAAGTTTTTGTAAGTGAAAAATCGTAGAAAAAATTATCTTGCGCTCAATTCGCGATGCCTGGGTCATACAATATGCCTTCAGCTTGTTCCAAGCGAGTATCTTCATCTAATTTAGCCTGTTTTTTTGAGTTCTGAACGCTGTGCTCTTAGTCGCGCATATTGACGAACTGCATGGCGGTTTGGCTGATTTGCAGGCCCATAATTTCCATTACTTTCAAAAGTGGGCTGAATCCTTCATGAAATGCAGGCAGCAGTGAGGCATGCAATTTTAACGATTTTTTTCCATTATAGACATTCTTCGGTGCCATAGCCCAAACTATTGAGTTGAAACACTCATTGTTATTTTGAGTGTTTCTGCCCAAACATCTCTCCAGCAGTTCCGTTTTTGTTAGATCTTCGTGGATCGGTTTCAGCACCTCTTGTACGTCACTAGCAAGAGCAGGCCGATGTTTATAATTTTTTAAACCGTTGTTTGCTTCGGCCTTCTTATACTTGCACCAGCTGTCTGAACAGTACGTGTGCTGTGGTTTGGAGTCTCTTGAGATTTTGTGGTAATAGCCGGCCCACATATCGTTTCGTATGCCTTCTACTGAATTTGAATTCCTTTCAATTGCAAGACTGTAGTTTTTAGATAATTCCTTCATTAATTTGATAGTTAGATCATCAGTCTTCACTTTTTCAATCACGACTTTTGGTTTCTTCACAACTATCTTCAAAATACAGAAGCAAAATTATAAAGGGATGGTAATATTGAGAAGCAAAGGTATATATTTTGATGGGAATATATATATATATATATATATATATATATATATATATATATTGTGACAAGAGTCACAAGGCGCCCGCGCCGACTTGTCCAGGAAAAAGACGATGCGCGCGCCATTCCGTGGACAAGAAAACTTTAAGGCGCTCGCGCGCGCCGTCGCGCCTTGTGCTCGGCACGGTCCCCCTCCTCCCTGTTCGTCCCGCACACGAACCAAGAGCAATGCATCAGATTGTTACGTATCAACATTGCTAAAGAAATTAGGAGTTTATTGAACTCACTATTAACAACAATAGCAAAAGATTATTTTAAAATGTTACTTTGTACATATATTATAAGTTCTCCTTCTTTATATACCACTGCATTAGTTTAACATAGTAGTAGATAATAGCGATAATTAGAAATAATAGGCATAAATTAGATAATAAGAATAAATAATAATATATAAATTAGAAATAATTAGAATAAAATAATAGAAATTAATTAATAAAATAACTGATGAATGTGAATGAAGTTAATGATAATAGATTGCACTAACAATTAAGAGTTATATGATCAATGATAAAGTTAAATTGTTCTTTTTTTATGGTTAATAATAATTATAAATTTTACAATCTATATTTAGAACTTAAGAATTATTTCCACATTCTATGAAAATCAAATAAAAAAAAAATTTTAAGTAAATGTGAAAAATAAATAATATTAAAATTTTATGTTATTTAATCGAAACTTTTATATTAAATAATTGAAAGAATTTAAACTATAAAATAAAACTCAACAATCAGCCATTTTGAATAAATATTTTTTTTATTAGATAAATTAGTTGCTTAGGGAATTTTTAAAATTCTATGTAGATTATTAAAAAAAAAAAACGGGTTTATACAAAAGAGCTTAATTACTTAATAGTAAATAAAATTGGAAAATAGTATTGAATAATTACTGATCACTCATAAATATTGTTAGAAAAGAGGTTTTGAAAAAAAAACAATGATAAACGAAAGGATAAGATAACAAGTAGATTAAAATATGATAGAGATAATAGAAATAAACTAACTAAAGATAATAAATAGATTAAGATAGATAAGAGATGATAGAAATAAAAAAAATAATAATTAAATAATTAAAGAAATAGGATAGGGTACAGAATAAAGAAAAAAAAATGCTAAAGGCAACCGATTTTTCTTGTAAGTCCGGATTCGGCACGTCACGACCGCGGTCGACCGTCGCCGGCAGCCACCGAACTTTCCCCCCTTTTTCCCTCCTTCTTCCCTGCGAGTAGCGAGACGACGGCATTGCGTCGTTGGCCGCCTAACTGAGAGGTGAGATGATAGCGGGTTGAAAGAGAAGAAGTAAGAGAAAAGTAAGAGAAGAAAGTAAGAGAAGAAAGTAAGAGAAAAGTAAGAGAAGAGAGTAAGAGAAAAGTAAGAGAAAGTAAGAGAAGAGAGTAAGAGAAAAGTAAGAGAAAGTAAGAGAAGAAGCAAAGTAGAAGTAGAGAAAAAGGTAGGAAGAGAGATAGAGAGAGAGAGAGAGAGTGAAGCAAGAAGAAGTAGAACGGGCAGAGCCGAGGAAGCCCAGCAGATAAGAAAGGGGCAGCTATAAGGGCCGATAAGGTGAGCTGGAGAGAGAGAGACATCAGGAGGGACGTCACGGGCGGCTCCCATCACCGGCGCCTACTTCCACACGCGAGGGGCGTAACGACTGCCCGGATCAACGGACGTCAGCGGACCACGGAGTATCCCGGTGAGCGGCGATCATCCACCGCGTGATTTTCCCCCCCGTTTCTCCCTTATGTCCCCTGTCCCCTCTTCCCATCCCTCGAACATCCTTCTCCGGGTTCGGTTGGCGCGTCGGGGCGCGGATCGCGGTCGAGGCGCGTCGAACGCGGGGACCGGGTTAGGATAGGCGCGCATGAACTGTGAACTATCGTACAGTATGAATTAAGTGGTGTTAAATAAAGAAGAGAAAAAAAGGAGATGATTCCACGTTGTTGCGTTCCTTTTTTGATCTGAAGCCTTTCCCTTCCAGAACGGCGGGACCCCCTCTGCAGCAAAGGAGGTAAGTGAGTGAGAACTTTAAATTTTTTTTGTGTGTGTGTGCGCGAACGAGAACACCCCGGTAGAGCGTAAAGTTCGTTCTGGGTGATGGTGATTTCGCGGTATCACAATATATATATATATATATATATATATATATATATATAGGTGTAGTTATGACAACTAATGGTTTGAACGGTAATAAGAGATGAGCCAGTAGAAACAAGAGGGGAAAGGTCTGAAATAAATTAAGAGCTCCGGTTAGTGATATTTTACAAATTATTAATTTATTTTTCATAGATTTAAATATTAAATATTACTATTAATGCGTTGTATATATTTAAATAACAAATAAAATGTAGTTTATAATCATTTATAATTTATGTGTGGCGTATAACTAACAATGTAACGAAAAGAAATAAATTATTTTATAATTTAGAAAAGAAAAAGGACAAATTGTAAAGACACCCGCCCGCTGTCACATACTTGTTCACTTATAGTTTGTGTAAGAGTGTGCACAGCCTGCCAGTCACCAAGTTCGGCTTAAGATTGGGCGCAGCCCGCCAGTCGCCGTGTTCGGCTTAAGAGTGGGCACAGCCCGCCAGTCACCGCCAATTAAAACGATAGTTTAATTACAAATCACACATTGTCGATAGATGTACGCGCACTTCATGTCTGCTTCGGCTGAAGGTTTAAGAGAGACTGAGCCTTGATACTGCTCAGGCCCGACTTTTATAGGCGATATGGCAGAAAATATAATCGCGCCATCTATTAGTGGTTTTTTGTACTTATATAAATGATGCGTTCTTGACCAACCTGTTCAAGATCAATATTTTCAAGGTATTTGTCACATTGGGGTTGAACAGTGCTCATAAGAGTTCATTAACTACATTATTCTATCAGAAAACGCACTCAAATAGCAACCACAGGAGTTATTAACATTTCACCTTGAAATAACCTTTTAAGGGTCATAAAAATTTTTATTTACTGTTTTTGTCGTGAAATTTCCCCCTCTTTTCAAATCCAGTGTCAAAATAGGGGTTCCCATTTAAAAAAAATACTTTGACCTTCAAATAACCTTGTAAATGTATTTCAGAGTCTAATTCAAGGTCACCATTATTTCACCCCCTTTTTCATGAACAACTTTTGTCTAAACCATTTTTTCGTTTCACCTCTTATAAACGAAGAAATTCGGGTGTATAGATTAAAATGGCCCACGCAGTATATATATTTATATTTATTTATATATATATATATATATATATATATATATATATATATATATATATACACGTATTTTTAAAGTTTTGAGTTTAAAACTTGATAATAATACTACGTTGATCTTAATAATAACACTAATTTGATATAAAAAATTGTATTTTCTGTAAATTATTTATATAATAACATTCATTATATTTTTATATAATAAATTTTATTTGATTGCTATTTACATTATATCATGCATTCATTAAAATTAATTCAATAGTTATTAGAATACAACAAATATTTATTTAAATTTATGATTAAAATAGAAACATACATATTTAATACGAATGAATATTTTGTAATTTTGAGTAAACCATATATTTCAAACAAACAATTAAGTTTATTTCAATAGCGAACATATATTTATTACATTACACTAAATAAATTATTGAAAAGTAATAAATATTTCTTGAATTTTACTAAACGGAATTACATATACATAAAAAATAAATTTATAGTTAAATAAATAAATATTTGAAAAACTATATACATTCAAATTTGACAAATATTTTCAATTTTTGGAAAAGCTATGCAATATGAACAATTAAATAGCATTATCAAAAGGTGAAATATATTGTTTTAATTATACCCAACGAGTTGTTAAAAACTGATAAACATTTTTTCGATTTTATTAAATGAAGCACAAATATTTAAATATTAAATTTAACGGAATAAATCTTTTAATAAAACTATTTATATGTATAAGTAAATAATTTTTTCAGAAATAGAAAATATGTTTTTGAATTGTATATATATTTTGTAGTTTTTACTATTTATTTATTACATTTAATATTTAAATCTTTGTGCTTCGTTTAATAAAATTATATAAATATTTATTAGATTTTATAACTGGTAGGGAATAATCAAATAAATCTAATTGGCCCTTTGAGATAACTATTTTATTCTTTCGAGTAAATGGTTTTTTAAAAAATTGAATATATTTTTGTTGTATGTATATATATAATATGGACCCTCCACCAGGGGTTGACAATTTGTCGCGTGCCTCTTGTAGGCCGGTGTGGAGGCTCGTCTGGGGATCTTAGCGGCTGATCCGGCAATGGTCTGCGACGGTGCGGCCCTGCCACAGGGCGGGCTGGGTGGTGAAAAGGTGCTGTTGCGCCAAACGGCCTCTCGGGCGCCAGAGTGATCACTCCGGTGGGGTCCTTGAATAACGAACCCGCGTAGGTCTCCTTCGCAGCCGGAGCTGGGCCTCGGGATTCTCGAGAATGATGCCTCGGGAACACTGGGCGACCTCCCCGAGTATATAACCTTACCGGCACATGTGGGGCTCGGTGTCGGCGGATTTTTCTTTCCCTAGCTATTCGTGGGACTTTTATGGAAGTTGAACAGAAAAATATAGAAGGCGAGGCCCGGGAGGATGCAATGCCCCCGAGGACCTTAAAAGGAGTTACTGTCCAAGTGGGCAAGGAGGACGCAGTTCCAGGCAACAAGCCTGGAGTGGTTGTGACCCCTGAAACACTAATCAGTATAGAGGGAGGCAGTACTGCCCCCAAGAAAAAAAGGCTGTGTGGCTCGGCCAGGAGGAAGTTGGCCCGGCAGAAAAATGCTAGCGGGACCGGCACCCCGGGGCCTACCACGCAGATTAAGATACGGATGAAGAGGCGACAGGATTCTGACAAGACTCCACCCTCGACAGCCGGTATTGCTAGAAAGTATAAGGAGGGGAGTGGCGGCGGTGACACTAAAGGTACCCTGCCTCCCCCCAGGGAGCAAGGCTAGCGACTGCTGGAATTATCGGCGGTGTCGAAGGTTATGTATAGTGCACCACCAGACACATGGCCCAAATTCGATGCCTCCTTCTGAAAGGGAGGCGCCATCATATTGGTGGGCAACAACCCGGAGGCGAAGGAGTGGCTGGCCGCTAGACTGGCTACTCTGGACTTATCCTGGGGTGGGGCCAATCTGAAAATGGAGGCTGTAGAGCTCCTACAGGCTAGAATCAAGGCAGTGACGTGGATACCGGGGCCCCCGGAGAATCCGTCTACTCTCTTGGAAAGGCTTGAGGGGCATAATGCATCCCTCAGGGATAAAACCAAACTATGGAGTGTCGTCAACACCAAGGACGGTGAGGAAGGAAGGGCTGACGGAGGAAATAAACATCTCCTCGTACTGACCATGCCGGAATCGCACGCCAGATTGTTGGCGGCGCTAGACCACAGACCCTGGTACCTCCTGGGCAGGTTAGCCTTTAAGGTGAGTCGTCAGGAGGAACGGGGGCCTGTGGAGAATGTTGAGGGCGAGAGCACGATGGAGCAATAGATGGCTTCATTGGGTATCTCATTTTTCCAAATTAATCTGCACCACTGCAAAGACGTTATGGCCGTTATGCTGAGGAGTTTGGCGGGGGTGCAAACATGCATATCGCTAATCCAAGAACCTTGGATAGTGAAAGGTGTGATCAGGGGCCTAGGGTCGAGGGTCGCTTGTATTAGTGACTCAAAGGCACTAAGGTCTAGGGCTGTATCCTTGCAATAGGAGTAAATGTGGTGCCGATGCTCAGTCTCTGTACAGGGAACCTAGGAGTGGCCTCGGCAGAGGTAGTAGGGATGGGGCGAATTGTTGTTGCATCTGCCTACCTACCGTATGACAATAAAGACAAACTCACCGGGGAGGTTCGGAGAGTAGTGGAATATTGTAGAATTAACAATCTTCCAATATTCCTTGGATTTGATGCAAACTCGCACCATAGGGTGTGGGGGAGTACTGATACGAACCCAAAAGGTGCTAAACTACTAGAGTATCTTGCGGACACAGACCTCGAGATACTCAATGTGGGCGAGACCCCAACGTTCGGGAGCAGGTAATAGATATAACTATCTGCTCAAATGGGTTAGCTAATTAAATCTACGGATGGAGAGTGGAGGAAGTGGAGACACTGTCGGACCACTCTCTGATAACATACTCGCTGGGGACACCCAATGAGGAGAAGCCAACCTGGCTGCGCGATCCTATGTGCACAAACTGGCAGGGCTACAGAAGGTCCGTTGAAACTGCTTTCATGAACTTAACTACAGAGATCGGGGATAAGCGAACGCTCGAGAACGTTGCGAAGTCCTTTAATAACGCCATCAAACACGCCTTTGAGAAGAATTGTCGCCCAAAACGGGCGAGACCCAAGGGTGAGGTTCGATGGTGGAATAATATACTGGACTACCTGAAAGAGAAGACTATGGTCCTCCGGAAGATAGCCAGGAGAAAAGGTAGGGATTCTGATTGGACTGCATACAGAGCGTGCAGAGACAACTACAGAGAGGCTGTAAGGTCAGCCAGAGAGATAAGCTGGAGAAACTACTGTGAAAGCATATGCGAGGGTAAGGAAGCGGCTAGGCTGAGCAGAGTTTTGTCGAAGGACCCTGGCGCGGTCCTTGGCACGCTGAAGAGAGCCGATGGTAGTTATGCACAATCGGATGAGGAGACTTTGGAATACCTTATCCAAGTCCACTTCCCTAGTTTCAGTGGAAATACTGAACAAGATGACGATACAGTCACAGAAAATGACGACTGGCCGGGTTACGCTAAACTGGGTGCTAACCGAATGATAGCAAACTAGATTGTCACACCGGACAAGGTCAGATGGGCCGTAAGGTCATTTGGCGCATTTAAATCACCGGGACCGGATGGAGTCTACCCGGCCTTCCTACAAAGAGTCAGGGACTGTATTGTTGGCCCGATGATAGGAATGGCGAGAGCAAGCATCAGTCTGGGTCACATCCCAGCAAGATGGCTGGGGGCCACGGTGGTATTCATACCTAAACCAGGCAAATGTGGTTATACGTCCCCGAAGGATTTTAGACCCATCAGCCTGACATCCTTTATTCTCAAGACTATCGAAAGGATGATTGATAGATTCATCAGAGACGATGCCTTGAGAAAAAATCAACTCCATAAGAAACAACATGCATACTGCACCGGAAGATCGACGGAGACGGCTCTATATGGAACCGTATCTGAGATGCGATCTCAGGTGGAGGCAAAAGGGTTTGCCGTAGGTGTCCTTATGGACATTGAAGGAGCCTTTAATCACATGTCACGAAAGGTTATCAAGGAGACCTTAAATAGGCATGTAAATATCCCTCAGTGCATCACAGAATGGATTGACCATATGTTGGGAAATCGTATCCTGGAAACAAGCAAAGGGAGCACGACCCTACGAAGGGGAGCCTACAGGGGGGCATCCTGTCTCCGCTCCTATGGTGCCTCGTGGTGGATGAGCTCCTAAATAAGCTGAATAGCATCGGTTGTCTGGCGGTTGGCTACGCTGACGACATAATGCTAATCGCCCGAGGACCCTTTTTGGATCCCCTAATGGGGGTACTACAGGGGGCCCTTGAAGTGGTCGAAGGATGGTGCAGACGGACCGGTCTCTCGATTAATACAGGGAAGACTGAGGTCATAGTCTGCACCAGGAGATTTAAATGGAATAGGAGTTGTGGCTTGACTCTTGGAGGGCATTCTTTGGCCTTCAAGAAGCAAGTCAAATACCTAGGTGTGACTATTGATAGTAAACTATTATGGAATAAACACCTAAAGTCTATATCTGGCAAACTGAAGGCCTGTCTGTGGCAGATTAGGAGAGCCATAGGCAGGACGTGGGGTCTCAAGCCAGATATTATGAAGCAGATATACGAGGTTGTCCTGAAACCCAGACTAACCTACGGTGCTCTTGTCTGGTGGGAAAGAACGGCCTTGGTGACTGCCGGAAACTCATTCGAAAGACTGAGAAGCATGGTGGTGAGCAGCATCTCCGGAGCGATTAGATCTACACCTACTGCGGCGCTGGGCATGCTCCTCGAAATAGAGCCATTCGAACTGACCCGGGCGGGAGCGGCTGCAAAAGCCCTTCGCAGAGTCAAAAGATCACTCAAAGAGGAAGCAGAGAGGGATCATTACGGCTCCCCCAGAGACTGAACGAAAAGTTGACTTTGAGAATGAACCTCGATGTCACGAACAAGAACTTCCTCTTTGACAAAAAATATAGGGTCAGCATCCCGTCCAGAAATGAATGGGAGAATGAGTTGGGAGAAATCCCCAACATTAAAGAGCTGTGGTATACAGATGGCTCTAAATGTAAAAGGGGTGCAGGTGCAGGAGTGTACCAAAGAAGTAACGGAAAGGGCACAAATTTCCCTTTGGGAAAGTACCCTACTGTTTTTCAAGCCGAGCTAGTGGCAATTCTGCGGGGAGCTGAGATGGCTGTGGAAGCGGCCCTTGACACCCACATATGCCTCTACTCAGACAGTAAAGGCGGATTGCAAGCTTTAAGCAGTTACACAACTAGATCTAATCTAGTCAAGGACTGTTACGAGGCCCTCAATAGGCTGGCGAATAAGACAAGGGTCACGCTACGATGGGTACCGGGACATTGTGGAATTAAAGGGAACATGGTAGCATATGATCTTGCCAAAATGGGAGCTAGAACTCCCTATAGCGGCCCTGAGTCGGCTGTTGTACTCTGTAACACCCTCATTAAGGGGGAGATAGAGAAGTGGATAACGAAAGAAAATAGCCGACTATGGGAAACAAATGGAGAGTGCAGGCAGATTAAAGCCTTCACTTCCACAAATTATATAAAAGATTGCACCAGGCTAATCTTTGGCCTCAATAGAAGAAAGGCAAAAATGATCATCGAGATCCCCATAGGTCACGGTAAGACTAACGCCCACATGTGCAGAATGGGTCTTGTGAAAGACCCCTTCTGCCATTTTTGCTACGCGGAGGATGAAACATCTTCTGTGCTACTGTCCAAATATATCTGAGAAAAGGCGGCAACATTTTGGGGCTGATTACTTGGAGGTTGAGGACATTAAATCCAGCATGACGACCGGAATAATTTCCTTCTGGGAGGCCTGCCGCTTATAGCGGCTGCTGGTTAAGGGAGGGACGCGAAGGGTTTACCTATGCGTCCGGAGGCCGGGAAGGTCCAACTCCTTAAACTAAATAAATAATAATAATAATAATAATAATAATAATATGGACACACACAATATATATATATATATATATATATATATATATATATATATATATATATATGTATATATACTTAAAAAAATCATTTCTAATATCAAGCTTATTTTTTCTCAACAGCAGAACACAAATATTGGGAATTAAATGAATATTTTCTTAACTTGAGAAAATATATCTTGAAACCAATAGATTCAAATTTAATATCAAAAAAAAAATCTTCGATTAATTAAATATCTCCTAGATTGTAGTCCAGATTTTCTAGAAAATGGATAGCTAAAATTGCAAATTAAATAAATATTTTCTTATCGAAAAAAAATTATTTTCTTGAACCAGTAACTGAAGATTTTGAATAAAAAAATTTAGTGATTTGATTCAAGCCGACAAAATTAAGTGAATAATACTTGAATTAAGAATTTCAATACTTCTCTCGAGAACTTGAATTTAAAATGAAGAATTCAATTCCTATCATTAAAACAATAATTACTTGAAATACGTTTTTATTTTCTAGAAACATGAAAATTCAAGTATCCTAAATGTTTAAAAGAAGTGCATAGTTTTTTTTATTCAAAGCATTATTTTCTTGACATTAAAAATTAATTGTTTAAGCGAATAATTTCTTGAATTCTTTTACAATTTATACGTTAATTTACTTTTATTACATTTATTTCAAAAGTTCGACCTAACCGGGATTCTATCTGGTCATATCAGAAATATTGATTTGATATGAGAACCATTTGTTTCTGTGATATAAATATAAAAATTAATTATGTTTCGATTTCATATAGGTATTACGCTTTAATTTAAGAAAATATTATCTAAATGTGGGAAATCAAGTATTAAAACCAAAACGATATATAAATTGTTATAATATAAGTATATATTATATATAAATGCATATACTATTCATTGGAATCCATAAACTAATTTCATAATGTATAACTATAAGAGATCTAAAATTGATATATAAGATTTTCATAATTGTCCATAGCGTACTGCGATAGCGTAATTCTGTGTTAGTTTGGGATTCCAAAGGTCTGCAGATAGAATCCTGGTTAGGTGGAAGTTTTGAAATAAATGTAATAAAAGTAAATGAACGTATCAATTGTAAAAGGATTCAAGAAATTATTCACTTAATTTAAACTTTTGATTTTTAAAGTCAAAAAAATAATGCTTTGGATCAAGAAACTATGCACTACTTTTAAACATTTAACATACTTGAATTTTCATGTTTTTGAAAATAAAAACATATTTCAAGTAATTGTTGTTTTAAAGATAGGAATGGAATAGAGTTCTTCATTTTAAATTAAATTTCTTGAGTGAAGCATTGAAATTCTTAATCCAAGTATATATTCACTTAATTTTGTCGGCTTAAATCAAATATTTAAATTTTTTATTCAAAATTTTCAGTTAAGGGTTCAAGAAAATATTTTCACCCATTTTCTTCAAATATCTTGACAAAAATCTAGGAGATATTTAATTAATCCAATAATTTATTTTCCTGATTTTGAATTTGAAATTATTGGTTCAAGAAAATATTTTCTTTAGATAAGAAAATATTCATTGAATTCCCAATATTTGTGTTCTGCTTTTGAGAAAATTTGATTTATATTAGTAACTACTTACTTGGTAAAAGTTTATGCGATTACTTGGTTAAAGAAGAAATATTTACTGAGTACAGAACAATCACATAAATTTCTTGAATCAAGTAATATTTACTTTATATTAGAATTTTTGCAGTATATAATTTTAATGAATTATTTCGAAAAATTTATTTCTTAAACTAAGAAAATCTTTATTTAATTAATTCTATAATATTTTTCTTTTGATAGTATCAGAAAAATCTTTCACCACAGTTTCAATCAATGTATAATTTAAGTATTTTGTCTAATTTCTAGAAAATTTTAGTTTGATTCTGTAAAGCCTTTTTTAGAGAATCAAAAGTATTGTGTTCAGGTATATAATTACTAAATTTAAGAAACTCAGGTTTTCCATTTTAATTTTGATTAGCTTGTTTTAAAGCAATATATTCTAGAAAATGACAATGCTTATTTTCAAATTATGATGAGCTAAATTTAAGTGACTAGAACATTATAATTCATTAAATATTTACTTGACTGGATTTCCGTTCTTAAGAAAATCTATTCTCTTGGTTTAAGAAAATCATGTTTTAATTCTTAGAAATTTTTCCTGAATGTAAGTTAATATTTCGATCGCCTTCAAATTTTGAATACGTATTCTATACGGCTAGGATTAGAGGATATTATAGGGTGTATCACAGGGGATTCTACATTCTCGTATGTACACACATATATATAGAGCAATGGCTCATGATACGTTTCGCCCCGGTGTTACCGACTGGACTCATTAGTAAGGCATTGTCGGTAACCCCTGCCTTCGACGCGGTCATATGGACCGGGTCAAGGGCTTATATATTAACCTGAGGCCTGTGTGGTTGCTCACGGGTTAACTGAGGTGCCAAGCTGCTCTCTGTTAACAGACTTGGCTTGTGGGTACCCTGACAATATTTTTTACTGCAAATTTAACAAAAAAAACAAACAAAATGATGGCAACATAGGTATTGGCATATATATCAGTAGACTACCTGCTACGCCTCGTACAGTATACATACAGATCGACAAATAATAAACAGAGAACGCAGGTGAGAGAAAGAGACGAAACAGTATAGAGGAATCTCGCGGTACATGCAGGTACATGGTATGGCAACACCCACCAACATCGAGTAATCCATGTTAATCCCCTTGGATTTTTCTTTTCTCTCCTCCCCTCTCGCTCTCTCTCTCTCTCTCTCTCTCACTCTCTCTGTCTTTTCCATACAAAGTAGTTATGTGTCAAATATGATGATATAGGATTCTGATATGATATTCCAAAAATATAAAAAACGATCAAATAATTTTTGGAAAACTTTACTGTCTAGAATTAGCAGCTTTTTTGAGATCTATTGCATTTGTAAACATAGATCAATTGCTGACAATGGCCATGAATATTAGCGTAATATTAAATTAATTTTTTTAAAGCGTACATTTATTTTGCTGCAACTTAATTATTTTAGTTAAATAGACAAACATTACAAAATTTAATCAAACATACATTTTTCTAGTTCCAAATAAATACAGTAAATATTTTTTTGATATATGAGAACTGAGAATTTAAACAAAATATAAAATTCAACTGTACCATCTTAACTTATTAGACCGGCATTTTCGCAATCTTCAACGATGTAAACGTACGCTATATATAGTAATGCAATAAATACTAACTATATTTACATATTTTTCAATCATTTTTATTGTATTATATATATTATACGTAATATATTTGTATTGTACGAAATGCAAAGGTAGTGAATGTTCAACGCACACAATTTGCCGTTCAAGCTTTAAGCATCCCGATCAGAATGTGAATTAGCGTTATTATTAGAACTTAATCCTAGTAAATAGAGATTTTTTAACTGGTTCATACGCGCCCCGAAGGCAAGTATGGATAGTATAGGCTTCGGATGACCATCCTATATATTCTTTGATATGTCAAGATTCATAAATAATAATTGCGTCAATATTATATCATTATATAATATTACTTATCATAATGCTTAATACAAAGCTATTTCATTATACTGCGATTCCAAAAAAGTTTTATGCAAAAAACTTTTATTATATTAAGGTTCTTATGCAGTGAATTTTTTTTCATGATGTTTCTATTTTGCATAAATTCCGGCAATAAAAAAGTAAATTATACCTATTTTGTTATTTTTACGTGGTGCAACAGTGCCACAAAGTTCAGTTTGGAGATTAGGTTAGAGAATATTATACAATATAATGAAAATGAATATTGAAATTTATACAAGAATATTTTTTATGGCGAGTATGTCATTAAAAAGTACAATTTGCCTTAATCCGTGGGAGGCGCTACAATTAAAATTTGATGGATAAATATCAGCTGCAATTATGGTTTTCCCACAGTCTGGCACGTTACTACGTATTGCTATTTATTGGTACAGCAAAAGCAAGAATAAGTTTTTCTTGTTATTGGATGCATAAATAATCAACAATAAAAATTTATATTAATTTAATTCCAATATAAAAAATTTCAGAAAAGAAACTGATCAATACAAGATTAATAAAATGTTCTAAATTAATTAACTAAAATGAACGCATAATAAATTATGATATTTATTAAGAAATAATCACTGTGCTTAAGATATGTTTATTAAAATACATCACAACGACAAATATATATAGTAATTGAACAAAATTCACTCATAGTATATTTCTACCTAAATAACAACAGTTTAATTTTGCATTGGCTAAGTGCTCTTTGTAAATATATTTTAGATTAATTAATTTTTGTTAAAAAAAAAAATTATTAATGGCAATATTATACAAACAGCTAAGGACAGAGTTTGTAAATATATTTTACAAAGTCAGCTTATCCAACGCAATATAAAACAGTAATTTATCGTAACGAAATATGATTGCGATTTTCCTTGAGAAAGTCTATAATATAAGTATATGAAAACGCAGTAAAAGGTCGAATCATGGGTATTTTTTGATACTACTTAACATTCATAATATATTATTAATCAGAGCAGTACAAAATTTATGAACAGTTCACGTATATAAGAAGCCCTAAAAATGTAAAAATTCTTCATTGATAAAAAAATTTTTCAAGTCATAATTATATAAGTTATATAAATAATATAATAAAAATTGAAAAAATATTCGGTAAACTTATTTTTTAAAATGCATTTGAAAAGCAATTAATGTAATATTAATAAATTGAGAACATGTAGGAAGAGGTTAATTTTCAATAATTTTATTATAAAATGAAAGTATAAAGATAAAATTTATTGGCTTATTTTGTATCTTGTTCTGTACACTCTTAATTTTTCTCGATACGGTGATAATGGCAGGTTTTACTTGAAATTTTTTTTCATAAATATAACAAAGATTTTTAAAAATTTCGTAGATTTACGCTAAAATTTCAAGCTTTAAATGGATTAGCTCGGACTAGATTTATTGCATCTATTTCTAACCTATTCAGTTTCCACTATACTTTGTAATCTGATTTGAAAGTGAATTAATAAAAATATAGATTGTCAAAATTTCGAAACATTCATAATTCAATTGTCGAAATTGTAGCATGCCCGTTCTTCAACTGAAATCGATTAAAAAAAAATTATTTTAATTTGATATTGATATCTAAGGAATCTACTGATCTACTTTTACAAACGATGTGACTGTTACACCGGAAGTTATCAAATATTTTCAAAATATTTAAGTTTTGTAGTGCGTGCACTTGCGATTCCCGCACTAGTAGACAAATTAGCTTTACAAGTGATTGGTTTAGATATTAAAATAATTTATAGATATTTTATTTTTAGAGTATCGCCTTTAGTCTTTATTCACTTATCAAAAAAACTATTTTTTTTAAATATTGTACCTATTAGATCAGCAATTATTGAACATGTGAGAACGCAGTACGCTGAGCGCGCGTTCAAATTTCTCAAATGCTCGTATATATTTTTCAATTTTAATATTCATTATATAATATTATGATCGCTTGGATACACGTATTAATTAGGTTTATGAATAGGATCATTCAAAGGCTTCTTTAATTATCAAAATTGGTTGAGCCTATCACTTACAATCGTAGCAAAGTTGATTTTCCTATTACTGAGAGATGGGATTGAGGAGTATAATGTGGATCCCGGACCGGAACGCTGCATAACTTGAACGCAAAAGCGTATAACAATGCAGTTATAGTATGCGTCAGGGTAAATGGAAATACTGATTTACGAGAACACCTACCTTCGGGAGCAGTACAAAAAATTTATAGGTTTGAAATTGTGTGTGCACGAAAATTAAGGAAGAGAAAACGTTTAAAAACATAAATGTTTTAAATGTTTGGCGAGTATCCGGAGCGTGAGGCAATTAATACTAATGGCTTTTACGTGCCAAAATAGAGAGTTGTACGAAAGACTGATCGCTTTGTCTTCCGGTGCAGTGACGTAGCGAAGGCGACTGTTACCCCCACTACTGTTTCAGCTCCAACGGGGGGATCGTTGACAGTTGCTTATCATTGGAGAGATGCTTGGTGCTCGAGACTGCGATAGAGAGGGGGTTGTTCGGTATGGAACACTCGGCAAGGGGGAAGCTGACCGGATGAGAGGAGGACAGTTGCTGTGACGTGTTTTAGTTCGAATTGTTCGACATAATTCGCCGTTAATTTTTGGAGTATCTCGAATCTGTGGATTTTTACTCAGCATCGGGCCTTTCAGGTAGACCTTCAATTTACAGCGTGGGTCGGACACGCGAGCGGTCCGTACAGAACGACGTTCGTTCACGTCTAATGACGAATCGAACTTTATCACCTCCGGAGGAAAGCGTTAGTGGTATAAATATATCTGTCACTAAATCCGCTTTATTGGGTCGGCCCAGTAACAAATAGAGATGGGCCTCAAGAGAAAGGCGTCTATTATCTATTATCCGTTCTTGGTCCGTTTCGTTTTTCTTTTTTTGTCACTTCGTAGAAGATTAATTATTCGCGACACAGATTAAAGGAGTTATGAAAGCTTATTAAAGAATAACTGCAAGAGTTATTAGAACTTGCACGAGTTAGAAAAAACTAGTTTTTTTCTAAATTAAATTAAGATTCAATCGGAGAGATAAATCCATTAAAAATTAAGCTAATTAATTGGACGCGAATCAAGATGAAGCGGGCAGGGGCAAAGTGAGGTAATCGGAACAATACCAGAGGTTGATGCGACAAATGCTCACCGGTGATAGGGGCATGCGGTATCGGCTAAGGAACCTATGTACAGAGAATTAAGAAAGTTTAGCGAATAGGCTACGAGAATTACGGAATTGTGTTAACCGGTACCGGATGTGCCGATTTTAGCAGAGCTTCTTCTACGATACGCGTACAAAGCGCTCCGAACTCGAGATGACGTACCGTGGTATGCCGAATGTGACGAAAATACGGGAGATGATAAGACTAAGGAAATATTAGCAGCCCTGGCAGAGGTTGCGATAGCGTGATTCGAGACGTGACGACGAACGAGGCGTGAGTAATAGGGTAAGTCATTTAAGTTGTGTGATTGTATTTCATTATTATTATTATTATTAATTATTATTAATTTATTATGTACACTAGTTCCGAGAGCTAAGGGGCCTGGGCTGACTCACTTATATATTGTAAGCCGTCGGTCTCTCCTGCGGAGGACCTCCGGCTTAGGAGGGGAGTATTTGTGACGGCGGTCACAATGAGTAACGGTCTCTGCCCCGGGAGCCTCGGAAGAAGGTGTCAAAGTTCGCGACCAATCGCTATTTTCCTTCTTTCAAGGTGCCATCGAACTCAGCCGCAGCACGAAGATCGGAGTGAAGATGGAGATCATAAATTGATGTTCGCGCACGCGAAGTATATGTAAGAGAGAGAGAAATGCGTATGCCGCCGCCGCGCGAAAGAGCGAATGAGACAGGCAGAGCCCGGAAGAGTAGACTTGATTATTGCTTGATGAGTCGTCGAAGCGCGAAAAGAGTTTTGGCCGGTCCTTTTGCCCGTTTTCCTTGAAGCACCGTGAGTTTTCAATATATGAAGTGCTTGCGAGGCTGAAACGCGCCGTATAAATTCGTGACCCCGACTACGTAGTTAGTCGTTCGTCAAGCCTGAGAGGAAGAGACAGAGACAGAGAGAGAGAGAGAGAGAGAGATCGCGGCTCACCCGAGCCGATTATTTTTATGCCATTCAAATTCTGGTTTTCGTTTTCATGTCATCTGCTGCATCACCAAACATCATTTTATCTGCTATGTGTTTATATAGGTACTCTATAGCTATTATTATATTAAAGCGTCTTACTATACTATACATATACCTTAGTGTTGAGCTTTTGCTGCAGTTTGGACGGTCTTACTGCTGGAAATATTACTATATATATATATATATATATAATATAATAATATATTAATATAATAATAATATTACTATATATATATATATATATATATATATATATATATATATAAAAGTGTTTCTATATTTTCTATAGTCACATACGGAGTTTTATATTAAGGAGGGAGGTTAAGGTATTTAAACATTTTTAGGCCATTTTTTTACATAAATGCTTTATATCTCAAGAATATTGTGTCAAAATTTCAAGTTAATCGGAACAAAATTGACAAAGTTGTGACTATTTGAACATTCATTGCGCCAAGTAGCATTTTTACATATTCGTAATTCTGCTTGACAATTGTGCGGCGCACTTACTTGGAGAGCGATTGTTTTGATTTATGAATCCTACACACATTTCTTATTGAAATTATCTTTTTGGACATTTCTTGTATATTTGAGCCATATAGCCAGTACATACGTACATCATGTAGTCTAAAAGTTTGACTTTTTTTCTTTCGTACTCGCTCGGTTTCTGGAAATTTTCAACGGTAAATTAATTCTTGCTGTTACTATATACATTTAGTAGCATTAAAAATGCCTCGAAAAATTACTCGAGAAGATTGAAGAAAAAGTCATAAGATATTGTCTCGACCAAAAAGAATAGAGCCTCCTTATAAGTGTAGAAATAACGAAGCGGAAGCTATAGTGCGTCGTCAAAAAAATTAAAAATAGTCTGCCGGTAAAAAAGCTGCAGCTTCGATGCTCTAAACTCTTTTAAATACAGATATACAATACTTCCTACTGGAGTTCTTAGAGCTACTAGACCCATTTATGATGACCTGAGTAAAGACGAACTCTTGCAGCGATGTCTTGGAGGTTTCACGTAACATAATAACGAGAAGCTCAATCAGCTAATCTGGAAAATCTCTCCAAAGTCAGTGAGTGGCACCTCTACAATTATTGAAATTGCAACTAATGTAGTTGCATGTACTTGCAATGAAGTATTTTTTGCTTATTAGCCATTATGAAAAAGATGCAAATTAGTACAGGGTCAAGTTCCCACGAATGGGCGCGACAAGTTAACGAGTTGCGAATAAATAGAGCAGAAAAACAAACGTCACACGACAGTAAAGAAGGAAGAGTTTTACGTAGACAAATACAAAAAGATGCTTTAGACCATGTAGATGAAAGGGTTTTGCTATATGGACTTGGTATTGACGATTCTGTATGAACCTGAAAGAATTATAAAGTTTTATTGTGAAATTTTAGTTTAGAAACTTTTAAGCCTTTTGCTGAAAACTGCCATTTTTTAGTTCGGTGTACATCCTTACACAAAATTTACTGAACGGATCGGTTTAAAATTTTGTACATTACATCTTTACATAATTCATCAGGTAACACTGCCGAGTTTTTTGGTTATTTTTATTAATTCTTAATGTTACCGTACAAATTACTTGATTTTTTATAGAAAAAATCGGATTTTTGCTTCTTAGTGCTACTAAAAATTCTAACTTAAAAAAACCCGACGGTGTTACCTGAGGAAACATCTTCTTTGAAGAATGCACATTGGTTTTTGCAATTCCGATGATTCTGTGGTGCGTAATTGCGTATACTGCAAAACAACTTTTTCTCGAGGAGCCTCCGGAGATTCACTGTCATTCGCTTAATTTTCAATATTCAATGAATTTCAATATTCAATTTTCAATGGAAATTTAGAAAAATATTGTTCAAATGATACATTATTATATGCAGATTGATTGGGCAATTCAGCTGTATCTGTGTCGCGAGAAAAAATTCTTTAAAACATGCCTGTTTTATACCGAATGAACCTTACCTCCCTCTCCTTAAAAACTGCTTTTAAACCAAGTAAATGATTCTTTAGGTCATAAATAATAGATATACTTTGGAAAATTATCGAGAAAGAAGTGACAAATTACCTTTTTTATTGATAGAAAATTCGAAATCTCAATTTAGATGTAAATAGTGTAGCGGCTGCACCATGCCAGCAGTTCTCAAACTGGCCTTCGTGGTGCTACCGCGCCATTTGATTTTACTAACGAGACAACAGAAATTTGTTTATTTATCTATATATATATATATATATATATATAATTATTAAATATTACATTTTGATTTCTATCAAAAATAAATAATTAATATACTCCCCGTCTAATACAACTGTATATTTACTTAACAATTATATTTAATGTATCCAGATATAGACGACCTTTTTTAGATCATAAACGGCAGTTATTGTTCTTTAACTCACAAATAGTAAAAAATACATCTAATTTATATATAAGGATTTTAGCATCTTTGCTAACGATATTCATAGTAATAAGATTGCAAAATGTTCTGCGAATAGTCTATAGCGACCGTTGGTGACAATAGAACATGTATAAAATTATAGGTTAGATATAGAGTATATAGAAAAACGAGCTTAACATGTACATTCGTCTGTCTATCCGTCGTATCAGAGATAATAAGAGGAGTTTGCCGATGCCATATACTAAAGATATTACTTATTTCAAAACTAAAGAATCCCGGTCCTTTATGTAACGTATGTAGTTACTCGTATAGTAACGAGACAGCGCTTGGAAATTCTAAAAACGATCCATCTTAAGATAATAAAAAGATTTTATAGACTTATGTCTTAGTAAGAAAGTATAGACGTTGCGGACTTTATATCTTACGTCCAGTGCTTTTCTTGTGAGGAATCTATTTTTTATATTTTTTTAGAAACCTTCCTTCAATAAATATTACGTATAACAGTGTAGATTACGCCAAAACAACAAATAGGCGCACGTGCTTATGATAATCATACACAAAAATAAAAGAAAAGCAACTCGCATATGTGTGTGTGTGTATGCATATGTATATATATATTGTAACGAGGCCGCAACCGAAATGCGACTCGTTAGCCGTGGTGTGTGCATCGAACGTAAACACTCGACGACCTCGACGCGGTGGCCGGCGGAGGAGAGCAGAGCGGGTAGAGGGGGGAGCGAACAATCGTCGCAGAGAGGTGGATAGAACAGTAATGTTTCATCTTGCATAATAACAGGAGAGCCACGTGTGCCCGAGTTGTGTAAAGCGAACAAAGCGGAGATTTAGATACGCGCTTCAGACGTTCCACGGAGGAAAGAAAAACTTCGCGACAGGTTCCGCGTCATCTGCAGCGGCGCGTCCCGAGTCGGTGAACGAGAGGAGCACTGCGAGACCGAGGGGATCGTTCGCGGGAGCCGACGACTGTTGGCGTCGCCGGAATCGCGCAGGAGGCCCTGCGACTCCCGTCGTCGCCCAGCGCCTGCCGCGCTAGTGCCCGCGTTTGTTCCGTGTCTGCGCAGACGGTGTAGGCGGATCGCTGCCGTCTGTTGCCCGTCTGCGTCGACGTCCGTACTCCTGGGGGACGCCTCGTCGTGAGTACACACAGGTTAGTTTATGCGAGTGTGCCCTTGCGAGACGCTCCGCCAGCGGGCGGACGATCGTGCGTGTCTGTTTGTGAGAGAGGGAGAGAGAGTGAGTGAGAGAGCGTGCGAGCGTATTGCGGCCTGCGGCATTTCGCGGTCGTTATTACAGGCGCACGAGCCTTGCAGCCTTTAATATTGTAGCCCGGTAGATTGTCGTACTAGAAATAAATCTTATATCCGAAAAGCACGTTCGTGTTTATTTCTGTGTTTTTTTCTTCCTCTCTATCTGTCTCTACCTTCTCTGTTCATTTTCCCGCATCGCGCTGATATTGCACGCAGGATCCACCCGCCTCCGCGGACACGGCGAAGAGCTTCCGCCGTGCGATCTGAGCTTGCTGCGGACGCGGTGCTCGTTACCAAAGTACCGCACACGAGACAAGTAAGTAGGCACGCGCCTTCGTGAGTCGATGTTTTTGTTGTAATGGGCCGGCGCGTCGCGGCGTGCCGAAACTCTACCGCCGACGGGCGCTTATTCCCCGGACGGCGAAATGAAGGAGCAACGTGGGCTGCGCGCGGACCGTACGGGAACGGCCACGCGTCGATGTTCGAACTGGAGTTCGCATAATCGAATCCATCCCGTTATAATATATATATATATATATACAAATTTTTCATTTTGTGTAATAAGATTCTATTCGCATGTGAGCTCGAAATTCTTTGGTAAACAGCTCATACATTTTTATTAATTTTGGTATTGCTGACTTATATTAAATATAAGAATTTAACATCATTCCGTTTCAATTTTGAAATTTTCAGGCGACTGAAGACTTCTTCTAATTTTTTTAGATACTCCTCGAATGTAGAGGAAACTAGTACAATTTTGTCTAAATATGTCAATGCATAGGGTGGTATCAGATGCATAAGATGACTGTTAGATATAAGGATTTCCAAATATCTATTGTGGTTAATACTGACCGAAACATAATTACAATAAATGGTCCATATATTTATAGCAGAAATTTTTTCTTTAATTTATAGATTTATATTACTGATAAAATTTCAAATCGTCAAATTTAATATTTACCTTTAAGTTCAGTGAAATATAGTCAGTTTGTAATTAAATTTCTATAATTTCTTATAAAATTTCCTGAAGTATTTTTAAAATTTACTCAAATTGCGACGGCCAAAAACATGGCCGCGTAAATTTATTTCGATTTTACACAAATAAATATTTCGCTTCAATCATACATGCACAAATTTACTCTGAAAATACGTAATAATTTACACACGAAAAATTTATTAATTTATAATTATTTAACCTCGTCGCACGCGCGAAAATTATTAAGGAAAATTAATTATTCGACAAATAATATAACGCGAATATGAAACTAATTAACTTTAACATATTAACATGCGATAAACATACCGAGAACTGGCAAAAGTCGCGGCGACTATTGGAGAATGTAGTCGACGTGACAGCCGAAAACCGAAGAAGGCGAGAGAGAACCGCGCCAAGTATATTAGGCCGGCGTCGGCTATCCCCCTCTAATACATGCCCACACGCATAATACCGTGCTCTCTTATCGAACGACACGGGGCAGCAGCGAATATCGGAATACCGTGGTAGGGGAACTTTCGAGCCTCTACACTGGCGCGCAGATTCCGAACATATAGAACGGGTGTCGCAAATAAAAGCAACCGTTGTATATGATTTATAAATACAATTAAATATTTTAAACGCCGAATAAATATTTATATACATACATATGTATACGTATATTATTTATATAACTTTTATAACTATTATAATTATAATTAATATTTATTATTATTATTATTATTATTATTATTATTATTATTATTATTATTATTATTATCATTATTATAAATCGGCGGCTCGTCCGATTTTATACGAGCGGCGACGATGATACTCGATAATTTGATTATCAAAGGGCCTGCAAAAGGCAAAATCGGGGAGTTCGTCCAGTGAACTGGCTGACCTCAAGGCGTGTCACTTGAACTCCTCTCGAAGCTAAAACTTGTCCAGAGCTCGATAAATCCTGCCTAAAACGTTCCTTCAAAACTATTAGTTTGATCTCTGTTGTAAGGCGTTCTTCAAAAAACAGACGGCTAATAATTTTACCTATCCAGACGTCAACGTGATCTTGGTTGCAAGGCGTTCCTCACAAGACCAGCCGTTCTCTTATCCTGTTTAAATACTTTCCACTTAATTCTTGACCGTGGGTGCGAATTGCTACGCAAAAGACCAGCGGTATTAAACTAACCTTAGTTTTACCAAAATTAAATTCTAACTGTCTCGTTTAAATTACCCGTGTGGAAATTAACACCGGATATTCGTGCGGTAAATAGCGCGCACTTACAATTATTATACATATCTAGTTTAATATATTTATTTTTTTCTTTAAGTAATTATTATTGTTTTTTGTTTGTTAAAGAGTCATGTCCAAGTAAGTTATCTGAATAAATCATTTTATATTTCTGTTACTAGAAAGATTTAGTGTTCTTGTGAATTATTTTCCTGAGCCACCGCCCGATCCTGAATATACTTTTTCCCCTCTCAAAATACCCTGGAATATACCGCGTAAGCTATCCCGAGGGGGATGGGAACATTACAAAATATTTCTTTCCGTCAATGTTCTTTCATTTTTTGACACTTTTGTTCGATCACTTCTTGTTCTACATCTTATATCTTTCATTCATTTAGACGACATTTTAATTCAGGCATCGCGGCGATAGTGTGCGGTATCAAATAAATAATTGTCGTCTAAACGTTCAATTAAACGAGGCCTAACGAGTGTTAATTCCGCGAGACGAGATCTAAGGTGTTGCCTGAGCGGCCATCTCTGCCCGTTTTCGGGACCCGATTGGTCGGCAGAGCTGGACATAACACCCCAGCGGTTGCAAGTGCTTCAAGCGCGTTTGGAACATCCGATACCATTTAGGTGTAAGTGCGATAATTCGAATAAGTACAGAAATTTTAGCGTGGTCTAGATTTAGGAAGAGCAGAGCAGAGCCTCTAGACCTTAAAAATATGATCTAGATAATAGACAAAAATTATGTGGCAAATTTGGAGATCATCTTGAGTTTTTTTATCGTCATCTGTCGTTATCTTTCGTTATCTTACGGAAATTATGGAGACTTTCCTCCCGGGTGTAAGTGGGAATTTTATCTGAGAGTTATCTAGGAGAGTGTTAAGGTTATCTTTGGTTATTTTTAGCTATTTTTGGTTATCTTTTGGTCACCTTTGCCTTTTTTAAATAATTACATTGAATAAATATTAAAATACATGAAACTGTAGCCGCTGGCGATTATATTTCCGGGCCACACTCTCTCCTGTCTATGACGGTAGGACTGAACCAGCTGAGTATCGCCCTAACCCTTAATCGGTAAACGGGTAGAGGTACGGATGCTTTGTGTAGGGCGTCTAGGTATAATTGCATGTGATTCTTTCTTGTGAATGTTCGGAAGCCTATGTAGCACTGGATTGCCGAGATTGGCCAGTCGGGAAAAATTCATATGTGTAAATATGTATGAGTACTAATTCGTATAAGTTTCGAAATGATTACTTATTATTATTCAATAAAAAAGTTGCTTATTAAAAGTATGCCTGTGCACTCACTTATTTATAACGTTGGAATACAGTACTATGAAAATGTAATTAAAAATTATTTTGACATTTAGTTGCGGACTTGTCTTTGAAAAGCTTATCGTAATTTAAATGGTTAAGAAATTTTTAGAAATAGTATCTTTTGCAGAACAGTACGCAAAATAAACTGTAGTACCCAGTCCATCCAATGTATTAAAATTAATTTATTGTAAGTTGGATACTTCCGAATGTTTGTGAAAAGACATTGAATAATTTAATTTATTTTTATCAACGTAAATGCTTTATTTTCTCTAAGAAACTTAAATCTACTACAACACCATCAATATGAATTTGAAGTTAATAAATAGTAGATAAATAGCTCAAAATTCAGTAACAGAAAATTATTAGATTTACCTACGGTTCAGACTAAATAACATCGATGTCTTTAGAATTTCTACGTATCGCTGCAGAATTGTCCAAATATTGCTAACGTTTATAAATAAGACCAGTTAAAATACGAAACAAAGAAGATGACTTCATTGTATATACATATAGTACTGAATATATATATACATATATATAAATCATTTGCCTTCGAAGCACTATCGGTTCACTTGATTTAGTTAGTCACTGCCGGAAATTACATAAATCTGGTGAGTATTTACTGGATGGGCAAAATTAAATAACTAGAAAGATAATGAAAACGGAGTTAAAAATATTCACAACGTATTAAATTTAGTATAATAAAAGTTTTTTATATAAAACTTTTCTTAATTCGAAGTAGATTGAGATAGCTTTCTTTTTAGCATAATTAGAAATGATATAATGGTTTAATATTGACACAATAATTATTTGAAAATCTTGAAACCTAATGTCAATGTATATATAGCACGGTCGTTGGAAGGCTGTAGTACCCAAACTTGCCATCGGAGCTCGACTGCGGTCCTTGATTTCAACTTACTAACAGGCAATTTCTCGTAGTCTTCCCTCTATACCTAAACTTTGTATATTGCTGTTCGAACTCCATGTTTATGTGGAACATATGCGGGTATATCTAGATATTGTGTAATTTATACTAATAATACGAAACGAGTAGAAGTCGTGCAGATACACATCGATGTCGTATTTTTTCTGTCTAACTAAAAATTTCTTGTGGAAGTCATCTGATCGGTACATTTTCTTTTAAATTTGTAATATAAAACTGCTTCTGCAAATTATTCATAATTATCTGTATATCGAACTTTAAATTTTTAATACGAAATATCTTGTACAAGGTGCATTTACAAATCTTAACTGTGTCAAATAATTTAACCCAATTTGGTTCTTAAAAGACAAGGTTTTGAAACCTCTTGTTGTAGAACTTAGTGAGCTTACAGTGTGTGCAATTCAGGTCGCTGAAATTGTGAACACGCCCTAAATTGTTATATAGATCGCAGACAGAAGCGATTTGTTTTATGTTGCCACGAATTATGAGCGCTCTTTTACACGGTAGATATGTCGCGTGTGACCTGTGCCTATTTCGTCGCACCATATTGGTGAACGTGTCCTAACGTAATCTTTATACTATGAGTAATCGGTGTTTAAACGTTAAAAGTACAATATTTCCTATGACTCATTAGGGGTACTAAGAAATGTTTTGAATGATAGTTTAGAATTAATGTATAGTAGGTATTAATGTTAAGGCAACGAACGATAATGATTTTATTGCGAAAATTGTAATATCTGTATTCATACTGATATTTGTTTGTTATACACATTTTTTCTCTCATTTTAAGGTTTAACTGTACTATCTATATTTATGTGTGTATAAGGAAGAAATCTATTGGAAACTTAAAAATTCAGATGTGAGTATACATTAATTTACATGAATTGAAAAATACCATGGGTAGATTTTTTATTCACCACTGCACTCTGTGATTATAATAAATACAATACCTTTAATTGAACGAGAACAATTTTGAATTGATTTCCGAAATTATTCTTCCTATCTCACTACGTAAATCAATATATATGAATTCAAAAGTGTTTTTATGTATTATAAGTATATAAACTCTTCATGTTTACCTGCTTTCATTCGCTTTTCTAAGTTAAAATACTTTTTTTTCATTTCTTCTAGATAACTTCTAGCGGCATCTCTTTCCTCAGCTATAATAGAAAATTCTTTCTCTAATCTCTCTGTATCTTTTCTTGCTTGATCGGCTTCCTTCTTTAAAGATTCAGTAAGTTTTTCATCTGCTTGAAAACTCTGTTGAAGAGTTTTCCGTGATCGTTCACGCTCTAATTCAACTTCAAGATTAAGAATTCTTGCCTGTGAACAAATTTAGTTATATTTATATTCATTTTAAATTTAATATCAGAGGTGATTAGTTAAATACCATGAATTGAAGACAAACATTATATATCTCATATTAATTAAATCTATATTTATTAAAATATATAGTAGAAAAAATATAAGTAGTACATGTTTACAATATTTAATGGGAACGCTTAATTTATTAATTAATCAAGTTTATATGCATTTCATCGAAAACTATAAATAACAAAAACAAGAATTTTATTGTTTTACATAATTCTTTACAAATATAAATCCACTTATACGGATACATTTATTGGTAAGCAGTGTCTAGTACTTCAATTTCAGGCTCCATAAAAGGCTATTCTTATAATGCGCAGCATGTGTCAACTAGGTTGATGGGAAATGCAAACAGACTGCGAAAGTCGAACCCTCAAGACTTTGAACCCAGAGGTTTCAGAGAAAAATCAATGAGTGAATACTATTATTCCACTAACCATTCTTATAATTGAATTTTAAGAAGAATTAAATCAGATGTAACTGATCATAATGTGAACAGTAAGTGAAGTAATAATCGGGTTGATATCGTTATCTCTCTCACCATCGGTGATTGGTTGATGTATTGTATATGTATGCACCCTTAACCTTAATATATCACCAATCACTAATTTAGAAAAAATATACATAATACAATATCAAATCAAAAGAAACATCTACAGGATTTCTGAAAATTTTATCAATAATAATTATAATATTATACCACAAAATTTCAAATTATTACACAATATGAAAAAAATCAAGAGACTAGATAAACTAGAAATTATCAACATCATTAATGCTGTATACAGAGGGGATAATGTAAAAAATAGTGTGACTAATTTTGTCGTTTCATCATTCTTGGAAGTTATTACTAGTCTATAAAACCACTTTGGATTTCCTCTTATTATCGCTCCTCCTACTCTCCTTCTTTCATATATATTATTATTCTTAATTTTCGATTAAGGAGACCAGATTTGTAATGGCATTATAATCTAGCGTTAGATTTATACATATTTACGTACATATTTAAATAACTACAAGAAAACTTATAAAAGAACAAAATAATATATATTAATCATAACAAATTATACGCCACGTACAATGACGGTTGAATAAAATATATATCGAGTTTGTGAGACCTACGATGGCTCGATCGCTAGAGCGAAGGACTAGTAACTTGGTGATCAGAGTTCAAATCCCGGTCTCGGTCGATTGACACATGCACCGCTATAATAATTTACATGTGCTTTGTTTAAAAAAACATCGTAGACCTCCGTCACTGATTATCATCAATATTTAGAAGCTTAAATAGAGCGACGTTAAATAACATAAAAAAATATATATTTATCGAGTTTGTAAGGAAAAATATAAACATTTTATTTATTTTGTATTTTTTATTAATAAGTTGAAATTACTTCCATATTTTTTGGCAGTAGGATTCCGATGATTGAGAATTCATTTAAACGCTGGAAGAATAACTGCGATCTTTCTTCTTGCGTCTTTATTATGTTCCTATTTTTCATTTCTGCTACTACCACAGATAGTAATTTTTTTATACGATACTGTCCCGAATAAAATTTACCCGTTATATTCGCCGACCATTTTATACAATATATATATATGTACATATATATGCATATTACATACGACTTCTGTGGAAACAATTGTACTTTCGAGTTCGAGTGGTAGAAAAAGATGTCCAAGTGTCTCGAGACGACGTTTACGGAGAGTATCATGTTCGGATGAATATGTCTCGGTACGACTTTTATTGGGAGCTTGGGTGTTCGAATGATAGAATACGAAACTATTCATAGAATTCGTCCCGTCATACCTGGATATCATTTTCTACCGCATGAACACGAAGCCATAGAAAGCCCCGTAGAAGTCATCCCCAGAAAGCTAGACATTGTTTTCAACTGACTAAGCACAATACTCCTTATAGAAATCATTATTTCAAAACTCCTGGACATCGCATCTTACCGTCTGATCATGGAAGTATGCGCAGAAGATGTCCTGAGGAAATTAGAGATCGTTTTCTACCGATGAAACGCAGTACTTCCCGTAGAAGTCGTTTGAAAATACCTGGACATCGTATTCTATTATGCACACACAAAACACCAGTAGAAATCGTCCTGAGGCACCGTAATATCGTTTTCAACCGCTTGTACACGCCAATACAATATATTTCTGTTAAAACCGTATTTAAAATATATATATATATATATATATATATATATATATATATATATATATATATATATATAATATAGAATATATTTCGTATATTTCCATTTTTTTAAATTAAATACTGTGAATATTTTAGTAATGGTGTCAAGTGAAATTAAAGCAAAATGATAATATGCGAATAGCATATTTTAAGCGGACGCTGGATATGTTTGCGTTTTTATGCAGAAGTGACGATGTATTATATATATATATATTGTAACCGTATATCCCACTGGGTTACAGGGAAAAAGGGTTTAAAAGAAAAAAATGGGTAGGGCAAAGAGGAAGAATAAACGACAATAACCGATCACATGAAACAATTCCATAATTTTCGTGTGATGGTGTCGACGGCGGCGGGCGGGAGCAGACAGTACCAGTATAATACAGAAGGCTACTTGCCCTAGCTGACGTAGATGTTGTCGCCGTCAAGTACTCCGTCAACTGCAACATCCTCTTGTTCTCTCCCTTGCTCGTATAGACTGTACGGCTGCGCAGCGTCCTCTAGTTCTCTCTTTCTCTCTCGCAGGCATGTGCTGAGTGCACGCCCGTTAGTTGCGCTGCGGTAACGACCTCAATGATCGTGGAAATGGAGATGGCGGTGAGCGTGGTAAGCTTTCGAGAGATTTTCATGAGCGGCAGGACGTCCTCACTCAGGCCGCGATTGGTAGATCGGATTGGTAGAGAAACGCATCTGCGTTCTCCAGCTACCAGCTAGAGAAAAAGCTAGAGAGAACTCTCTGTCACTCTTGTTCATTTCTTTCGCAACGCGCTGCGTGCACTCTATCAGTGTATATTGCGCTTATTCGCAATTACAGGCGTGTACGCTCGGTTTTTCAAACGAATAATGAACCGACAATTTGTACGGTTACAATATATATATATATATATATATATATATATATATATATATATATATATATATATATATATATATATATATATATATATATAATATATACAGTTTCGAGTTTGTTCGTAAGGAACCCTGTTTTGTCATCATTTTTTTTTGTTCAAACTAAAAATAGCATAACCTATGTTACTTCTGAAGTTAATATAACGTATAAAAACAAAAATATAATTTATCATCAGAAATTATGATTGTGAGTCAGAGTAATGTCGGATTAACCTGAACAACAAGAAGGATAATTTCGACTAACGTCACACTTACAGGATACAAATGCCAAAGTTAGATATGACCATTCAACTGAACTGGCCTCGCATTAATAGTTTAAGCGGAGTACATTGTCTCTACATAACTCCCGTTATTATTAGTATAACTTAATGAAAGAATATTAACTTACAAGTAGACTAATAATCATATAGATCAACGTTCGTGAACACATATCAAATGTGGTTTATACGTTTCAAAAGTTATGATTTTGATATCGGAGCAAATATCGTTAGGATCAGCAAAATAAATTTGAGTATGAAAATTTGTAGGCATTTATCGATAAAAATTCATATAAAATATGAAACACAATTGCAGCAACGAGCGCATCAAGCTATTTGCAAGCATCTAAATCACTGACATTGATTCAAACGTTATTAAATTGGATTGTGCAAAAACTGATGCCGAAAAATATTAACAATCATTTTTTTTACTTCAGAATTGCTTTTTAAGTGTCACAAGAAGAAGCTGTTTGTATCGAATTGGTACTGAAAATAGAATACAAGTATTGGATCTACTAACATAGTGCAAAACAGAAGCGCGAAACATCATGGGCTCGGTCCAGCGAACTATCAACATCTGAGTAAATAAATAAATAAATATATATATATATATATATATATATATATATATATATATATATATATACAATCTAATAATTTGTATGTACTATAAATTAGAAGATTGCTTCCTATTAACAATGGAAAACGCATAAAACAGTCGATGGGATATTCTATCCTATAATCCGGATGTTGCTGCTCATATATACAATTTGTTTCGGTCGATAGAGAATGCCCTCGTCAAAATAAGCTTTACTTTATCTGAATCTATAAAAAATTAGCTTCATTATTTCCTCAGCTTTGAAGATGAGAAATTTTAGTGGAAAAATTTAAAAATTGTATGAATTGAAGATAATGGCCATAACATAAGATGGACTGTGTTTGAATAATACATAGTTTCATTTTGCTACTTAAAGAAAATCCTAATTTTCACCAAAAATGAACTTTTCAGTATACTTTAAATTAAAATAAAATCATGTGCAAGCTTATCACGAATAATATGGATTCAATGTAAAAAGCTTCAACTTAACTAAATAAAGTGACTTATTTTTTCTGGTTTTTGGAATTAAAAGATCTTCTAAAAAGTATCTGTTTTCATTAATATTTCAATTGTAATGCAAAGACACGTTTGTCGTAGTTTGTGTCAAGACCATTCATAAGAGATAAAGATAAAATACAATCCAGATCATGCTGTTCCAATAAAAGTTACGTTATTAATACGAGAATATCAAAATTTTGTATTACCAATGCAATAAATCAAATAATTAATCTTAGTTTTATTCATAATTTTATTCATAAGTTTTTATATACATAAACTTATATAGTTTTTAATATAAATTTTTGGGTACTATAATTTAACCAGTTCTTATGCCAAATCAGACTAATATTTTCATAACTACTATAAAGATTTACATAAGAAATTACGTAAGAACATATATATATATATATATATATATATATATATATATATCACATTTGCCTGAATTCACAATTGCATTTTCAACTGTATTCCTATTTTAACTGTACTCGTAGTCGCCAAAAGCGGTAACATTTTCAGACGCGAGCGCAATTTTAATAGCTAAACTACTTTGCTAATGTCATTGCTGAGCCCGTAATAATATCGTTGTTAAGATGATTGGGTTATTAAAATTCAATCTTTCTGAACTACAGATGTGTCCCCGAAACTGTTGAAAAGCTTCTGGCGATGGATGAAGATATTAGATGCTTTGAAAAATTTTGTAGTAACTATATGGAGAAACAGAAATAAAAACAGCAAGAAAGATACAAAAAGAACAAAAAGATTTAAAGTTTAATGCAGAAGATGATTTAATTGATGAGGTGTACACATGTTCTGTCAAATGCAGACCAGAAATTTTTGGTCAAAGAATTTGCCAAATTTGAATTCCCGTTAGAAATTATGCATATTTTGTATGCTACAGTCTATTTAACGTGACATTATATTATAAAAAGTACAATTACATATTAAATCGCATTTTAGTCTTATCTATCAATAGGTTATTATATTAAACAGATAAAAATTATCTTTTTTTAAATAAAAGATTTATGTAATTGAATTTTCCAACATTTATGAGGAAAAATATATGAGAATGAAAATCAGGCAATCGTACAGGTGCTTTGTGATATGAGCGCAGTGAGGAATCTCCGTCTTTTTGCACATGAAGCGTGATTTATTATTTATATTTATAAAATAAGGTACCTGTAGTCTTTTATTTTCTCTTTCGTAAGCCTCTTTGTTCCTAAGTTCTATCGCTAACATTTGTTTCGTACTTTGAAGATCGTCACGAACTGCATCAATATCATCCATCTCATCTGCTATAGTTTCTTCAACAGGCGCTTGTTCTGCTTTCTGTATTTGTTCCTCTAACGTTAGTTGTCTTCTAAACTTTCGTAAACCTTCTAACATTGGTTTAGATCTGTCATTAGTTTTCACATTTTTCAATTTAACACCTTCTTGAATTTGCTTTAGCAGTTTATTATGTACATTGGTTTTTTCCGAATTGAATACGAAATGAGCATCTCCTATTTAATTAATATTACTTATTAATTTTTTAGCAAAATTTATATATGTATTGAGGACGAAATTACTGTGGCAAATATTAATATATTTTTAATATTGATAAGACATTTCTGTAAATGAATGAAACATGCAAGTTATTATAATGGGATTATATGTAGTATCTTTGTTTAAAACAAGTAAGAATGAACTCACTTACAAAATCTTATGCGAACTCAGTTATAAATCGACTATAAATTCCAGAAATTTTGGCAATATTATTCGCAATTAAGTTGGCATATGATTTCGCAATTCAGTCACAAAACCAGCTGATATTGCAGTAGTGAGCACAATATAAACAATTATTTAGCTTTTTTAATATGATTAAAATTGTGCTTATGTCGAATGTTTTGAATTAAATTAATACATATTATTATCGGTCTTACAGTCCTTATACGTATTATAATATATTAACTAAAATAGTGACAGTCAGACTGTCCTTGTTTATTATCACCCTCGAAGAACCTGAAATAAAACTTATTAAATTTAATTAGATTCAAAATTAAAACTAATAAACTAAAATAATAATAAAATAAAATACTATAAAATAATATAAAATTGACTAATTTTTTTATTTTTATTTATTTTTTTATTAAAGCAATAAATTTAGTGTTTAATGACAATTTTTTCTTTTGAAAATAGTTTTTGTGAACCAAGAAATGGTTGTACAATGGAATTAGCTTCATCACCGTTCATTGCTAATTTGGTAATGGAAAAATGAGAAAATATTGCATTAAATAATTTCAATTTTGAACGAATCATCTATAATTAGTATGTTGTTGATATCTTTACAATTGTACGAGGGTGGTGTGTATACGAAATTGTGGATGTTTTTAATTCTATCGATGATAGAATTAAATATACAACAGAGGTAGAATTAAACAATGAATTGAGTTTTTTGGACATCAATATTATGAGGATTAGTTTTAATAGAGTAAAATTAAATTTGTATAGAAAATCTACATGGTCAGGTAGATTATTAAATTTTAACTTACACCATCTATTCGGAAACAAGATAGGTACTATAAGAGGACTCATCGATAGAGCAATAAAAATGTCACACAAAGATTTTAGAAAAGATAATTTAAAATTAATGGAAGAGATATTCAGTAATAATGATTATCCATTAGACCTTATAGACAAAATGAATGCAGAGAGACTGTTTGGATACGAGACATGGCCCGAAAAAGAACGGTTGACGACCAGAGACAGTTGGTCCGCAGATGACAGCAGCATGCGCTTCGTACGCGCTTCTACTGAATATCGCTTGGGTAATCTCAGCCATTAATCTACGTCCATTGGGAACCAAAGGCTATTTCAGCGTATCCAGATATATCCTGCACGCTTCCTCCTGCACCAAGTTATAAACACAGAGAAAAATATTCTTTCTGTTCTGTGCTTTCGAAAGATTTGGTTTGATTCTGTTGAAGTCGCGCAAACCGCTGTTTTTTTCCCGGTTCAATATTGCCATCCTAGTTCCCCAATCCTTGTATTAAACTTGTCCATAATCGTAATACTTATCGTGAAATCCGACTGAAAACGATTGCCAATATATATGTGTGTGTTCGTGCGCGCGCAAGTTAAGAGAGTATTTGCGGGGCAAGGCGCTTTGGCCTTGTGGTATCTGCTCAACGTAGAAGCAGAAAACCGAGGAGCTTCCCAGCGGCGTACTGTGTCGTACCCAGTGGCTGAGATTTACGGCAAGGACTGTACCCGTACCTGAGGCGTCAGTGCTGCAGCTCAGAGCAGGAGATCATCAGCGGAGCGCTCCTCCCCAATCGAACCTCACCCACCGGGCGAGCTCACAGTGGTATCACGTTGCGCGGCAGCACTTTGTATGTGTGAGGGTATGTGTGGTAAGCGCGTTATCTGTAGTTTGTATGACTTAAATTTTACGTTCTTTCACGCGTGTCTAGCTATCGTCGATTTATTCTTATAGAAACCTTTGTGCAACTAATACATAAGATTTATAATATCGGCTTTTTCCTCCACTCGCCGCGTGGAGGTTTTTTATGCCTCTTGTTTGTGCCCTATATTACACTCAAACATTCACTCCCACTAAATTTAGTTAGAAGTAATAGAGCTCCGCAACGTTTTGGTTCCTTGGGTGACGAGTGTATGTCCGAGTGTAATATCAAACTTAAGTCGTAATAGTTTATATAATTTTTATCTCGTTTTATTCTGTATTACATTTATATTTTTTATTATTTTTTAAGTCTCTTAATAATATTAAGTATAATTCTAACCTTAATTTGTTTGCATTTTACGATTACACATCGATATTATAATTATACTAGCATCCCTCGTCTCGGCTTCGCCCGAGATAATAATTTAACCGATTTCATAAGCTATTCAATAATATCTAAGTAAAAAGTACTTTATATATAAAAATCTATATTACTATAAATAATTGACCGTAATGTACCCATTGTCGCTTCTGTATATACAGTATGTATATAGAGAATGTAGAACCGTATTTAATACACACATATATGCATATTACATACGGCTTCTATGAGGAAAGTTGTACTTTCCAGTTCGAGCGGTACAAAAAGATGTCCAAGTGTCTCGAGATGACGTTTATAGACAGTATCATGTTCGGAATATACAACATGTCTCGGGACGTCTGCTATAGAGAGTTTTGTGTTGGGAAGGTAGAATACGACTTCCAGGTATCCCAGAACGACTTTTACTGGGAGTGGGCGTATTCAAATGATAGAAAATGAATCTCTTTATAGAAGTCCCTTGACACTCCCTGTAGAAGTCGTTCCAAAACATCCGGATATCGTATTCGAATGTCCGAACATGAATCTCCCCATAGAAGTCGTCCCGTCATACCGGGACATCATATTCTACCGTCCGAAAACGAAATTCCCCGTGGAAGTCGTTCCGTTATACCTGGACATTGTCTTCTGCAGTCCGAATACACAACTCCCTGTAGACGTCGTCCCGTTATACCCGGACAGCGTCTTCTACCGTCCGAACATGAAATTCCCCGTGGAAGTAGTTCCGTCATACGTGGTCATCGTCTTCTACCGTCCGCACACGAAATTCTCCGTGGGAGCAGTCCCGTCATACCTGGACATTGTTTTCTACCGACCGAACACGAAATTCCCCATGGAAGTCGTCCCGTCATACCTGGACATCGTCTTCTACCAACTACATAAAATAAAACATAGTCCCAGTAGAAGTCGTCCCGAGAAAGCTAGCATCTCTTCCTAACGACTAAACACAATACTCCCCTTAGAAGTCGTTCGGAAAGACCTAGATATAGTATTTTACCGTCCCAACACGTATCTTCTCATGGAAGTTGATTTCCTTACACTTGGACGTCGTTTTCTATCATGTAAATACAATATTCCCCCTAGAAATCGCCCAGAGACACCTAGACATGGCCTTCTATCATTCGAACACACAATTGCCTATAGAAATCGTATTTAAAATGTATATATTTAATATGTACAATATAATATACATAAAATCTATATATATATATATATATTTGTATATATTTCGTATATATCCGTTCTTTAAATTAAATACCGTGAATATTTTAGTACTTGTGCCATCTAAATTCGATCAAAATGTTGGTATACGAATAGCATATTTTTGAAGCATACGATGGATATTGCTCTTTTATGCAGAAGCGACGATATATTATCTATATATATATATATATATATATATATATATATTCATAGTTTCAAGGTTGTTGGTAAATCGTTGCTTTTGTTCAAACTAAAAAAAAACATAGTCTCTTGTCACAACTCTGAAGTTAATAGAATGTATAAAAATAAAAATATAATTTGCCGTCACAAACTATATTCAGTATGATTTGGCATACAGAACCATTTTATAAGAGAAGGAGAAAGAAGGACAGAGAAATAGAGAGAGATAGAGATAGAGATAGAGAGAGAGAGAGAGAGAGAGAGAGAGAGGGGGAGGGAGAGAGAGAGAGATTTTCCCACGTAAAAGAAAATAAAATTTACAAAAATCAAAAAATATCCATAAGGTGTGAGAATAGTGTCAGATTAACCTGAAGAACAAAAAAGGTTATACCAACTAACGCCACATCTTCTTTAGAATACGAATCCCAAAGTTGGATATGAAGATTTGTCTGAGCTGGCCTGGTATTAATATTTAAGCGACTACTTTGAGTTGATGTTCGTGATTCAAGACACCACCTAATGGCCGCTGGTGAAACTGATTGCTAAAAACGTTAACTTAATTTATTGATGAAAGTAAAATGATTTTTAATAAAAAACATAGCCTATGTCTTCCCAAGGTAATATAGAATCTATATGTCAAATTTCAGAACAACCGGTTCGATAGTTTTTTCGATTATCGCGTACAAACAAAAACACGCTTTGTCTTTATCAATTAGTATGATATGATATGATATGATATGATATATATATATATAGATATATATATATATATATATATATATATATATATATATATATATATATATATATATATATATATACATAAGGACCTTTACTCAAATGTTTTCTTGGGAAAATTAAATATATATATATATATATATATATATATATATATATATATATATCATTTAGTTTGTTAGTAAACTTTGTCTAGGGAGGCGCGGGGGAGAAAGAGGAACCCAAGGGTTTAACGTGGATTACCGGATTAGTGGGTGTTGCAGTTGTTTATAGCTGCCTATAGTATGCGCGTCCGTGCATTCTCTCTCTCTCTCTCTCTCTTTCTGACCTGACCATCTGCTTCGATGCTGTGCGGGGCCTAGCGCAGCAGTGTGTCTATCGTATATATATTACAAACCTTTGGTAAAGTGATTACCTAATTTGCCAATTTTTTATATTTTTGTCGAATTTGCCAAAAAAAATAGGTCATAGGCTCTTGACTGCATAGAAGACGAGGTTAAATTTTGAACGCGATCGGTTCAGTAGTTTCAGAGTTTATCCAGGACAAACAAACACACATACATTCATTTTTATATATATAGATTTGTAATTCTTACGATTGAAAATTTACTATCATTTAATGTGTTTTGCTGCGTATAGTAATAGAAATTAGACATAAGGAAATATTGCATCGTTGGTCCACCGGTCAGCGTCCAATAAGTTTTGAAAATCACAGTGTCGTCATCAAAGGAATAGCACTCAATTAATACTCAGTTAATATTCTCTACTTTTTGCTTTCTCTTGAAGCAGTAGTTATTTAGTAACCAGGTAATTTTATTAAGTAGATCGTAAAATGAAGCCCGAATATTTTAGAAAATTAACAGCCACGAAAATTGCTCGCTTATCAGAAATTGAGCTCCTTAGCTCACGAATTAGAGAAAAAAGCGCGATTCTATTAGTGCAAATATAGTAAAATCCTGACTAGATTCTAACAAAATATGGTCCGAAGCCCGGAAATCGCACTCCAATATTGTAACTCACGATCAATACAAGGGGATTATTATTTAATCGATGATGCCTTTACGCGTCTACAAACCATTTATGAAGATACGCTAGATTATCTTCTAACACTGTCCGTCGACTTCGATAAAGATAATAACGACCCCGCTCAGTTACACGCGAACAGTTTGTCCAAGGTTTGACATTGCGAACAGTGAAGTTCCCAAATTTGGATATTCCCACGTTTTCGGGAAAATACGAAGACTGGGAAAGCTTCTGTGATCTATTCACGGCACTTGTGCATAACTCCCCGGGCGTAGAAAATGCTACCAAACTACAGTACTTAAAATCATGCTCTATGGGACTCGCCGCCGATTTGGTGAAGTACGTGACGATTACGAGTGCCAATTACAAGTCAACTTGGCAGGCTTTAAAGACCCGGTTCTACAAACAATGAGTGACCATGGCTAACCATCTCAATACACTAATGAATTTACCCTACATGAGAAAAGAATCGGCGTCAGATATAAGAGCCTTCGCGGGTGAAACCCAACGAATCATACTCAGAAATCGTATTCAGAAAACTATGCAAATCGGAGTTGAGTACCTGGGATCAGGCAGAGAACTTTGAAATGCCGTCGGGCGGCGCGGACATGTGGTAACTCACCGCTTTCCTACGTTTAATGAACTAACCTTATTTTTAGAAAAACGCGCCCATGCTCTTAGTATGGTCAGCGTAGATGCGAAGCACGAGAAAAAGTTGTACTCCGTCAATAATTTGCTTCCAGAATCACGAAGAGTGTTCCATATGAATGCATCACGTTCTTGTAAAATCAACAAACCTAAATGTTCAGCAAAACCATCTATGTTCAGCACTGCATACACTAGCTAAATATTCGCTATTGATGGCAAAAACTACGTACGAATGCCGTTTAGATGTACGTCATTTATGCTTGTGTTTTAACTGTTTCGGTCACATTGAACGGGAGGTGCACTAAATGTCGAGATAAACACCATTCCCTATTTCATTTCGGGGCCAGAATACAATCATAGCCCTCTTTCTCTATCACCGAGCGTAAAGTACAAACGGAAAAAACGGACCAGATTAAATATACATCGTACCCCAAATTTATGATAACCTACGAGGAGCTGGGCCATATGAGGCGCGTACCTATGAATGTATGCAGCAAATCGCGGGCGTGGTACCTTCCTCACAACGCGGTCTCGCATAAGAATAAAAGAAGGGTTGAATTCGATGCATTGCGAAAAACATGGGAAAGATATCGTTTAAACGATTTTTTACTATTCAGTCTCCCTCTAAAAAACATCTGTTGCTAACACTTCTAAACTGGCGACGATATTGATACGTCTTGAGGGCCGATATCGTCACAATATTTAGACAAATTCATGTGACACCGTTGGATCGAGACATGCAAAGAATTATATGGTCCTCAAGAGGTGATGATCCCCGGAGAGAATATCGATTGAACACAGTTACGTATGGAACTAACTGCGCTCCTTTTTTAGCTTTGAGCATACTGAGGCAATTATCGCGGGACGAACACGAGCGATTTTCCCTCGGCGCTCGTTGCCTGGAGAATGGCACATACGCGGACGATACCTTTTCCGGGGCTGACGAGATTTCATTAGCTATTTGAATACACGAAGAGCTCAGCGAGCTCCTTCAATCGGGTGGTATCGAATTAAATAAATAGGTTGCGAATGAGCCAAAATATTACCGAAACATATACAATGAAATGAGGAAAAATCTCCCAAATCCATTGATCGCGACAATTCCACCAAAACACTGGGCGTGTATTGGAACTCGATCGAAGACGTATTTAAGTTCAACACGTCGGTATGAAACAATATTTCGAAAACCCTGACAAAAAGAAACGTGCTCTCTGATCTAGTGCGCGTTTTTGAACCGCTCGTTGGCTCGGCATACAAGGGGATCAAGCATATCAGGTACATGGGTTCTCCGACGTATCCTCGCGTGCTTATGCCGCCGCCGTCTACTTGCTCGTGCAACAGCGCGATGGCCGGGTTAGGGTTTCCATGCTGGTAGCGAAAACTAAGGTCGCCCCAGTAAAAACCAGTAGTATCCCCAATTTAGAGTTAGGCGGCGCCACTCTATTGACAAAGCTTGTATGCCATGTCAAATCCCTAGAATTCATTAATAGTCTTCCAGTTTATATGTGGTCAGATAGTGAAATCGTACTAAAGTGGCTAAGCAAGCACCCTTGTCACTGGAAGACTTTCGTCGCGAATTGCGTGTCCCAAATTCCAACAAAATTACCAGCCCCAAAATGGGTGCACGTCCCTACTAGGGAAAATCCCGCAGATATCGCGACGCGAGGGGCGAATCCGATTGATCTATACGAATCTGATTTGTGGTGGCACGGACCGCTTTCGCTTTTGTTACCGTCGAAAAACTGGCCTGAGCAGACAAATACAATAAAAATAATGCATGTACGTGAAAGTAAAGAGAATCCAGAGATATTTTCATTTTTTTCCAGTTTAACTCGACTTACACGCGTTGCTACTTATTGCATTGGACTTCTTGTAAATTTACATAGACGTAAGGAGGAATTAAGTAAGTTACCGAAGTTCCATACCTTTTCATACTTTTTCGCCAGGCACAAGCTCATGTTTTCAAGGCGGAACTCGAAATTCTAAAGGACGGAAAACCGATAGCGAAAGGTAGCTTTCTAATGAAGCTTAATCCGATATTGTGTGAAAGGGATGGAATTCTTCGCGAAGGAGGTCGGTTATCACAAATAAACTTATCTGAGGAACGGGAACATCCTCCGATTTTACCACGCAACTTGAAACTGAGCATATTATTTTTAAGATACGCGCACATAGCTACATTTCACGGTGACCGACGCTGACATCAAGCTTTGTTATGTAACATGCGTGAATTGTGGGGCGACATAACGTCGGTGATAAATTATTGCCTAAAGTGCCAGCACGTCAAGCCTCGATTAGCCCACCAACTGATGGGTAATCTATCTGCGGCTCGGGTCAGACCGGCGCGCCCATTCACGACCTCGGGCGTAGAATACGCCGGATCCTTCCAGATTTGCACCATGGTATGTGGTTGTGGTATGGAATATATAAATGGTACCATGGGGATGTGGTATATAAAGTACCATACTGAGTTTTTCATTTTAGTTTAGTTATTGAGGATCAGTCGTAGCAGTTCGAAACGTCGAGCACCAAACAAGAAAATAAGGTGGTGGGGGCAGTTAGATTGTCCTTTGCTAACATAGAATGTAGTTTATTATTTTTATTATTTTTATTTTATTTTATATTATTTTATTTTATTTTATTATTACTTTAAGTTATGAGATTTAAATTTCTTTGGGAGTGATAATAAACAAGGATAGTCTGAATGTCATTCTTTTAGTTAATATATTATATGATAAGGACTATAAGACTGGTAAAAATATTTATGAATTTAATTTTTTTAATATCAACTATATAATACGAATTATGTTCTATGAAGTACGTAAAAGTTCCTTAAAAGAGCATAATTGTTGGGTAGATAAAAATTAAGTTTATTGATTCAATTATGATGTAAGTCAAATTAATAAATAATGAATCACCTAATAGATGTAAGAATAAGGGTGGACATTAATTTTGAAGGCAATAAGAAAGCTAAATTGTAATATGTTTATAATATTGTTTATTTATGTAATTGTTATTAAGCATACATATATATTATTATTTGACAAGTAAATTTTCAAAAAGAAAATCGACATATATATATATATATATATATATATATATATATATATATATTGTGCCGGGGAACGCAAGCACTACGTGCGCTTGCTTTCCCACGTCCCGTTGCTCTCTCTCTAGCCGTAGCCTGTAAATATGTATTTGTATATTTCCATGTAAAAATGTTGATCTGTTACAAGCCGATGCACAAGTACACCGGCGGAGAGGTAAGTGAAAGAAAGAGCGGGGAGTGGGGAGAGACGGCCGCGTGCGCGAAGAATTAGATAGAGAGAAACCCGCGAGCTTTGAACACGCGTCGTAACCGGCCTTTGCTCCACGCACGTTGTTTTTGCTGTTACGGTGTCGTGTTTGATCGTGTACGGGAACACGCCTCGTGCTCCAAGTGTTTCCCCTCACCACGTTCCTTCTTCGGGGAGTGTACCCGATCGGACGCGCATGTTGTGCCACAGTATTGTGGGTGCGTGCAGTGCACACGCGCCTAGGACGAGTCCGAGCGAACGGACTGTCGTCCGACCCCGTCTCCGCGGAATAACCGCCCCATCCCGGGGTTTCTGGACGGCGAGGTCACCTCCTCTCCCGGTGCAGAAAGGTGCTGCTGCCGGACGAGGACGCGCTGCGGGATCATCGAGCTCCGACTCGCTGTAAGTGGCAGCCCCTTGTCTCTCTCTCTCTCTCTCTCTCTTCCCGAACTCCTCGCGCGCCGTCGCCTCGGCGACCCTCGGCCTGCGTCCCGCACGACTCGAATATAGGCGCTGTATTGTATTATTGACGCTGCGCTATTAAAGCCTATTTGAATTTTAATTATTTCTATTTTATTATTTCTTGTGTGCTCCATTAGCCGCCCTACCTCACGTGTAATTCTGAACGCGATATTTCGCCCTTCGCGGACCGCCCCTCTCCCTCGCCGGAATCATTCGGGGCTAAGCCCAGCTGGGCACAGATTTGGAACGGCCGTGCCCGCCGTCCTCGTGCTCGAGGCGCACACGCGCACCGTTACAATATATATAAAATATATTAAATTCTTGCTTAACAAACTTCGGCCCTGATAAAGTAAAAACAAACAACAGTTAATGGCTGTATTTACAAGATTCACGACAAAATTTTTCGTCGTTTAATATTGCATGACAATATGATGCATGGTTTGATTTAATGATTTTGCTCGGTAATGAATTACATACGTTTTCTTATATTAATAAATATTTTTATCGGTTTAGAGTCTTTATATTATAATATGTTATACGAATATAATGACAATCAGATTGTCCTTATTTATAATCACCCACAAAGAATCTGAAATAGAAACTACTACTAAAAATACAATTAAATGTCTGACGTTTTGAACCGCTACACATTATGTCCGAGGACTAAACCTTTGTTGAAGATTATGTTTGAACATAAACCGTAGCGGTTTTTTTAATTATTTTTAATTTTTAATCTAATTTTATTTCATTTTTAGTAGTGATTTCTATTTCAGATTCTTCAGGGGTTGTTATAAATAAGTATAGTCTGAGTATTATTATATTAGTATAATATATTATAGCATAAAGACCCGAAGACTGTAATGAATTTCTTAAGGATACTATAATTCTATCTGAGTAATATAGCCTATATTTGAATCAACTGAAACATTAGACAAGTCTGGATTTGATTCCTAGTCAAGCATTTAAATTTTTCTTTAAATCCTTTAACTTAGCTCATTCCCTACTTTAATTTCTTCTCCTTTTATTGAGCTTCTATCCCACAGCATTTCCAAGATTTCTCCAGGACTTCTATCATCCTTTATCTTAAATGACACATCATATTCAATGATTATTAGTTGATTTTAATGGCTATAAAACGTTATAAGCTCTCGTGTTATTCTATTTTCAATATATTCATTATCCCTACGGTTCTGTTCTGCGGAAACATTTACACGCAATACTCGAAGTTCATTGATGATTTCATTTTATAGAAGGGGGTCGGTTAAGGAGGCCGAGAGCCTTCATATTAAATGAGGATGTAAGCACAAAACTTTACATTACCTGTCATCATTCTTGCTTATATTGAAGTATATAGAATTGCATGAATATAGAACGGCAATCTGAGGTCGTGTTCAGATAAAATATCTTGTAATTTTTAGAAGATAATGTATTTCTCTGTAATATTCAGGGATTCTAGACAAATCGGTTGCAAAGCTTTATTTTGAAGGATTTCAAGTTGAAATCGGAGTTTGAAAAGAGGTGTATTAATCACGGCCTATATCTTTAATCGAACATTTCTCAAAAATGAATTAATTTGAGATGAAAACATCATTAACTGGTTCGAACACGCCTATTTTTGAATAAAATGTGATTGTTGCGAAATCCTTTATCACAGTCAACAAATTTTTAGAGATTTGTTGCACGAAAATGGGAGTATATAGCAAAACAGGTGATGCAGCCGCGACACATGAATAGAAGTTGGTCGTTCCATCAATCTTTCTATTTTATTTTCTCTGCCAAATCTCCGTTGTGAGAATTAGTATAAAGAAAGGTAAAAAAAGTAGGACAAACGTTTAATTTTATTATCTTCAAGGAAAAAGTGGTAAAAACTGTCATGCTTTCTTTCAGAGGTGATAGAATTAGCATTAAAATTTTATCAGAGGAACATTTTAAAACAAAGGGAAGTACTAATAGAATATAGAAAAATACCAATATACACAAAATTATAAAGAATTAGTATAATTTCAAAAAATACTAATAAATCAAATATTGATCAAAATAATAATTCAATAAAATATTCTCATCCTAATCTCATAAAAGTCTCATAAAATATCTCACCTACATATTAATGTTGATAATTATAGATGCACCATATTGTATACCTAAAGGTTCGTATTTAATATTTAAAATAAATTCAACAATATTTGTAAAGAGTTTTTTTAAGAATTTTAGATTTTCTTGAATATTTTTATATGTAGGTTTTAAACAAGAGCAACGTATCGATGCTTTATGCCTTAAAATCCATATTCTAATGATATTACATGAAACTGTACGAAATATATAGTAAATATGGATATTAGGTAATAAACAGAATTAGATATTAAAATTATGTAATAGTAAAACCCAAGTTAATATATATAGTATATACTATATAGAAAACTGAATATAGCATAAAACTAGTGTCTATAATTTAATAATAAATAATATAATGTTAATAATAATACAAGATATAAGGAGAAATATATGCATTCATACATAATATACACTGAAACTATGAACCATTATATAATAAAAAAGGGAAGAAACAAGATAAAGATTAAATTTTACATGTTTTATAACAATAATTTCCAATCTATATATATCATCAATATATGTATAATTAAATTTGCTACCAAAAATTAGAAATTATTATAAACAATTATATTATAAATCTTCTAAAATATTAAAACTATGATTCTGACGAATGATTTACAGTAGTATAGTAAAGTATACTCCACTTTATAAATATACTTTTCTATTCATATGAAGTAACCGAAAATCGACTTTATAGTTTGCAAGATTTATTTTAACATATTTAGACAATATTACTTTTAAATGTATTTATTCATATCTATAATAAATTTTAAAAATGAACAATATTTATATGATATGATATGATGTCCATATATATCAGCAATACATTCCAGAATAGTCGATAAAACCAAAATTAATTTATATATATATATATATATATATATATATATATATATATATATAAGCATATTGGGTCTTTATTTTAGTTTAGTCCTTCAAGATGTACCGTAGCGTAGACATTTCAAGAAGATTTCAATTTAAAGTGATAGGGGTAGCAAGGTTCTCCTTTCTTAACATGGAATATACATTATTTTCTTTTTAATTTTATATTAAATTTAATTTTAATTTTAATTTTATGAAGGTTATGAATATCTGTTTTGTAATAGAGACAGAGAGAGAGAGAGATAAAAAAGTATATAGCATTTTTTACCTACACCGCCCGCTGCATAAGAAAGGAGGGGCAATGAGAGCCTTAGCTTATAGAATACTCGAGACTGTATAACGCGGTTGCTATTCTTTCTCAAACTTCAATGGTTTTAGATCCTGGCGGCACTGCATGAAAGAACTCGTGAATTGTGTACAGACAACGTTCATTTTTATAGGCACCTGCTGTAATACTACCCTCTATTCTGAAGGAATTTACCTTTAGAATGGTCACAGGTAAATCGGAATTGTGTAAACACTTGCTGGCAAAATCTGCTGTTGAAAGCCCCAGAGTTTAAAAGTGAATCGTTTGGTTCAAAGTTGATTTAATGACTACACTCAATAACACTAGAAAGTGTGCTATTATTAGGCTTAATACTGAATATTATACCTTTAGAAGTTAATCTGTCCTTCAGATACTTTTGAATATATTCAATTTCATAACTGCCAGTCGGTAGGCTAATTACTTCTTTATCGACATAAAATTTATTGTTATTTTCATCAATATTGGAAATGGAGGTAAATATCAAAAGCTCAACTAAACCTAGAACATAATGTTTATTAGATGATTGCTCAATAGTAGGAAAATATAGAGCATCAAGAATAGACGATGTACCGGAAAGCGTCAAAGTAAATGATTCATTCATCTTCGTTAAGTTAAGAATGCCATCTATTATAAAATGTCTGGGATTATACAGAACTACTTGCAAGATTATTACATGGAAACTGCAGGTATAAATGACCGCAATATACGCGTTAAAATCCTGATATCTTTTATAATTATACATAATTTCAGCATCCCCAAAGTATAATATAAAGTCTAAGGGTGCCTTTAAATCACCAAAACTATCGAAATATAGTACGCTGTTGCCTTGTTTGTGATATGCAACCCAATAAGTCCCAGGACCGCTAGCATTATCAAGATTCATAATACCTGATTCATTATAATGAGGACCGTTAGTTGATAGTGCATTACCCATAAATAAGCCGCGTAAAGTCAAAAGGTTTGAAGTACGAGCGTATTTTATTCAATCCATGTTAGATAATGGTCGATCTGGTAATTCTACAGAGAAGCTTTTTTTAATCATTTTTCTGTTATCGGTTTTAAGTATAGTCTTCTTCCATTACTTTTATACGGTTTTAAGTAAGGACCATAACCTTTTCTTATAAGGTTTTAAATAAAGACCTTTTCCAAAAGTAAATGCTTCCATTATTTTGTTATGTCTTCGATTTTCTTGCAATTCTTGCTTTGCTGTTTTCGCATCATTAACAGCTTTGACTATTTCAGTAGCACCTCCTGCCAAAGCTGCTGTTAAACTCAAACCGACAAATAAAGATGCAAGAAATGGTAAAACACCGCCAAGTTTTTGAGGAACCTATAATATCCTTGGAATTATCAGATTGCTTTACCACCTGTCTTTCTAACAATCTCGTAAGCGCCCTTTAATGCAAAACAAACTATTTTTTTGATAACTCGAACTTGAAACTATAGAATTTGCAGCAGATTTATTTATTTTTGTTTCTTATTTAAATAATTTGTTTTTTTTTCTTATTTAAATTTAGTTCTTTATTTCCATTCCTAATTTTACTTTAAATTGCATTACTTTATAGACTGCTAGTTCAGAAGCCTTTCAACCATACTCGTACCCTTTGATTTGAGACGTAAATAAGCTTTGTCTGTGAGAATTTGATTCGTAGCGTGCGTAGTTTACATATCGTTAACAATATTGTATTATACTATGTCGTGATCTTTGCAAGCAGAATTAAGAGAATTTATCCCAGGATCTTCACGAGCTATACGGTTCTTCATTTTTGTCCCAGTATCACGCTACTGATAAAATGGTAAATGCAGTTCAATAGGTAATTTACTATTTATGTTATTAAATACTCCACTACCTTCTCGCTTATGTAAAATTAATCTGTATCGAAAGGTAAAATGACACTGCTTCAATGAATATATAAGCGTTCTATTTATATTCTACTCTCTCGGTTTCCGTTAAAATCGTGATGTACAAACATGGAATTTAAATAGTACTCGATAAAATTACCAGTCATAAATTTTGAGTCTTTTGCAGAGCAGGAAAAAAAGTAAACGGAATGGAGATTTCTTATAGGATAGTATACGAGCAGTGATTTATGAACATTCCAATTGTGGAAAATCAATGGTATATCGATTCTTGTAACTCATCCGAATGGTGTTAGATTTGAAAATATATACATCTATTTAAAAGCACTAAATCAACCAAAATACAAGTATTTACAAAAACGTTTGGAGTCAATAGAGGTTGTATTATATTTTCCATTCAGCTAAAATGAAGTAGTAATATCACCTGAAAACTTACCTACGTCTATTATGATTTTCGATAATATTGCTGGCGAGAAACAGGATACTGTTCGAACTTCCTTTTTTATGGAAAGACATAAGAATGTTAATACTTATTATTATTGTCAATGGGATGCATATGTTCAAAAGATTGTGCAAGGGATAATGTGAATTTACTTATATTGTTTCGACAAGATGTGGTTAATTTGCTGGAATGATGGTAAATAGATCTTTATAGTCATTGATAAAGATTAAAACATAAATTTTGGTAGATATAGAAAAGGATTTGTGTGTTTTCCTATAAATATAGCATAACATAAATACGTCGAATATTCTGGTTTTAAAAGTGGAACATTCAACGTGGCCGACTATCAGCGATAACAACCTGTATTGCGATAACTAGCCCATTCACGCGAAGCAATACGATATAATTATAAATTATGAATATATAATCGAGTGAATGTAGAACTTGCATGAAACCAAACCTTCAAACCATTCGTTACTCCTCTGTATAAACTCATTACTGTTGCAAAAGTGTCTAATGTATTAAATATTAAATAAGAAGAGAAGGACAATTTATCTACTTTTAAAAAGTAACTAATAAATATTTTTTTCGGTCTTACGGTCTTTATAATATAATATATAAACTAAAATAAGGATCGTCAGACTCTTGTTGATTATCACCCTCGAAGAATCTGAAATAAAACTCTTTATAAAAAATAAATTAGACTAAAAATTAAAAATAATAAACGAAAATAATAATAAAATAAAATAAAATAAAAATAATAAAAATAATAAACTCTATTCTATATTAGTGAAGGAGATCTTGACTGCCCCATCACCTTATTTTGTCCATTGGTGAATCACGTTTCGAACCACTACGGTTCATCTTTAGGAACTAAACTACAATGAAAAAAATCTAGCATGGTGCTTTATATACGCTATTCCCACATTAACTTTATTGGTATAATATTTATAGCTCCCCACCTTCTTGACTTTAATGTAGAATATAAATTTTATATTAATAAAGAATGATAAGTGTTGTCCAATTTAAAGGAAATTAAAATTTTTTATTTCTATTTTATTTAATTACTAATTTATATTATTACTTTTAATTTTTAATCTAATTTATTGTTAGTAATAAGTTTTATTTCAGTATTTTCGAGGGTGATAATAAACAAGGGCAGTTTGACTTTCATTATTATAGTTTATGTATTATATTATAAAGACTATAAGACCGAAAAAAGGTTTTTCTTTATTAATTTATTCAAAACAGTCGACACAAGAATAAGTTTTAATTTTAAAGAGGAAAAAAAATTAAAGAATTGTTATCTAACGATGAGGGTAATTATGATACTAATACTTTTATTAGTAATAGTGATACTCAACAAAATGATCAAAACACTAACAACATTAATATTTCTTTAGAAACAACTGAGAGTGATATTGAGCAAGATGATAAAAGTCTTTAAAAATATCTATGTATAGTAGATCTTAATTGCCATACATTTCTGTGTATCGAGTACATGGGGAAAATGATGGCCTCATAATTGGTAATTTACCAATAAATTTCGCCTACGATATTGATATAGTCAATAATACAAAATACCCGATGACTACTAAATTGGTAGAGCTGTAATTTAAAAAAAAATTACCAGACGTAAAACTCATTCATAAGAACTTTCGACAATTTTACAAAAAATTCTTGAAGTATTTAATGCTCATAGAAAAGATTATGATAAAAATAAAGGAATTTGTCTAATGAAAAATACAAAATGTTTGGAAATTATTTTACTGATACATACTAAAAAAGGAGGAGGCATTTTATCTCGATTGAAAATTCTACAAAAAAATATATCCGTAGACTACGAATACTCGCATAACCCGAATGAGTTGCCGAGATGCCGTTGATGTTGACCTCTTCAAGTGCCATGGCGTTCAATATAATGGCGAGGATAGATTCCTTTGCATACGGTTTGTGATCGACGCGTAATGTCCTCAGGGTTCGCGATTCTTTCAAAACCGGCCACGCGTACCGGTTGTCCAGAAGCATAGTCTGCGGCTCCAAGTAGGCGAAGCTGAACGGTTGTAACGCGTTCTCCCCTGACAAGACCGTGAACACCTGGCGAATATGCGTATCTTTGTCGAGATACGCGCAGTCAGCAAAATTAAATTTCACGATCCTCCGGCTCAATTTAACGAGTTGAATTATCGTCCACACGTACACCTTGGTGCAGTTCACCAGCTCGATTTACCGAAGATTGGGAAAATGTTCGGCAGTGAGGCTGACCGCCTGATAGTGAACGTTATTGAGCACTGACAGGTTATCGACTTTGTCTATGTGGAGGAAGTTGTCGAACATGACTTTCACCGGTCTCAGCCCTAGACTTTTCACCTTGTAAGTCTCGGATATGCGCCTAACAAACTGCACCGGAATTTCCGTGTCCGAAACGTCTAGAAGCTCGACTTGGAACTTTCTCCCCGGCGTACGCTTACATTGCGCGCGGAGAATGCGTTCAACAACATTTACATCGATCTCTACGTTAGGAGCTTCGAAGGGCAATGACTTTCACTGAAACGGCGACGCATCTTCAATCATTCAGGTGATTCCGGAGAATCCGCGGTACCGTTGGTTCGCTGCCTCAAAGCGCGCGCAAAGACCGTAGAATTTACTGCTATAGTCCAACGCGTGATACAGGTTCGTGAAATGTAACGCTGAGACAGTTTCCGTTATTCTCTCCAGAACCTCGATGCATCCGAGCATCCGCTGCACTATGGGATGCAGTGGGGAAACATGCAGAAGTTCTAGCTTATCCTTCGTCTCTGCCTCGCATATTGTCGGTTTGACCCTTAACTCGCTCGGGAGCCCCTGACGACAGTATCATTTGAGGTCGGGAAGGCAGGATCTAGCCCGCAGGCGGCACGATGCTTCAATACTTGACGTAATAAGCGTGGCGGTCGTGGTACAGCCGTTAATGAAGACCTTCCCTACGCGGGCATCGTGGAAGCCCCCGCACGTCAAGAAATCTTGGTAGTTGCTACGCGGATATTATACAAGAAAAATCTGAGTGCAGGTCGCTCGTTTATTACGAGTCGCAAATGTACATAATCATGGCCGTATTTCTGTATGAATTCCGTTCTATATTTCTCTAGTTCGAGAATGGCTAACTCGCCGCTAAGGCAGAGCTGCCCATGAGATAGGCTTTCTAGCGGCCTTTCAATAGCTTTTAGCTGCCCGGAAACTTACGAAAGCGGCATATATGTGGGCTTCTTCATCTGCAAAACGAACGCGTTATAAGTTATATATCGCCTTCGCGCAATTGTGGATTTATATATTTAACGGTTCTGTTGAAACTCGGGTTACTTTACTCTGCGCTGCTCGTAGATCAACCTGGCTGAAGCTGCTGCTTAGCACGCTTGAGGACGCCTTGCGGACGCGGTATCTGCTACTCACTCTGGTCGCTGTCTAGTATTTCGCCTGAATCACAGTCTATCCCGGGTGTTCGCTGTCTCGCGGTCATTCGCGGTTGTACGTCGGGTCGCATGACTCGCTCAGTGGCGGTGATGCTGACTCGAGATACTCGTCATCGTCGGTCTCGTAATCTATCTCGTCGTTGAGGTATTGCTCCGGTTTTACGTGCTCTGCCGATACGGTTTTTTGCGCCCGTTTATGTCTATATGCATGGTCTTACCGTCTGGGTCCCGCTCGATTACGCGGTGCGATTCTGAACAAGGTCAGCAGAGCGTCGGGCGGCTCGGATTCGTTTGGAGGAAGATATATGTACATTTGTTCATCTCTTTGTACACAAATGATCTCCTTGTACTCTTGTTATCTACCCTCGCGGATTGCACACGGCGCATCTGTTCTTTGAGATCGCACAGGAATACACTGTCGTCGGGCTCAACGCCCTCGTCGAGGTAGAATGACCCGATTATCTTAAGTGTGGTTTCGTAGAGGTACTTAGCCGGACTAATTCTCCGGCGCAGCGCACGCCCATACTTAGGCCTAGTCGCACCATCGGTAGCACCCTCGGCCAGTCCGGGTTGTCTCCTTGGTACAGCAGCAGGGCCTTTAAGTCGTGATGGCACCATTCGACAATACCGTGTGCGGCGAGATGATACGACAAGGTGCGTATCCGCTTGCAGCCCGAGAATTTCATCAGCTCCTCGAATAACCGTGAGTCGAATTGACGCCCTTGATCTGTGGTAATGACGTATGGTGCCCCGTACCGTGCTACCCAATGCTGCATGATTGTTTCGGCTACGGTGGTCGCGGTGATATCCACTAATGAAACGGCTTCAGGCCCAAGGGAGTATCGATCGATCATTGTCAAGATATACTGATAATCGCTTCGAGCTGTGAGCGGCCCAACGATGTCGATGTGGATATGGAAACACGCGTTCGGAGCTATGAAGTGATCCGGGAGTGGCTTGTTGTGTCGAGCCACTTGTGCGAGCTGATACTCTACGCATTCTTTACATTTCTTCTGAATGTCGCGACTCATATCTGGCCACATATACTGCTGCCTGACAAGTATATCCATCACCTTCCCGCTCGGATTCGCGTTTTTGTAGAACAAATTGAATAGTTCGTCGCGTAGAAATTTGGGAATAAACAGTCGGATAGTATTCTGGCGGAAGTCACAGTAAAACGAAGTGTGATTGTCGTCGTTCAATGTGAGCATGCGGAGCTTTAATAGGACGTTGCGATCGCGCAATATTCTGAAGAGTTCGGGATCTGAGTCTTGTTCGGCTGCGAGTTGCCTGGTATCGAACAGTGTCAGATACAGATTTTTGTCTTGAATTGCGCGATATAATTGAACTGGCAGCAGCGAAGCGCTGGAGCTTTATCGTTGTTCTGAGTCATGATATACATCAGCGGCATGTGGTCCGTGATGATCTCGAATTCAGGATACTCCAAGTAATAAAAGAACTTCTGAACGTCATAGTAAATTGCTGTAAGTTCGCGGACGATTGTCGAGTACTGTTTCTGCGCGTTGTTAAATTTCTTTCAGCAGAAGGCAAGCGGTCGCCATTCGCCGTCTCGCTTCTGTTCCAACGACATCCATTGCAACGTTCGACGCGTCGGTGTCTAACCGGATCTCGGCGTTCGCGTCCGGGAACTCGATTTCTGCTATGGCCAGTGTCGATTGCTTAAATGTTTCGAAGGTTTCTTTGGCCTCGGGGTACGATTGAACGAGGCGATTGTCTTTCTTTCTCGTTCCGATTAAGAATTTATTAAACGGTTCTTGCAGTTCGGCCGCGTGAGGAATGCATCCTCTATGAAAGTTGATGAAGCCCAGGAACCCCCAGCGGTCCTAAATCGTTCTGGGCTTGGGGAAGTTCCTTACATTGTCTAGTTTCTCTGGCATCAGTTTAAATCTATGCCCGTTAACGGTGTGCCCGAAGAACTCTACCTCGGCGTGTCCAATCCGACACTTCTTTAACTTGCGCATATTGAAAAATAACTTGCGTATATTTTCCAAGACTTTCGAGTACTTTTTCGATGTCTTTTTCCTCTTCCTCGTTATCTGACGCGATAAGGATGTCATCTATGAAGATGAATGCGCACTTTAGGCCCCCAGCATGCCAATGATATAGCGTTGGAAGGTTTGAACTGCGATCCTTAGCCCGAACGTCATCACATTGTACTCGAATAGGCCAAACGGGGTGATGACAGCGGTCTTTTCACGGTCCTCGCTCGCGAGAGGGATCTGGTGATACGCTACGTGAACGTCAAGCTTCGTGAACACTTTTTTCCGGTCAGGACATTAGGAAGGTCCTGTATGTAGGGAATGGGGTACTTATCCGCGACCGTTACGCTGTTTAAATGTAAACCACGGGAAGCAATCTCGTGGTCGCGTGATCGACTGTACGATGTTGGCGATTGCTGGTGGGTTATGCTCACCCGGAGACCCTGTTCCGGTATCAACCTGTCTGGCTCCGTGTTCGCGTTCTGATTACTCGCTCGGCCAATCTATATCGCGTGCAGTAATTTCCTGGATACGGTCATTCATCACGGATACCTTCTGGTCTAGTGTGGTATTATCGCCCTCCATTTCATCGAAGCATCTATGTATTTCTTTGCAAAGATCCAACAGCTCGCGCAATTCTTGCGTACCGCGACAGTGATTAACAATGCCCTTTGTTAGCGAATGGATCATCGCGATGACCGGAGGATTGATCTCCGCGATGAAAATCGTGTCGCTGCGCGTTTTACTCGCCACGCGAACCTCGTTTGCTACGATCGCCCCGTTTTTCTCGGCGGTTTGACGATTTACGCGATTGTCTGAGATGCTCATAGAGTCCGGCTTACAGTGCCGCAAGGTATACGCCGATGCCCGCAGTGACTTTGTCGGGATAGAGCCTCTTCCCTGCTTATCAAAAGTGTGTATGCTCTATCGACTATGAGATGCAGCTAAGTTCTTGCTTTACTATGAGATGTCTTTGTTGCGTTGCACTTGTTGCAATAAAACGAAAAGCATTGACACTCGTCTAAATTGCACGAATCAGTACAGGCGGTTACAGCTCCCACAATGCGGGTCTCATCAGTGCGGCCGGTGCAACGGAAAGTACGCGCCTACGGGCACGTTCACCTGTTTGACAGACGCGTGGTTCCGCAGCTGGACGATGCCAACTGGTTTAATAACGCGATCCTGCCTACATTTCAGTGACCTGTGCGACGAGTGCCGGCTTGTATTCATGTACGCGCGCGAGATGCAGCAGTGCTACGTTGCACTTTTCGGTCGCGGTTCAAACCGTGTTGTTTGCCTAGATACTCAGATGCGCAAGGTATCGCTGCGGCGTATTTACCGTTTTCGCACGTTGCTATCGCGATTTACTCTACGCTTCGGATTCCAGTGCTTTCGCTTACCCGTACTGCGCACGGGGATCGAGAATTCTGGAATCTCTGCCGGCACATGGCCGTGTCTTACACGCGTTTGCGCCAGCTCTCTCTCTCTCTCTCTCTCACTCTTTCTCATGTGACCATCCCCACACAAGTTGTTCGGGGCCTAGCGTAAAAATCTACCTATATATATATATATATATATATATATATATATATATATATATATATATATATAGAAACTATAAGCATTTTTTAATGCGGTTTCAAAGATTACATAATAAAGGGGGTTAATTAATTTTTTCAAAATTCATGTATGGATATGTTCGAAAAAAATATTTTTCATCAATTCTAAAACAGGCCCTCGTGAATTTTATATTGAGAAACTGTCAAAAAATCCAATCGATTTTCAAGTATCTAGTTATTTTCACGAATTTTCTACAAATAATGAAAAATAATTGCCCATATGGAGTTTTTGAAGACGATAGTTTAACCGCGGTGCATTTTACAATTAACTGGAAATAATAAAATTTCCTAATTTCAATATACATGTATGGAACAGCCAAAATATGAAAAGCATATATAGAAACTCTACATGAACATTTTGCAAATAATGGAAACCTATAACAGAATAAATCTGTGGAAACACGACCAAATAAGTATAAATATAAATGTACGCGTTGCCAAAATGTACAATAGAATACCTCTTGACAACATGATGGTGGAAATTTTTTAATTAAATGTCTCGTATTAAACATTTCATATCGAAATCTGTCATTGATTAATCTTATTTGATTGATAGAAAGTATAGTAGCTTCATGCAATATCAAATTAAAATATTGTTTTGAATGTTTTATGTTTAATTGTATTTACAAATATATTTTCACTATTTCGGTCAAATATATATTAGTATAGACAAGATATTATTGAAGATTTTAATAACACGTCATGAAATTCTCTTCGTACGTTCTTCATACATGTATACATATACTTGACTATGTAAAAGTTGATTTCAATAATTTCTCTTGTTCAAATTAGAAATAATTGAATAATAATGCATATAATCTTATATATATATATATATATATATATATATATATATATATATATTTCTAACATGTTGTTTTATTTCTATCTTCGGCTATAACTTTTTTTTTAAGAATGTTTTAAGAATATTTACGTGTAACTGTGAAATTTATTTAATTAGGAAAAAATGCCAGTACCACACACACACACGCACACGCACACACACAAAAAAGACAAATGTCGTTCAGTTATACCTTGTTACACATAAACATTCTTGGCCGTACATAGCTTTTGCTTTATCGGCCGGTAGTGCTCTAAAACTTTTCATTTTTGCTGAACTTTTCTTTTCTTTTGTAGACCTACAGTTTATAGTAGGTTCCGAACCACCGTTAATTGCACTATGTTAATCCAGACTAGAGTTCCTAACCAGTGCATAGGCTGGTTAGTTATTGTTGCGGTTTCTTATTTGGTGATTTGTGGACCGATGTAGATGATTAGAGTTTGAATTTTCTCTTGGCAACTGTCAGCTCCCTAACGACCTATTCAGGTTCCTCTATTATCTCTGCTATTAGTAGATTCTCTGTCGCTTAGAGTGACTCCTTGGTCTGGAGGAGTTCTTTGACTAGATTTTTGAAGGCCTTATAATACGCTTGGCTCAATAGAGCTCGGGCCTCAATAGATGTATTATTGTCTCTTTGGAACCTGATACTAATTTCCTCATATTTGGGACAGACGATCAGGACGTGCTCTGGTGTGTCCGTCTCCCCACATGAGCATGTATCGGTCTCTCGCAGATGAAAGCGAGAGAGATATGACCCGAAGTCTAGATGCCCAGTGAGAAATTGGATTAGCCATCGCGACGGCCTGATCCAGTTTGCCTTAATCCTATCTCTGACACTAGGCAGGTAATAATGTGTCAGCCTACCTTTTGGCGAATTGTCCCAAATTTCCTGCTAGTCATCGAGATATCTGTTTGATCTTTCGCGCGACACGACGTTGTTTCAGCTGACGTTCCATTTTTACTTGAAACTTGCGTTGCTATTCTACAAACATAAAATCAGACCAAGCTGTCGCTGCATAAACAGCGGTAGGGCACACACACACACACACACACACACCTTCTCACACGCACGCACCGACGCTTACACAAGCAGCATTCAAAATTACGTGTGATCTGCACAATCTAAAACTATTTAAAAAATACTATCTCGAAATAAGAACAATGTAGAGCTTTTCATCGTCAAACAGAAATATTATGAATGAGGAAAACACACATACAGGTGCGCACGCGCGCGTTAGAACCCATAATGGTTTAGGAAATACAAATTTCGACTGAGTTGCCTGCCTGCGTAGGAAAGGGCGCTGACAGAAAGAGACACACACACACACACAGAGAGAGAGAGAGAGAGATATTGTTCTCTCACCGTTTAGCTTCCATGGACACCATAGAAAGGAAGATTAGCAGACGCACTGTATAGTCTTGAGGATGCTATAAGCTGAGGCTCCTACTCCTCCTTCTCTCATATTGTTGTGATAATAATCTATTATATATTTTCTAGTTAATAATTTTTCTTTTCAATCTAATTTTTTATATATAATGTTTGACCGACTCTTTGGATTCAAAACCCAAAAATCTCTACGTCTTTTTCAACTGAATATTGGTAGCTTACATAAGTACCTGATGATAAATAATATAATTGTTTTTATTTTTACACTTATTGAGCACTTTTTTATTCTTTGAATCTGATTATATACGGTGTCTGCACAGAGAGGTAAATTATGATGTCAGCGTGTATTTCATTAGTATACTCCAAATCTGCCTTATCAAAATAATCAATAGATAAGTATTTTTTCATATTAAAGAATTAATATCATAATAGCAAAATGTTTTTATTCTCTTCGTTCGATCAAATGGCATGGTATATGATTCCATCCTGAATGCTTGCTTCAAGAAGTAATAACTTGTCAATATCTGTTAAAAGTTCCAATTCTATTTCGAGATAATTTCTGATAGTTTTCCATTATTTTATTTTTCGGTTGAAGTGTCATGTATTCACGAATAGTTCTAATTATTCTTATTTCAACATTAGAAAACAATATCTTCAAATTTAAAAAATAATTTTATTAAAATCGACTGGCGAAAAATATAGATTTTGTAACATTTTTCAACAAAAAAAAAAACTTATTTTATAAATATAAATGAAATATTTCCTTACTTTAAAGATAATTTATATTTTATCTAATATTTCCTAAGTGAACAAAGGCAAAAAATGGTTTTCACTTTTGAGTATAGAAAACCAAGCACATCCTACAGTTGGAAGAAATTCATATTTTTTATGAACATTTTTTATATCGAATTTGGACCATTTTTCAAATGAAATGTGCATATACTATGTAAATCATGATACTTGCATATACTATGACTATGAGTGAACAACCCGACTGCATGGAAAATTAAAAAGATTATTTTTACTCATTCTCTGAAGAATGCAGATAGGAAAAAAGGTTTTAGCATTCTTTCCTTATTTTATGCAAGATTACTTTTTATTAGATTTATTCATAAAGCGTATATACAGGACCGTTTTATTCAGTGAAACTTTTTTATGTTTGGTCGGTTAGCTTATAATGGGAATTTTTAAATGAAGAACATTTCGCCTATCCTAATCCAGGTTACCCTGGTTTATCAGCCTCATTATTAATTTGCTTTTATATTAATAGTGAACTGCTTTTATACTAAAGTATTAGAAATATATTTTTGAAACTGATTTATATATCGTTAAAATTGTATAAAAATTGTTCACTAACTTATATTTCGATTCTAAGTTTTGAATTATATATAATTATATTATGACAACTGGAATATTTAATTTAATTTATTACCCAAAATAATTTATTTGTTATTATCAGTAGATACAGAATCAGTATATAAGATTACTCTAAGAATAAAATGTATAATAAATATATAATATACAAAATAAATAAATAAGATTAATTAAAAAGTTGAAAAATATAAAAGATGAGAATGATATTATGTATCAGAAAAAATATTATTTATAATGTATTTAATTGTAGCTGTGTTTGCAGTAACAAAAAAGGAAAACGATATATTCTTTATATTTTATAAAAATAGCTCTGGCTCAATAAATAAGTAAATAAGCAAATGAATAAATAAAAAAGAAAATAAATAAATAAATAAATAAATAAATATATATATATATATATATATATATATATATGTATGTATGTGTGTCTATGTGTGTGTGTGTGATACGAACCTGCAGGATCATCTGTAACTTTGGTGATTACTCTTTCAATTAAAGGTGCACTTCTATCATTGCATACGACATGGCGTAATTTTTTACCACTTTCTACTTCTTTCATCATACAAGCCCAGTCCGGTCGTTTTCTAGGTCTTGACTTAAGCATTTCCAAAATATTTTGCTGCTTATTACTGAGCGGCGGTAAATCTTTTAAAATTGTTCTCGCCGCTGGGGGAGGTGGTGGTCTAGGTGGTGGCGGTGGTGGTATATTGGCCCTTGAAGCACTCTTCGAAAGTGTTGGTGCACCTATTTCGTTCATGGATATATAAATAAACATCAATTATTTTTTGATTATTTTTTTATTCTTAGCTTTTAATTTACCAGTATAAAAGTGTATAAATATTTGTATTAAAGAGGATAATGGAATATTTTATATTACGTTTATAAGGCCAAGAAGCAAATGAATATTTATATAAAATACTGTATGTGATAAAATTTTTGGCTCATTAGTAACACGGTAATTTATTTGTATAATATAATATATTTTAAGATGTACAATGAAATCCGAAATAAGTCTCCGAAGCGTCAAGGTCTCGAGTCCCGACCATTAAAATAAAATTTATAATATCATATAATAAATGCTCGAATATTATTACCGAGGAATTAAGAAGCTGAGGACAGAAGACGACGAATTTCTGCGACAAGTATCGGCCCGACGCGTTAACATGCAGTAGGCAAGTCCGCCGGCGCTCGGCCTGCGAAGAAGGAGAGAAGAACTTCAGCCACGGCATAAACAAGAGGCGCCGAGCTCGACGATGAAGAGATTACACAGAGACACGGCGATCACTCCGTCAGGCGCCATTGGCTCGTCACCGTTGCGGCCGCCATACTTCTACGTAGGATAGAGTCAACGTAGTGGAAGGTCACGAGACGCCGATAGGTGTTAGGTTCAAAAGAGTATATGAGCTTGTTCCTTTTGCACTCAACCGCCTGCCAGTACATACATTCGAAAAGAGAACTTCTCCTATTGTGGGCCGAAATTCGACTGCTGTTTTATTAACTTAGGCGTTAATAGGTGACAAGCGGGGCACGTATTGGTAATAATAAGCACCGTTTGCATTTACTGTCGTGTTGCGTAACTAAATAAGGATATTTAAGAGTTACTGTCCTTCAATCCAGAGTTTATTAATTAGGCTTGTCGATCCGATCAATGCGGGAGATCGGCGTGGACGTACGTTTTACGGCGGTTGAATCACGTAAGTTTTAGAGAGACAGCGATATCGGGTTACGTACGCTTATTTTAGCAAGCTAACGCGGGCAGTCGCATTCGTTCTGTAGATTTCAAGTCAGTCGTTAGGCTCTCGTCCCGTTCTCTGGAAAAAGAACGAGAGCGGCTACCTATAACCTGGTTTTCATCCTGTTCTCCTGAAAGAGAACGGGAGCGGTTACCGACACAGCGGCTACCGACACAACGGTTACCTTTGTTGGACTATCGTCCTGTTCTTCTGAAAGAGAATGGGAGCATGTACCGTAAATAGGATATCGTGATTCGACCGGTTCGGTTAATGGATCCCATAGCAGGCCGTAAGAGATGAGAGAAATGAGCGCCGCGGCATGTCTGCCATTTTTTAGTAGAAGCGGGACGGGAGATTCCTCAGAAGATTCGACGTGCTTTGGGCCTGGCTCATGGGTTAAAGGTTACAGCGAGTAAGTTCGGAGGGCAGCACGGAATCGGGCATTAACTACGGAGGAGATCTTCTTTATGATTTGACTGGGTGCCACAAATTTGGACAAATTTGTCTGGGCCTGATGATACGACGTGGTTACGTCTGCACACCCAGTCGTTCACGTGAAAGTTCTCTTGCCTTCGGTCTTTGTTATAATACTTAACCTACTTCTGGCTAGCGATACTTAATGCCGTTCCCTGAGATTGTCAGTACGTCAGCATTACGCGCGGGTTACGCCCGAAATTCAAAAAGGCCGGCGATGCTTGTGTGCTTATGTGCACAGCGTTGTTCATTGCAAATGGTAGTTCTGGGAGGTGTAAGTTTCAATCTTTGTGGTCGTTTTTCACGAATCTTGCTATCATCGTTTTGATCATTCTGTTCACCCGTTCTACTGGGTTTGCCTGGGCATGGTATGGTGCTATTAGTTGGTGTGTAACGCCCAGTTCGGTTAGCTTAGCTTGAGCCAATTTTTCGCAAATTCCGTACCGTTGTCAGTTATCATATACTTCGGACAACCCGATTTGAAGATTATTTGCTACTCAAATGCTTTAGCGATTGTTTGACCGTTCGCTTTTTAAAGTGGCCTGATTTCTATATATGTTGTGAAGAGGTCCTGAAATACGAGGAGGTTCTTGCACTGTCCCTTACTAACCAGAAAGGGATCCATAATGTCTGCTGCAACGCTGGTCCACAGCCCCGCGTTGAGCTTATAAATTTGGCATTCTGAGTAGTGCTTGACGTACTGGTGTACGTCTCTTCGCATTCCAGACCAGTAGTAATTTTGGCCGACTTTATGGGTCGTTTTATGGATTCCAAAGTGCCCTGATGCCGGAGTGTTATGACATTTTTGCAACACTCTTTCTATGTCACTTATTGGTACTACTGGGTTTTAATCTTCCTCGTTTTCACCTAATATGTGCGTAAGCTCATTTGGTCGGTGTTTGTAAACGACATCGTTTTTTATTGTCCAGTCGGGATATATTTCTGGGTGTTCTGTGATTTCTTTGGTTTTACTCTTGTACCGGTTATCTTCCTCAATGGTTGTGAGGGTTGCGGTAGGGGAATCGGGATCTTGGGGGGGGGGGTCTTGAGAGGTCATCTGGTACATGATGTACTGCACCTTTTCGGTGCACTATTCTCATATTATATACCTGCAACGTAGTTGCCCATCTTGCTAGGCGGCCTGTCGAATCTTTGAGTGTGTGGAGCCATTTTAGGCTACTGTGGTCTGTTATGACAGTGAATTTCTTAACTAGAAACTTTTTCACGGCCCATAGGACAGCCAGACATTCCTTTTCGGTGACCATGTAATTTGATTCTACCTGACCTTGTTCGCTGCAGCAGCTGTTCCCCTATTGTAAATCATTACACCTATATATATTCTCATTAAAATATATACCTTTGCTTCTCAATATTACCTTGCGTTTATATTTTGCTTCTGTATTTCAGTTCTGTATTTTAGTAGTGGAGAATCAGTCGTGATTAGAAGTTCAAAAGTGAAGCATCTATCTATTCGCAAAGGATACGAAGAAAGCGTATCGTGCAGAGAAAGTGCACTTGCATAGTCTTGCAATTGAAAGGAATTCACATTCAGTAGAAGGCATGCCAAATGAGATCTAGGCCGGCTATTACCCCAAAATCTCAACAGACTCCAAACCACAGCATACGTACTGTTCAGACAGCTGGTGCAAGTATAAGAAGGCCGAAGTAAACAACACTATAAAAAATTATAAACATCGTCCTGCTCTTGCCAGTGACGTACAAGAGGTGCTGAAACCGATCTACGATGATCTAACAAAAACGGAATGGCTGGAGAGATGTTTGGGCAGATACAGTCAAAATAACAATGAGTATTTCAACTCAACAGTCTGGGCTATGGCACCGAAGCATGTATATAATTGAAAAAAAATCGTTAAAATTGCATGCCTCACTGCTGCCTGCATTTTTAATTAAAGGTTCAGCCCACTTTTGAAAATAATGGAAATTATGGGCCTGAAAATCGGCCAAACCGCCAACATGCAGTTCGCCAAATATATTAATCACGTATTAGATCACATCTATTGATACATGTGGTTCATGTTGTTATTTATTTGTATTTGATCGTACTTATCTATTTTATTTTAGGCGTATAATATTTTATTTTTATGTTTAATTTATTTATAATTATTTATATATATATATATTATTTGTATAAACAATGCCTAGTATATATTTATTTACTATTCATTTCTTTTAATAGAATTGTAAATCTGTATTATTTCTCCTTACGTGTGTGGTTAAATGTGTACCTACATCTAGTTTAATTGAAGAAAAAGAAGAAATCATAGAAAAGAGAAGGTCTATGTAATTAAATAAAGATAGTGTTGTTTACGATACATAAATTATTTACATCCACTATATTCTATATTACTGGTAAGCCTGTTGCTTATTATCACTGTTCTTCACTTGTGTAGGTATTTCTTATTACTTATAAAAGTATCGACCTTTATTATTTACTAATCTATTATCACATTGGTTCCGGGTTACCATGAAATTATGACTATCTTGGAAATAGTTTAAGTTTCAGTAAACAACATCAGACTTGTATATCCTCTGTAGGTGAAGCATCATAACACAAGTTTCCAAACTTGAAGGAGAATGAACTCAAAGACAAAAAATTGTTACTTGTTTAGGAATTATTTATAAATAAGTCATAATTTGTTTATACCTCACGAAGATTTTATAACTGGTAACTGTTATTTAGTTTAATAAATAGCGTCATTCACTTCATTCTCTTTTTCAATTAGATTTCACTGTTTGGTTACTGTCACTATTTTAATTAATTATTATTAATTTGATTATGGTCATTTTTTGTTGTTTAGTTATCCATACGCAGCCTTCTTTGTTTTTTTTTCACTTAAATTTATTTTTTATAATTAGTTTTTTTTGTGTACATTAGCCTTTTATAAATATTGACATTAGTCGTTTTATTTGTTACAAATTCACAACTTATTGTATTAGTCACATACTGTTATTCTCTATTCTAGTTTTCTGTTATCTTAAACGATTATCGAACTTTTGGTATACACCTTTTATAAAGCCTCCCACCAGGCTCGTTAGTGGGATATATTTGCATTTCAGTATTTAGCTGAAATCTTGAAATTATTTGTTTATGCTCCTGAAAATGATTTCCACCATTATACATATTATTATCAAATAGGAGCACTTTTTAGAATGAACGAATTCCACTTCTTTCCTGTGTCTTTGCTCCTTTCAATTTTTCAGAACCTGTCATACACTTGCAGTGTATAGGTTATGCTGGCCTTCTACGACATAAAAGCTCACCTGCTCCACGTACCCTGTTGCTTAAACTTCGTTGGTCTTTGTGATGTAATTCTGTGTTTTATTTATAATTACCTTCTCCTCGCTACTAGATGAGTAAAGGTGTGGCAATATCAATGCCTACTGGGAGAAATGTCGGTTGTGTTGTGTTGACAGCAGCCCATTTTTTTCTAATTTCTATATCATATTTTTCCGTGAATATTCTTAAAAATTGTTTCCCTATATGTTGAGATGGTCTCGAATCTAATGCACTTTACAGATTTGTAAAAATTGACTGGTTATGTAATAAAAGTGATTTTTAAAAATCTGTCTGCTACTTTTGCTTAAATTTCAGTTGGCATCACTACGAAAATATTCCCAGTTTTTAATTGAAAAAACGATAATATTATATATATATATATATATATATATATATATATATATATATATATATATATTGTATGTACATTATATTTTACATATTATATATACACATTTTAAATACGATTTTTACTTATAAATATTGTATTGGCGTTTACGGACGGTTGATTACGATATCCCGTTGCCTCAAGACGATTTCTATAGGCAGTTGTGTGTTCGGATAATATGATATGATTCTACGGGGAATATTGTATTTAATTAATAGAAAACCAGAGATCCAGGTATAAGGAAATCAGCTTCTATGGGAAGATTCGTGTTGGGACGGTAAAATACGATATCTAGGTCTTTCCAAACGACCTCTACGGGGAGTATTGTGTTTAGTCATTAGGAAGCGATACTATTTTTCTCGGGACGACTTCTACGGGGAGTATCGTGTTTAGTTGGTAGAAAAAGATGTTGAGGTGTGTCGGGACAACTTCTACGGGGAGTTTTGTGTTCGGATGATGAAATGCGATTTCCAGGTCTTTTTGAACGACTTCTACAGGGAATTTCATATATAGTTGGTGGGAAACAAAATCCAGGTATGTCAGTACAACTTCTATGAAGAAATTCGTATTTTATCATTCGAACACTCCCAGGAAGAGTCGTCCTGGGATACCTGGACATTGTATGCTACCTCCCCAACACAAAACTCTCTATAGCAGCCGTCCCCAGACATTTCCTATAGTCCGAACAAGATACTCTCCCAAAACGTCGTCTCGAGACACTTGGGCATCTTTTTCTACCGCTCGAACTCGAAAGTACAATTTTCAACATCGAAGCCGTATCTAATATGCATATATATTGTATAAAATGGTCGGAAACATATCAACTTTTTGAAGTAGACGATACATTGAAGCAGATTTTTATACAGAAGCGACGATAGGTAAATTACCGTCAATTATTTATAGAGATATAGATTTGTATATATAAAGTACTTTTTACTTAAATATTATTGAATTGTTTATGAAATCGGTTAAATTATTATCTCGGGCAAAGCCGAGACGGGGGATGCTATTATATATATATATATATATATATATATATATATATATATATATATATATATATATATATATAGTAGGTCTGCTAGAGTTGAGAGATATTGTTTCGTCTTTTCAAACAGACGACGAGTTCCTGATGAGTAACTTATAATTTGAACTTTTTTATTGCTATATATATAGTTATTACGTTTACTTGAGTTTGTAAAAAATGTATGTTATTATGCATTTTGGGTTGCTGATTGCGAATACAATAGTTTATTGGATATTATGAATTTTCATAGGTTAAATCAGAAAAAATTTATAAAAATGCTGCTTTTGCAATTTTTTTTTCGAAAACTACCACATATTTCAAAAAATATTTTTAATAAAATTTGTACATTTTATAAACATATATGTTTTTTATTTTATATATCAGGTATGTGAATAAGTCTTTCCCGTTTTTTTTTCAAATTTTGAGCCTTTATTGTGAAAAAATGGTTACAAATGAATTATTGAAAGTATTGGCCATCGCTAGCTACAACTTTTTCCCATCTTTCTGGCAACATACGAATCCCGTTGCGAAAAAATTCGACCGGTTTGGCCTCTATCCAGTCATCCACCCATTTTTTGGCTTCCTCGTAGGAATGGAAGTGCTGGTCAGCCAGGCCATGCGTCATCGATCTGAAGAGATGGTAATCAGACGGAGCAACGTCTGGACTATACGGCGGGTGGGGTAGGACTTCCTATTTGAGCGTTTCTAAGTATGTTTTCACCGGCGGTGCAACATGTGGGCGAGCATTGTCATGTTGCAAAATAACTTTGTCGTGCCTGTCGGAGTATTGTGGCCGTTTTTCTCGCAGTGCGCGGCTCAAACGCATCAATTGTCGTCGATAGACCTCACCTGTGATCCTTTCATTCGGTTTCAGAAGCTCATAGTAAACCACACCTAGCTGGTCCCACCATATACAGAGCATGAGCTTGGCGCCATGAATATTTGGCTTGGCCGTCGATGATGATGCATGGCCGGGTAGTCCCCATGATTTTCTTCGCTTCGGATTATCGTAACGTATCCAATTTTCATCGCCAGTCATGATACGATGCAGAAAACCCTTCCTTTTATGTCGCTGAAGCAGCTGTTCGCAAGTGAAAAAACGCCGTTCGACGTCTCTCAGCTTCAGTTCGTACGGCACCCAATTTCCTTGCTTTTGGATCATTCCCATGGCTTTCAAACGCTTGGAAATGGTTGTTCGGTCAACTCCCAATGCTTCAGCAAGTTCTTCTTGCGTTTGACAAGAATCTTCATCAAGCAAAGTCGCCAATTCTCGATCTTCAAAGATTTGCGGCCGCCCGGAACGCTCCTTGTCTTCCACGTCGAAATCACCGCTTTTGAAGCGTCAAGACCATCCGCGAACACTTGAATCATCGACACAACCTTCTCCATAAGCCTCCTGAAGCAATCGATGCGTCTCGGCAGCAGATTTCTTCAAATTGAACCAATAAAGTGAAACTTCCCGCAAATGACGTCGACTCGGCTCAAATTTCGACATTTTCACGATATCAAAAATTTATGATGCGAAAAAATTTTAACTAATGTGTTAGTATGGAATTGTTGACATATGAATAAGCTTTGATTATGACATATGTAACCATTGAATACTCGCACAGTATTGGTGGCGCCATCTCTTACAAAAAACGGGAAAGACTTATTCACACTCCTAATATATTTTTGTTGCAGCAGAGTATTACTGCAGTATTACTGCTAATAGGTCATACTTGGATAAGAAGATATACGTCGAGACGCTCAACTCTTTCATGGAACGCTATATTATAGGTGTATATATACATATAATACTTTTACGATATCGGTATAATGACGTACATAGATGCCATAAGTATAAAGGCTGTAATAACATACGTACAAAATGATACGTATGCATCTTCCGGAATATTGAATCTGTCTTAATAATTCTTTGTTGGTCAGGATCTATTAATTCGAGGAGCGCCTCGTCATTAATACACCTTTTAATTTTATCTCTGACAAAGGTGCACCTTTTCTCAGAGATAAAATCTGACTTTCTTATTTTCGGTGGAATTTTTTGGCATAAAACAATTGTCCGGCGAATTTAATATATTATTTCGAAGAGCGCCTTGCAAATAACATATTTTTCATTCCATTTCTGACAAAGTCTACTCAGAAATAGAATTCTTCTCTTTTTGTTGGCCTTCTCGAGTGTTGCTTGGTGCAGACTTTTTCATAAGACATAAAGGCAGAAGGGAGATATTTGACAACCTAATATATCATAAATGAGAAGTCCAATCGGAAAATGAACTAAATGTTTTGAAAAAACCGATAATTTGCTCTTATTAATTGTGACAATGTTACAGATTAGTATAAGCGGTCGCCAGAAGTGCAAACTCACGATGTACAGAATTAAAAGACTGTCAAAAATTCACAGCACTTTTCACTGCAGATAACACAATTATATGAATGGTATACAATGTCCCTCTTAATGATAAACAAAATATTAATTCTACATCAGCTTCCGATCAGGATAATACTTTTATTTAATACTAATTAATGTGTGGTTTGAAGAACAAAATAGTCAACTGTCGGAAAGGAAATGGACAAATCAGACTACTATTATGAAAAAGTCATTTCCAATCATAGTAAAAATGATACTTTTCAAGAAATTCTTAGGCAAACGTTTTTTTCTAAAACTTATTACAATCACTACGTATTAAAGTATTTACCCTGGTAGAAATGCTTAACACTTTTAAACAAGCTATTTCCTTATAAGGAAACTTAGAAACAAGGCATTTCAGTTCAGTAGTAATTAGCTTAACATGAATCGTTTTTCCGGACATTTCGACTGAATTATAAATATATTTTCTTAACCTATTTTTATCGCTATTGAACACCTATAATATGTTAGTTTCGTATCAATGTATTTTTGGTTCTGATTAAAATTTATCTTCAAACAAGGTTGAAACTAGGTATAATATATAGCCTTGCTAAATAAAATAACATGATTGTTATGGATTATTATGTAAATTTATTCATGCTGATTATTATTTTAATTAATAAATTTTAAATTTATATCCAGTTCCTAATGTTTGCATATTAATAAATTTTTAATTCATTAATATGCAAAATATACTATTACTTGTACATATAATACAAATAAAATGCATTGAGAATAGCTTATAGATTCGCATATGATGCTATGTATGCACGAAGTCTTAATCGGACCTATGTATTAGGTTCTCAAATTTCTCCCTTCGGCTTTTTTGCTCTTCATTCAATGCTTTTGTAAAAACTGTTACAGTGGTCGGATTTACTTCAAGTATGTTCGATAATCTATTTCCATCTAGAGGGCAACTTCATAATATCCCTTTCTTGAAAACCCCTCTCCTTATTTGCGAAGAACTCGGACAGCCACTTTTCACAAGCCTCTTTTAAAATGGTTTGGTGACTCCTCTGATCTCCTGGGCGATGTTGCGAGATACCACATGTCGCTCTAACTCGATAAATTCCATGATTTGATCGGTATTCGACGCCACAGTTCTTCCGACGGCTGGTTTATCCATGGTGTGATTTTCACGGGCTCTGAATCGTCGAAATCATTTCTTTGCGGTTCGAAGTGATAGCATGCCATGCCCCAAAACACCATTAATCTAACGGAACGTTTCTCTAGCGGATTTGCCTTTGACGAAGGAAAACTTTAAAATAGCGCGAATTTCGGCGTTAGTGAACTCCATCTTTACACGTCTATAACTTTTGAACGCAATATCCAAACGAATCATGCATAACGTCGTTTTATACGTTATGTCAAGACCTTTCAAATAATGTATAGTATTGCCAGATACGAGCTCTGTAGCGTTTTGTACATAGCCGTGTAATTCATAAGACGAAAAGGCGGAAGGGAGATATTTGACAACCTAATATGTACTAACCAAGATAATTTTTTGTCACTTCCGGGGATGCCCAGTCACCAGACATTCAGTGTGTGCGCTTTCTGAATTGTAAAACAATTGCAAAAAGCACTAAAAGTATATTATTTATTAAATTATTTATTTTATAAAGAAATAGAATAATATCTACAAGGTCTGTTTCTAAATTTCTCAGAGTTTTTAAATAAGGATTTAACCAGTGGCACCACCTGTTTGTGATCTTGCTCGTTCGAAAGGGACATTATTTTATGATAGTATTATATTATTTATATTATGCTGAAATTTCATGACATTTGGATGAATAGAAGAAAAGTTCGATGGAATTGAACATTAAATAAAGAACTAACATCAAGTTTTGTTTTAAACTCGGCAAAACTTTTAGCGAAATACATTAAATGATGCTATAAGTAGTGATTGTTTACTTCGCAATAATTAATAAGTGGTTTGAGCGTTCCAATACAGCAGTGAAGACCTTGATGACGACGAACCTTCAGGTCGGCCGAGAAAAACGGGAAAGGAAAGGAACATCGAAAAGTATGTCCATTGACCAAAAATAAGCCTAAATTATTGCTCTGTTACATGAAAGCAGAATTAAGTATGTCAGTAGCATTGTTTCATCTCATTTTATCTACCAATAACCAAATCTATATTTATCCTATCATAACTCGTAACAAAACATGGTGTTTTAAATGTGAGTCCGAAACCAAATGTCAATGTACGGAATGGAAAACCCCACAGACGAAAAAATCGCGCTTGGACCATACATCAAAACAATACTTATCACTCTGAAAATTCCAAAAGCAATATTTCCCAGGAATTTCTTTCATCTGGCAAAACGGTTAATGCTGTATATTATCTTAGTTTTATGAAGCGTTTATTTGCTCGTATTCAGCATGTTCGGTTAGAATATCGTGAAAGTGAAAGCTGGCGTTTATTGCTTAATAATTGTCTCATCAAACGACATTGTTGACTGATTTTTTTATCAAAAACAGCATTTTAACGATCTATTACTCGTCATATTTACTTATATGACATTTATCACTTCTTTATTCCGTAAATTGCATTTGTCAATGAAAGTAAAGGGTTAGATGTATTTCGTGGACATCCGAGAGCCAAGGACCACCATTTTAAAGATATTATAAAATTATTTAAGTCAAGGATATTATAAAATTATTTGACATTCTGTTCAAACGTTGTAAGCTGTTAATTAATTCGATTAATTTAAGAGGGAACTATCTTAAAGCAAATAAATGGCTTATATAAGAATAATTTATTATTGTTTTTTTTCAAGTCTGTCACTTTTGAACAACTTTTGAAACAGGCGTTGTCTAATTAATTAACAATAATGGATTAGGTATACGATAAAAAAAATAATATTTTTGAAATTGAATCATCAGTAACGTCATATTTTAAGCAGAGAAAATTGTATTTAAGAAATTATGTACTCATTACCTTGACATTAGTTACATTTACATTATTTTTTGAAACATTCTAATGTGCTTGCGTACGTTGTCAGAGCAGTCAAATCTAACTACATATTGATTGAACTGTAGCCTAACTGCTCAACCCTCAAAGTATTTAATTTATTTATCAAATCATATATAAATCTTCTCGGTTGATATTACAAAATGTAAAATCACAATGTTGATGAAAACCAAAAGAATAATGATCAAAGAAAGTATCTTGAATAATATTAACAGTTTTTAAGTAATATAACTTTTATATTCTTTCAATTTGAATTTTCTTACTAATATTAAGATAATTATTTGTTTGAAATTCAATTCGTTTTCTTAATGTTTGAAATATTTTTATATGTTGTTCATTACAGCTAAAATAATAAAATGTTCAAAACCATTTTGATTTATAAAAATGCTTCGACAATAACTATTTATAATATGCAATAACAATAATATTATTAAAACGACAATAACATTAGATTTTTACGTATATAATAATGTTTGTTATAATACTCGATAAGTATATCTCATGTTATTTTGAAATACGCGCGAGACGAATGTCGTCTGTCAGCTGGCCTGTACGGCGTACATTGTACTTCTGGCAACACACGATATGACGAATTCTATACTCAAATTAAACTGAAATTGTACACGTATTTACTGGGTAGAAAGCAGGTTTACAGGTCTAAAGCCATGATAGGTGATTCAATTTTAATAACTACTAATTACTTTCTGACCTATTGTAAATCATCAGATTTCTATCAGATGTACATTTTAATAATTGTACAATTAATTCCTTAAATATAATTAGATGTTCATAGAATGATAAAGAAAATTAAAACTACTTTTAAAAAATTATTGTATTCATTAATTGGATTAATGCATTATACTGTTGTATTATATGTTTTTTTTTGTTGTTTAATATTTTTGTATTCAATACTCGTACATTTATATTACGTTGTTAGTATGTGTTCTCAAATTATTATTTGTATTTAATATCATTAAATTTTACAGTATTATAATTACAAAATTTTCAATTTGACAGATTATCAATTATAAGTTAAACATTTAGTTGATTTATTTTTATTGGAAAATATTTTTTTCTAACTTCATTCAGCAAATTACTAAATTAACCGCTAGATCCGTATCGATGTGTATTATTATCTGATCTATATTGTGTGTATATTTGAAGAAGATGAGCAGGGAGAAAAGTGATATTTATTGCTACTTGCATACTAAGGTGTGTACTTTAGGCTAAGTAGATTAAAAAATGTTTTTATAATCTAAAAAATCTGGAAAAGTTAATAACAAAGAAATCATAGAAAGTTAATAAAAAATTTTTTTTTACCTAACCTGCAGTTTCTACGTTATCTTATATCTTACAGTATAAAATAATCAAGTGGCGTAGTAGCGCCACGAATGCAAGTTTGTGAACCGCCGTCATGGCGCGGTCATTAGACTATTTATTTCAATATTGGGATATCTAATTTCCAATCAATGAAAAAAATTATTTATCACATTTCTGTCGATGGTTTTCCAAAGAATACATACTATTTATAAGCTAAAGAGTATTTTTCTGCCGTAATTTTGGTCTAGAAAGCAGTTGTTATTATATAGAAATATTTCATTTTTAGCCAATTTTAAATTAAGACGCTGATAACTAATATTCTCAGAATTATTATATATATATATATATATATATATATATATATATATATATATATTGTCACGAGGCCGCATCCGAAATGCGCCTCGAAGCCGCGGCGTGTGCATGTAAACACCGCGCGACCTCGACGTGGCGACCGGCCGCGTGAGAAGTGCGGGGCGAGGGGGAAGCGAAAATTCGTCGCAGAGAGGCACAAAGTACAGTGAGAGAGTCTCGTATTATGCGTAAAGGAATCACGTGCGTCCCGGCCTCGTACAAAGTAATTCTTCTACACGTGGCTCGGGCGATTCTCTGACGAGAAAGACAAAGGGAGAAGAAGAAAGAAACGTCGTAACAAGTTCCGCTCCGTCTGCAGCGGCGTGTACCGAGTTCATGGAAGAGAGTAGTGCGCGAGACCTGGTAGGAGCCGACGACTGGTGGTTTCGCCGGAATCGAAAAGGAAGCTCTTCAACCTCCGCTGAGACAGCCAGCACTTGCCGCGCGTCCCCGCGCATCGTGCTCGTGCACGCATTCATGTAGCGACTGCGTAGAAGGTGTAGGCGAATCGCTGCCGTCTGCTGCTCGCGAGAGTTCGCGTCTACCACCCTGCGCCTACGTCCGTACTCCTAGGGGACGCTCCAATGTAAGTACGAAAAGGTTAGTCCACGCGAGAGCGCCCTTGCGGGGCGCCCCGCTAGCGAGCGAACGAGTGTGTGTGTGAGAGAGAAAGAGAATGAGAGAGAGAGAGAGAGAGAGAGAGAGTGTGCACACGTGTTGCGGTCTGGATGATTCCGAGGTTGTTGACGCGCACGCGCGAGTCTTGCGCCTCTTAACTTGTCATTCGGTGTAGCATGCCAAGCTGAAAATAAACGTTGTAACTGTAAAACACGTTCACCTTTTCTATGCTCTTCCTCGTAGTCTTCCTCCACCTTCCCTGTTTTCCCCGCATCGTGTCAATTCCACGCATAGAATCCACCCACCTCTGCGGACACAGCGAAGTCCTTCCGCTGTGCGATTTGAGCTGGCCTCGGACCTCCTTGGGGAAGGAGCCACCTTGCAGCGAAAGTGGCGCTCGTTGCCAGAGCACCACACACGAGACACATAAGTAGACTCGCACATTCGCGAGTCAAACTTTGTAACGGCCTAGCGCGTCGTCGCACCGAGACTCTATCGCCGACGGGCGCTTATTTTCCGGACAGCGAGAAGAAAGAGCAGCGTGGGTTGCGCGCGGACCGTACGGGAGCAATCGTGCATCGATATTCGAATCTGAGTTTTATTAATCGAACCCACCCCGTTACAAATGGCGCCTAACGCTTGAGGGAAAATTTAAGTTCAACGTTCCGTATTGGACGCGTACCCCTCTTATATTTATTGAGTAAATAGAAAAAGTATTCTTTTTCCCGCTAAGTAACTTTCGCGATCGGCAAAGCAGTAATCGCGCGAATTTTGTGCTAATATTCACTTTTTAATAGTTTCCCGGTTAGTAAATTTAATTTATTAACTAAACTAGTCATCGACATTTTGTCTCGTAAAATCGAGACACAATTAAAAAAAAAAGAAGAAAGAGCAATAACAAGAAAATTTTTTTTTCTTCTCTCTTTCTTCGGAGAATTAAAAAGTGGAATATTTCTTTTCGTCTTATCCATATAAGAATCTTGAGATAAGGATTATTGAGATAAGAAATTCTTGAGGAAGAATCTTGAGGTAAGTGCGACGAGGTCGACAAAGTCCCTCGTGTTCGCGAGAACGTATTGTATGTGTGACCGCGACATTGCGAGCGAGCGTGGCTTTGTTTTAAACAAAGCCAACTAGTGTGTGTGAGTGAGACGGAGAGTTGTAAATAAACTAACAGCCCTCCGAGTATATTAACATGAAATTTCTTTTTTTGTCTAAGGCCTTTTATTTAAAATAGATAAATAAACACAATTTTGCCTTTTATTTTTCACCCAAAATTTATAAAATGTCTCGTTTTCTTTCTTTCGGAGTAAAACTCACACGCACTAAGGTCTGAGGCTAGGTAGTATAAATTCACATAGCCTTAAGTTTTTTTATGTATCTATGAACCATTATATTTATTTGTTAATATAGCGCAATAAATAAAATAAAATATACCTATCCCTCTCTCTCTAAATACAGTCAGTGTTAATTAAACGAGCGCTACTTCTCTCAGTCCAGCAGCGTATACAATTTTAAGCTCGAAAATGGAGCAAAGCAGCACTCGAGTCGACTACGTGCACGAGATCGAAGATTGGATTACTTTTCTAAGCACGGAGGAGCTAAACGCCGTCCTCCACTTCACAGAGTTGAGCACTGACGGCTCACAAATCCGCAAAAGTAATCGCTTATGTCTGTGGCTGCTGAGAGAGCAGAGGCCTAGTGAATTCATTCCCGCGCCTGACGGCGAAGACGAAGCAACAATCTTCGCCCGTCGGGCCGAGCTCAGACTCACGCTCGTAGCCGAGAGATGCGACAAACTCTTCCGACACCCGCTCGCACCATTAGGCACCGTGGAACCGTCAATTACGGAACGGCAAGCTGCGCAAACAACGGATCACCGCGACGAGTCCCAATCAATCGACGGAGTTGAACACGCACGAAATTAACGCATCGGCTGACGTGAATCTGAACGAAGCCATGGAATACATACGGTCGACGTGCGAGTTGCAATCGCAATTAGTCCGACAGGTGGAACAGCTGGCTGAGATTGTTTTAAACAGTCAGCCTGTGGCCACTTTCAGCATGAATGCTGACGTGCGTCAATTTATACCCATCGGGCAATATCCGCCGCTGTCAGCTACCGCACCGGCCGACAGACAGCCGCAAACACGATCATATGTGAACTTTCAAGAGACATTCACATGATGACATTTGATGAATCACCCACAACAGCAGCGGAGCAGAGTGTACCCCATGCTCCTGTTTCTACAAGTCCACCGATGAGTACCTCGACTGCGCCGCGGGGCACCGACACAGTCTGGAGGGGCGGCGTTTCACCGATCGGCGCAAGCAACATTAACTCGCGCCGCTTCGTGAAAAGCTCCAGCTTGCCAAAATCCCGTGATGTCGGACACATTGTACGACGGTGGAACGTCCGCTTCACGCGAGATAAAGACGAAAGTATCGACCTCTTCTTGACAAGAATAGAAAAGTACCGAACTCACGCGTGCCTCGACGAGAGCGAAGTGCTATCCACGCTCTCAGAGCTCATGGAGGTTGTTGCAGGCATGTGGTACAGCAACAACCGCGAGCGATGGCATATGTGGGCCGACTTTTGTCATGCGGCCCGCTGATTTTATGGCAACAGCCGCAGTTACCAGCAAAGTCTGGTAACGGAAGCGAATGATCGCACGCCGAGCACATGTGAGCCCGTGCGTGACTATTTAACGTGTCTGCTTATCATCTTTAGAAAACAGATACCGCAGCCGAGCGCGCAGCATCAATTCGAGCTGCTGCATAAAAATCTGCAGCCACATCTTAAAGGTCGGATCCAATGGGATCAAATTCATTTGGTGGAAGAATTTATCGACGTCACGAGACTAATCGAACAAATGACCGAGGCTGAAGAATCCTTTAAGTCGCCCCCACCATTGGAAAATTCCATGGTGTCAGATGCTTCGTACTGATACGTTAAGCGACATCAGAAAGCTGCGAAAACGCGCGGAAGAAATAAACCCGCCAACGAAAAGGCAAACGCGGCGTCTGCCAGCGTCGCAGCCGCAGAAGTTCCTCCGGCTGCAAAGAATGTGAGCAATTCGATTTACAAGGATCTACTTGACGAAATGCGTAAAATTCGTGAGCGTTTCGATCAAATGGGCAAGCCTGCTGGCGGAAATAATTCCTCGTTCCCCGTGACAAACCACATGCAGAAGAACGTCCCGAAAAATAGTAGGAAGAGCGGAGGTAGTCCAAAAAGATCACCGCCGCACGCGAAAATCGAGGGAAATTCTCGTCGCTGGCCGCCTCGACGATACGAGAGCGGCAACCAAAAGCAACGGGGCCGAAGACCAGAGAGGAACGGTCGATCGTCCCCGTGTCAGTGGTCACCAAGATCGAGCGACTCTGAACCCGGCGACAAGCAGAAGACGCCGAGAACCGACTGTGATTGTGGCCTCCTCGGGTAGACGACTCGTACGTGTCAGAAATGTTGGGGAAACGGGACAAGCTCCGCATAAAATAGGCCGATGACGCCCTCGCCCTCGTTCAGCAGGCGTCTCAACCGCGGCAAGAAGAAAGTGAAACGCAGGAAGCGGAAACGTAAACGTCCGGATTAAGCGAAACCCGAGACGCCGGGGCACTTGACACGAGTGCTAGCGAGGTGGCACGCGCCGCTCAAATCGACGAACCACCAGAAGCTTCAATAAATTCGAGCTTTCTTTAATTTAAAAATTAACTTTCCATAAATTCGAGCAACCTTAACTGCTCTATCGATTTTATTTATACGGCTGCCTGCATAAGCGCGCGACGATGCGTCGCGGAACCCGAGAATTTCACACACGTTATTTCCAGACGTGCCTAACCATTGGTCGATTGTTAAGCTTCACACATATTTTCAGGTAAATTGGAATCCCAACTACTACTAGCTATCCATCTTGCACAAATATCTTTGCCGTTATTGTCACTGAAGACAATCATTCTAACGAGCCAAAGACCCGCGAAATATTCGATAATACCTTTCTTTTTGTAAAAGTGTCAAAATCACTATCAATATTCAGTGTACTGAACCTGAATGCATCTTCAATGTTCCCCTAACGTTTTGACTGCATCTCTTCTTTCAATTTCCTTTGATATTAAAATTTTGTCTCACTCTTAATTTGAAAGAAGAAGATTGGAGTGATTTACAGCCCACTTGTCGAGTTCAATACTGGCTGATGACAAAGTTTCAATAAGTACGTTTCGTTTGTGAATGGCGGTCAGAATGTCATCCGCTCCAGTAAGTATCGTCTACGTATGTTTGGTTTTCTAAATAGCACGCACCCAGCGGAAATCGATTATGTTCATTCTGCGTTAATTGTTTTAAGGTCTGTCTTGCTAAATACGGCTCACAGACTGTTCCATACGTTACAGTATTGAGTCGATATTCGACGGGTGATTCGTGTTCATTCGGCGATCATAAAATACGCTGCAGATCTTGATCAGGCGGAGCTACGCGTATTTGCTGAAACATCTTAACACTGTCGGCAGTAAAAACAAATCTGTATCGTCTCCAATTTAATAATATTAAAGAGAGATCACGTTTGAGGGCAGACCCGGCCATTAAATAGTCATTTAAAAAATGACTCTCGCGCGTGCGCCGCGACGCATCAAAGACCACACGAATTTTTGACGCATCTATTATGATGAGTGAGATATTTTACCCTGGTATTAATGCGCTCCGCATCGGAAATGTGCGTCATGAGTCTGAGTTTCTTATATACGGACATAAATTCTCGGTACGCACATTCTAATACGGATTCTTGCCGGAAGCGACGGTGAATAGAACGGAGAGAACCAAGAGCTTTTCGACGGGTTTCAGCTCCGACTTCAGGGAGCTGCGGCTTTACAGGTAGACGAACAACATATAGACGTCACCCACGTGCGCATCATTAAAAAGCTTTTCACAAACCTCCTCTTCAGGAATAAAGCAATACCTACTTTGTGGTAATTCCTCGAGCGCCCAAAACCATTCCAAGTATTCCTGCAAATTATGCCTGGGCGCGCCCTGTAACGTGTATATCAACGTCTCAGCTGTTTGCCCCGTCTGCGGTGTGCGAAGATTTCCAACAGCCCCAGAAAGGATCCAGCCTGATGCATTGTCCTGTACGATTAATTGCGAGCCCGTTAAATATTGCAATCCAGGGCGAAGCAATGCGATTAATACATCAGCGTCTAAAATAATATCAACGGATTTCGACATATAGAATTGTGGATCAGCTAAAGCAAATTCTTTAAATTGATCGAAATCCACGTCTATGAAATCGTGCGCAGGTAACCGGGATGTGAGGCGAGGCACAATGAGCGCTTTGACATTAATATTAAACATCGGGTCTGTAATAGATTGCACTGAAAAATTAGTCCTTCGATGCGAGAATGTAGTGGTGGCACTTCCTACGACAGTTAGAGGGATTTTTAAAAGCTTTCTTGGAAGCTCTAATAAATGCGCGATCGCTTCAATTACAAAGGATCTCTTCGATCTCCAATCTAATAGCGCACCAATCCGAGCCTGTGTCCCTTGCGCCCCGATCATTGTGACCTATGCGGTAGCGTGGACAAATGTTTGTTTAAGTACGCTCACCTTAGCAATATGAGTATTTACACCTGCGGGGGGCTCTTACCGTCTAGAGCTCTACCATCTGCTGCAGTGTCCTGCATTGGTGCTCACCTCCTTGCATTGGTGTCTTATTGGTAAAATGAATGAGAGAGTGATGTTTCTCTCTTCACGTGAGACAGCTGCTCGCTGAAGGACATTCTCTAAATTTATGGCAGCCGAGACAGTGTAAAAATGTAAACACAGTGTACATTTCGGCGCCTCATTCTTATAGTGTGGTCGTGAACTAGCGTGCAATATCTTCCGTGGAGCAGTAGATGGTTTATTGCTTATGGTACAGGATTTTTTCTCTCTCTTATTGTCAGCACTGTAAACTATCATGCTTAGGGCATACGCTCTCTTTTCTTAGACAATTTAGTGAACGTCGGAAAATATTTTTGATGCGCAGCATTTTCGGATTGCATACTGGAACTCGGCATTCTATCTTTAGAACTTAATTCCGATTTCCAAAGCTTATGGGATTCAGTATCTAATCGTACACTTATTATGTGCACTATTCAGATATCTTAGTGGTCTACCGACATTGTCATGGTTACCAGTGCTCGAACAATAAGTTGAACCTGCTTCGTAAAGGTTCACAATTCCGTTGCTAACTCACATTTTAAATATGGTAAATTAAGCAGTGCATTTAAGTGATTTGAAACCGTGATACGAGGATTGTAGAAGTGGGCCTTCAACGTCAGCCACGTGGAAGCATGGTCCACGCTTGTAGTTGTAACATCTTTTACTAAATCTGCCGCCGGACTCTTAAGACACGATTTGAAGTAGTGTAATTTTGTTGAGTCCACAATGCATGGACGTTGTGAACCAGAGGGATAATCGTAAAAAAAAACATCGTAGAAACCATCGGCATGTACAATGGAGGGAGTTTAGCTGGACGAGGATTGAGATCCTGTATATTTTGATCTTGTCTATCTGCTCTATCATCCCTTTGAAACGTAGCTTCTATCGTCAACAAAAAATCTAATGCATCCTTATAGGATGCCTATAGTCGTTTAATATATAGTTGTCAGACACGCGTTCATCATCCGCAATTATTTCTGCATGCGCCAGCATGTACCGGCATGTCACAATGTTCATATTTAACGCTTCACGTGGCTTTGCATTGATTCACGTATTCATTAAATTGAATCGGCCAATCGAGCATTCTGCAAGCCTACTAGTTTTTTAAGAGCAGCGGGTCGCATTTTGACTTCTATTTTAATCCAAACCTAACAAGCTAAAATAGTAATAGACTTAACGCGAGCGCGAGAGAAATAAAAATTATAATATGAGGGTGGATTAATAAGCTTTCGGCCTGACGAAGAGATGGCACCACTAGGATTACCTTGAGGTAGTACCATCCTTAGATAGCTTGTAGCTATAGTTTCAGTCCGATCGCCATGTTAGTTTAGGTTTGAGAGTTCGCTGAATAAGACGCCTCTGTGTTTTTCGTAAAAATGGAAAAGCTGGAAAATCGTGCTGTCATCAAATACTTTTATTTAAGGGCTTAACGCCGAAAGAAATTAAGAGATGGAATCAACACTGGAGACATCCTCCCAATTATATGCAACCATAAAGCAGTGAGTTTCCGAGTTTGAAAAGGATCGTGTGAGCACCTCTGATGAGTCTTGCTCAGGACGCCCCATTGAGGTCACTACTCCAGATATGACCGAAAAAATACTTCAAATAGTGCTGAAAGACCTCAGATTAAAAGTGCGTGAGATAGCTGAGACTTGTAAGATGTCATATGAACGTATGCAAAATATTTTGCACCAACATTTGTATATAGAAAAGCTCTGTGCAAGATTGGTGCCACGTTTGCTAACTTTCAACTAAAAATTGATTCGAAAGAGCATTTCTACCGCCAATTTGGCTTCTATAAGCGTAATCCAAACGAATTTTTGCGTCGATGAATTAAACCTACCATTTTCAAAATACACTCACACACAGTACACTAGATATTTTTAGACCACAAACTGTTATGTACGCTACGAGAATGGTTTATCCTAATGACCGATTGCCAAGTAACCATTGAATCGATGAAAATAATAGGAATAAGACACTTGATCATTCGCCTCTACTCGAACACACCTTCCTCACCCGGGGCACCAGAAAATGTTAATTAATAGTCTAAGAATTACTAAATATATATACGTTTTGTGTAACCTACTTTAATAGTGAAGGATATGTTAGAGGGCGGGGCATAAATAGCTTAAGAACAAATATTCATATTCAACTAACACTATTTATGACATCGCCAAACATGGCGTAAAAAACCTTCACTCGGTGAGTGGAGGAAAAAGCCAATTAAGTGTATAAAAATGAAAATGAAGTATAATATTGAGGTATGTATGCCTCTCTCTCTCTCTCTCCCTCTCTCTCTCTCTATATATATATATATATATATATGTGTGTGTGTGTGTGTGTGTGTGTGTGTGTGTGTGTGTGTGTGTGTGTGTGTGTGTGTGTGTGTGTGTGTGTGTGTGTGTGTGTGTGTGTGTAGTATATATATGTATATATATGCTACATATGTATGCCTATATAGATTATATATATATATATATATATATATATATATATATATATAGGCTATATTATTAAAACAAATGAAAATTATTATAATAGATACGCTCTCTCTTTCTCTTACCATTCAATCACTCGATCCAACCGTTCATCCAACGAGGATTGGCGCGCCCACAGCTAATCTTCTAGTTGAGGTCTGATGTGGAAGGGGACCACCGCTGTTCCTCCTGATGCTGCGTACCGACCCCAACCTCTTGGGCAGGGATAAGCTCTCGTCGATAGCGGTAGCAGCCGGGCCTGGGTGCGTCGGCAGGACAGCCCTCAGACATTCGCCATATCCGAATCTCTAGAGAACCTCCTCAATACTCTGTCCACGAAAACGCCAAATCAACACATTTTGTACACCACACACAGATTATTCACGCTGGCGTCGCTTCTTTACACGGCATACACGCGAAAGACTTTCCGCACAAAACTAAGACACAAAGTCTCACGTCTAAAGGGTTTTCCAAAGGATGTATACATTCCTGTACGAAACCTAGATGCAGAGTCTTCTTCGCGCGGACAAGCGTTGTTTCCTCAAAACTATAGGAGATATTTTTCGGTGGTAATTTAGAGGATATAGCCCGTTTTATATTATAGGATAGCCCTATAGTTGAGTGGCGAAATTTCGCCAGGGTAGAGAAAGCGTGGGATCCATCGACGATTGGCAGATGTGCGTCTGAGCTCCAGCGCGATGGTAAAAAGTGGATGACAGTCCATGCGATAGTCATAAAGGCGTGTACCTCGTTTATGATAATCTTTCGGGCAGTACGTGTGAAACACAAAGCATTTTATTTCTTCATTTTAATTTCGAATTTTACGCTCTTTACCATCTTTCCTATTTTCCAAACAGACGCTGTGAACAGAGAGTCCAGCGGTAGATGTGTAATACTTTTGGAAAGCGCGTGTCATATTTAAGCTTACGTAGAAGGCGCTTACAATGCCCTAAGGTATACGTAGATACACGCAGTGGGCTAGCCGAGATAGAGCCGCTTTCCCTACTTAGCACTAGTATGCCTTGTGCAATTATACTAGAGGGTAGAAATTGTCTACTGTTATGCGAATATGTAACGAAAGTGGTGTAGACAAGTATTTCTACACAGTATAGAACAAATGTAACGACTCTCGCTTGTGAATGTCTCGCCAACGCGGTCATGTGACGGGCGACAAATGCATGCCAACAAACGCGGGTACCTGTCTGACAAACGCTGATTCTGCGAACGGTCATGCCAGTAGGTTCAGGGACGCGATTTCATTCGATTCTTCAGTAATTAGGAGTTAAGCCCTTAGACGTGTACTCTATTTCATTAACCTGTATAATGTGCTTGTTAACCACATACATTATTTCGATCGATAAAAAAAATACAAAAAGTTATCAAAATTTTCTTAAAACAATCGTGGATTTTAACTATTGTTGGTAATTAATGATTTTTATTATAATAAATAATTATTAAAAATGGAATTGTTTACTTCTAATTGCAATTCACTAACTACCACTATTCGCATTGTCTCGGTTATGTTTTTACACTAACTGGAACGCACTCTACCGCGAACCTGCGACCGTTGCATCTATTCGACGACCGTCGTGTTTATTCGTGGTAACCACACTATACTTTTATGGTTACGTTAATCTGCACCATGGTGAACGCTGCGCTCGGGTTAAAAAGTTAAAAATTAAAATTGGTGTCTATTGGCAAATTTTGATGAACTAAATTATTTAAAAATATAAGTTCACTTACAAAAACGTGTTTCTCGTGGCTTTTTTTATTGTTCTACAAATAATTTTTTGTGCTAGTCGTTCACAATTTTTGTGATTTTGGTTGGCGCTTTTGTTTTTGCTATCGATTATTTCTTAGTGCTAATTGTTCCATCACTTATCAAGGAAATCAATGTTTTGTGCTCCTTTGTTTTTTTTTTTTAATTTAAATAACTAATTTAAAAATTAAATAATTCATAAAATTAAAACTAAGTAAAATTGATATATTTTACAAATTATTAATAGCAAATAATAATTAAATGAAACAATCGAAAACATCATTAATAATAAGTAATAAAATTATTTTCTGTTATTGCTGCTCCTAATGAATCTTTTTTTTTCATAACAGCGACAATTAAATAATAACCTTTTTGAACAAAATAAAATGCGTAAAATTTTTTTCCGTGTTGGTTTTCTTTTCGTCTTTGCATAACGATCGTTAAACGAGCATTGCTCAATGAGTTAGTTACTTGAATTACTTAATTGATTAATTAATTATTATTTATTAATTAATTAACTAATAAACAATGGATTTTTTCAATAATTTGGATTAGCTAGTTGTTTATTCAATTAGATTTTTCTTGTTGTTATTTTGCTGTTTTGGCATATTACTGAGAATTGGATCTGAATATTAAATTTTAAAATCGGTCAAAACTTTATCGAACCGCACTTGAATAAAATTTTTTAATTTTTTTCTCTCTCTCTCTCTCTATATATTATATAGTGGATGAAATTGATAAGTGATGGAGAAAGTAAACCTCCAGACGATCTTGATAACTCTCTACTGATAGCTCTAATGACGAGCTCCATTGCTTATGCGAAATGGAGTTTATAAGAAGTAGGCTTCGATTCGCTGGACATGTCTCTCACGTGTCCGAAGCCAAAAATTCCGACCATACATATTAAGCTGCCGGCCTTCAAAGATTGTATATGAGAGGTGTTTTGTTACGCAAGCCTAACAGCCGCCTTTCCGGATTAAAAGGCGCGAGCGGTCCTTGCTCTTACTACTATAATGGGTGGTCGCACTTCGTGTCTGAGATCGTCGCATGTAGGGAAAGACACCCTTTATTGGAAAGCTTATGCGAAAGCCCCTCAGCGACCGAAATAAGAATCAGTCCGCCATAGATGAGTAAAAAACTAAATTAAATTGAAAAAAGTTAAGACATAAAATTAGGAAAATTATTAAAACCCTATATAATGAGCATAATAGAGATAATCATATGTCGAAGTTCCTATTACTAATTCTCCTCTCGCCTATTTCTTTCTTCAAAAAGTTAAATCGGTATGAAAGAATCTTACGATGGCTCGATCGCTAGGAACAAAGAACTAGTAATTCGGGGATCCGAGTTCAAGTCCCGGTCTCGTCCGATTGCCATAACTGCTGCTGTAACAATTTACATGTGATTTGTTTACAAAACATTGTAAACCTCTGTCACTGATTAGCACCAGTATTTACTAGCATAAATAGAGCGCCGTTAAATACTATAAAAAATTGTGATTTAAATTATATAAACTTATTTGACTGAAATATTCTACATGTAATATTCTATGAAAATAGTTAAAATATCGAAAGCAGATAAAATTAAAAATAATCTATGTTAAATGAAATCGAGTCTTGTTTTACTAAGAGCTGTTTGACCATTTGAAGGTTAATAAAAAAAGAAAACTTACCAGTTGTACTTTCACTCCTTGAGAGAGGCGGCGGATCATTGCGAGATTTCGAAATCTCAACATGATCTTGACGTTCAAGTTGATGTTTCAAATTTGAATCTGATTTGATATTTGTAAGCATTTTCAATGAAGTAGATATTACTGCTTCCCTTGTATTTACTTCATTTTTTGACTGAGAGGGCAGAATGGTGATTTCAGTAGTTTTGCGATTCTCTATAGATTTGGGTGGCTTTGGTTTACATAATTCCGACTTCAACGATTTTGGGACACTCTATTTATTAAAAAATATTTATTACCATTTTTAATTGCTAAATTATGGAAAACAAAGTTTGGACTCATAACAGGTTTGTGAATTATATTGGATTAATATTAATGTATAAATACTCTTGTCCGTTAATTAAATGATATAAAACTCCTTAACTGGAAACATTGAGTATGAGATAAAGAAGTATACTTTATTTTTCATTTTATTTGGTTAAATAGAATATACTCCTTTTACCATAGGTAAAGACATTAATGATAGACAAAGCTATAATATTCAATATAAAATAAGAATTAATTATCGCATACTATACAAAAAGCTAGTTTCCCTGTACTGAGATAAAATAAAACACGAGTTGAGGCTCTAAAAATAATTTTAATTAATTTTTCTAATCATAAACTATTTTTTTACGTAGTAGCTTTGGACTTCAATGCATTTTTTTATCTGTTTGTGAGTATAAACAAGCATTTCTTAAAAAATGGAATTTTTTTGAATTTGAATCCACGATTTTACGACTTTTCGACTTGCTGGCGAGACAGACGTTTTTTTAAATTTGGAAATAGAAAATAGATACTTGGTACAAGTTCTGCAGCATATGATTCGTCATTGAAAATTTTCCATTTGAATTTCTAAAGTAAAGTTTTTATTGTTTTCGCAGAATGAGGCCGAGCATTGTTTAAAAAGGCGAGATTTTTTCGACAATTTTCCAGTGCGTTTCCATTTAATGGCATTTCTAAGTTTCTCTGGCACTTAACAATATCTATCTGCATGAATGATAGAAGCTGAGTCAAGAAAATCGAGCAATAAAACACATAACTAGTCCCAAAAAACTGTAGCTCAAAAAAGCGTCGATATTAGTGCTATTCGAATAAGGAGGCCTACGATGTCTTGATAGCTAAAGCGAAGGACTAGTAATTTGGTGATCCGAGCTCAGGTCGCGATCTTGATCGATGAACATAAGCACTGCTATAACAATTTACATATGCTTTGTTTACAATCACATCGTAGACTTTCGTCACTGATAAATCTTGTAAAAATCGCTGATAAAATTTTAATAAATAATTCAATCATAATGCCATAGTTTTTTGATTAATATCTTTTATATGAGAAGTGCATAGACATAGTTGAAATATTCTGAGAAGGCATGCACTTCACACATATTATTATAATTTGTCAATCCTAGTAATTCATACTTCTGCGAATAAGACTTATACATTTTTAGACGTATGGACTTCCAGAAAAAATTGCTACTATGGAGATGGTATCTTATACTTTCATTACGTTATTGTTGTAATTAAGACGATATAATTTTGATTTTAGGGGTCTTTTTTGAACATAAATATAACCGTTCATAATATTAAATTTTTCTAGGATATTGTGATGTCTAGGCATGTTCACCCTTTCGTCCACATTAGCTTTATACGAAGTACACACGTATATTTTTATATAATATACGTGTGCTTTCGATGTACCTTGGCGTGTTTTTGAGCCTAGAGTTTCCTCCACTAGCTCGAGAATACTTTATCAAACAATTGAATAAAAAATAACAAATCTATTTTTATTTTTGTGTGCTTCCTACGCTCGCTTAGATAAACCGGAGTCCAAGGACTTCTCGACTCGTCGAAAGGGAAGCTGTATTCGCCTTGGCCTACCGATTATATATATATATATATATATATATATATATACATATATCTATAGATTATATATATATATATATATATATATATATATATTTTGTTGAGGGAAATATATATATATATATATATATATATATATATATGTATATATATAGCTATATATATATATATATATATATAGCTATATATGTGTATATATATGCGTGCAATTCAAAGGGGCATATACAGTCCTACCATCTAGGAGGACCAGTCACTTCCTCAGATGAAATGGAAACAGAAAGAGAGAGAGGAGAGCGAGATTTAAGTAATAATTTGAATTAGAAATAATTTTTCTTGCTTACGTTTGAAATTTTAGATGTTCAACACACACACGCACACACAGACAGAGAGAGAGAGAGAGAGAGAGAGAGAGAGAGATGCTGATACGACGTCCTGGACACCCGGGAGACTCCTCGAGACTGCTTAATTTGTCTGCTTGATTTAAACTGCCTTTGACTTTTAGATTGAGACTGCCTTTGACTTCTTGATTGAGACTGCTACTTTTTTTATGGAAAATTCGGGGCTTTATATATCCAATTTTCCTACCACTATCAGCAATCCGTTTCTCAGCTCCTCGTTTTCATAGCTTATTTTATTACCTTGTTGATTTTTCTTATTTCTAGCCTTAATAATAATATAATTTTATAATGTTTATTAGAAAAGTTTGTTGTAATATTTATGCCAACTATTCATTTTATTATTAATGCAGTTTAGTTTCCAAAAGTAATAGTTACTGTAAATTAAACATTAAAAATAGTAAACTAGCCCATCACTACTTTAATATTTATATATTGGTTATATACTTTTACAGTATATATTTTTTATATTTCTAAAAATTAATATTATTTTAATATAATTGTTTAGCTCGATTTTACAATATCATTATCTATGATAAGATATCACAGATTAAAAGATACTCATGTTGGAAATTGACAGTCAGAAATTCGTAGGAGCATGTGTGAATATGATAGAGGGAATATGTTTATTAAACATATCATTATGAATAATATAGAATATCTTTCAGCATATTTTTTTATATTAGCATAATATAAATTTGTATTCAAAATCACCTTACTTACACCAATAAATTATGAGCACACAAATTATAAGTCACCTGTTATAAGTTGGTGGGATGAGAAAAAGAGTTCGGAAACTTTTCTTGTTTGCAGAAAATCTGGAGTAAAAGAATGAACTTATTGCCGAGATCAAACTGCTTATATACTTAAAATATTTTTAGGTTATAACCTGTAACATCTATAGGTTATCTTATCCTATCCATGTTAATTATCAATTATAATAGGAAAAAGGAAGGAAAAAGGGAAAGAGAAAGAGAGAGAGAGAGAGAGAGAGAGAGAGAGAGCGAGAGAGAGAGCGAGAGAGAGAGAGAGAGAGAGAGAGAATGAGAATAATTTTGAATATATTAGGTTGTCAAATATCTCCCTTCCGCTTTTTTGTCTTATGAATTTCGCGGCTATGTACAAAGCGCTACATAGCTCGTATCTGGCAATACTATACATCCTTTAAAAGGTCTTGACATAACGTACAAAACGACGATATGCATGATTAGTTTGGACATTGCGTTCAAAAGTTCACTAACGCCGAAATCAAGCTATTTTAAAGTTTTCCTTCGTCAAAGGCAAATCCCCTAGAGAAACGTTCCGTGAGATGAATGGTATTTTGGGGATGGTACGCTATCACTTCGAACCGCAGAGGAATTGTTTCAACGATTTAGAGCCGGTAAAAACGACACCATGGATAAGCCAGCCGGCGGAAGACCTGTGACGACGTATACCGATCAAATCATGGAATTTCTCGAGTTAGACCGCCATGTGTCATCTCGTGACATCGCCAAAGAGATCAGAGGAGTCACCAAACCATTTTAAACCATCTACAGAAGGCTAGATACAAAAAAAGCTTGATGTTTGGGTGCCGCATGATTTGACTCAAAAAAACCTTCGGTACCGAATCAACGCCTGCGATGTGCTGTCGAAACGGAACGAACTCGACCAATTTTTGAAGCCGATGGTGACTGGCTGCTCCCGTATGGCCAGACGCTTATTTCTACCATCTACTGTGAACAACTGGATCGCTTGAAGAAGGCTATCGACCAGAAGCGTCCGCAATTGGACAGCAGGCAGGATGTAGTGTTCCACCAGGACAACGCCAGACCACACACTTCGTTGATGACTCATCCGAAGCTACGAGAGAATCGAATCGGAGGTTTTATTGCATCCTTCATATAGCCCGGACATAGCGCCAAGTGATTATCATCTGTTCCTGTTCATGTCGAACGCCCTTGGTGGTGTAAAGTTGGACTTAAAAGAGGCTTGTGAAAAGTGGCTGTCCGAGTTCTTCGCCAATAAGGAGAGGGGGTTCTACGAGAGATTATGGAACGAAATGGCGCATATTTGAATTAAATCTGACCATTGTAACACTTTTTATAAAGCATTGAATGAAGAGCAAAGAAGCGGAAGAGAGATATTTGACAACCTAATATTATAAAGGAAAATGTATTTCTAATAAATTTGTTGAATGTATAGCGGTATTTGTATATACCACTATAGTGTAATTTAAATGTAATTAAGGAATAAGAAAAACCCAGACTGCGCATCAGTCTCAAGCACATTAGGATTTCGGTATAAATGGAGAATTTTCCTGTGTGTTTGTTCCTGTACTATGCTCGTGCGAACCTATAATGCCGAACAGGTATAAACCTGCATACTTTTTGAGTAACTTAAAATCAGCGTGCATTTCTGCCTTAGTTAGTTGATGTATCGAAGCGAACGTGTAAGCATTGTATTAGCCTTTAGCGAGTTGCTCCAATTTTTAAGATTTGTTTTCTTTTGTACTGTATTAAATATTGTTAATTTAAACTTAAATAAACTTACACTGATAAATCTGTTTTATATTTATTTGATTGAATTAAATATTCAATAGGTTATGGGCCCAGTGTGTTAATGCTGTGTTAGTGTATTAGTTTATGAGAGGACATTTTAGCAACGTTTTGCATTTTTGAGAACAACCGCGTCTTGTAGTTTTTTGTTTGTATTTGCATCGTGTGCTAGTAGCAGTTTCTTTAATCATGGCGAATTGTGAATATAACCAAACTCGATGGAACGAACTACAGCTTATGGAAGTATGGCATAACAGTTATTTTAGAAACTAAAGATTTAACTGGCCATATCGACGGCAGTGAAGCTGAGCCGAATCGAGACGTTCGTGAGAAAGATTGGAAAACCTGGAAGAAGGCCAGGTCACAAGCAACTCTAGCAATCCTCAGCTCCGTGGATAAAGGATTACATATACACCTGATAAATTGTACAACTCCCCAGCAGCTATGGGATAAGCTGAAGTATTTGTATGGTGATGCGGACGAAGAAGCATGTCAAAATGCGTGGCAGCAATTTTATGCCTTTCGCATTATTGACAGTCTGTCTCTTTACAAATCGAGCAATTTGAGAGTATTTACAGGAAGCTATCAAATGCAGGACAAAGACCGACAGACGAAGCAGTTGAAGCTAAGCTGCTAAATTGTCTGCCTAAGAAATTCTCGACTTTTCGCATGGCGTGGGATAGTACGCCGAAAGCAGAAGGAAAAATAGATTGGCTCATAGCGATGCTCGTGCGAGAAGATAAGCGTCTGACTGAAGCTGAGGAGGATATATCATCCCTAGCTCTTGAAATTCAGGCACTTAATTTTAAGAAGTCTACCGATTTTCACATCAAAGAAAAAGGACGAAAAACAAAAGAAGATCAAAATAAGAAAATTAGTGATCTCAAAAAGCGGACAGAAGGTGCTTTTTGCAGAGAGAAAGGCCATTGGGTGCGCGAATGTCCGCGAAAATCTGATAGTAGACACGTCACCGAAGAATCAACACGTGCATCAACGTATGTAGCATCGGCTTATTGCTGTGATGTGTCCACATTTTATTCTAATACATCAGAAAAGGACGAGGATGTTTGGCTTGCAGATTCAGGTGCGAGTATGCACATGACTTCTAGAAGAGAATTTTTCAGTTATCTACAGCCGATAAATGAAATAGGAAGTGTCAGAATCGCTAATGATAAAGTTTTACCTGCAGTTGGCGTAGGCACAATTAAAATCATTGAAAAAATATATGGAAGAAAGCAAGAGCGTGAGCTGTAAAATGTCCTGTTAGTACCGGACCTCAAACAAAATTTATTCTCGATTGGTGCAATAAATGATAAAAAATTTTCATTTCACGCATATGAAAATAAATGCGAAGTTCGCGATAGCAACGAAAAACTTTCATCCGACGGAGTACGTCACGGCCGTCTTTTCAAAATGTTTTTTTCAGTGAAAGTGCAAGAAAATTTTAATAGTGTGGAAACCAAAAAGCGTGTTAAAAAAAGTGCACTCCAGTTATGGCATGAACGTTTTGGACATACGAATATACATGCTGTGCTGCATACGATCAAAGTGCGTGGAGAGGATGAGATAAATAGTGAAGAAGTCTCAATAGTTGTAGAACTAGAAGAACAAGCAGAGCCACCATCACAAGCAACAAATGAAGCAGAGCCTCCACGTGTGAACTTACGTGATCGAACAACACTGCAACCGCCGGATCGGTATGGAATACCTATAGCTCTTATGGCAGACACAGTGCCAATATCGTATAGGAGCGCTATATCCAGCACTGAAAGGCACAAATGGCAACAGGCAATTCATGAAGAAATGCAGGCGCTGGAAGAAAATCAAACTTGGAGCCTAGTTAATTTGCCACCAAATAAACGGACGATCGAATGCAGGTGGGTTTTCACTATTAAGAAAAACTCACTTGATAATAAGGTGCGCTATAAAGTACGGCTTGTGGAAAAAGGATTTACTCAACGAGAAGGAGTCGATTTTTTTTAAACTTTTGCGCCGGTTGTTCGATACGAGTCAATTCGTATGCTCTTAGTAATAGCAGCAACAGACGATCTTGAAATCGCCAAATTTGACGTTATAACGGCCTTTCTCTATGGAGATCTAGAGGAATAAATATATATGAAGATACCAGAGGGCTATATCAATAGTGAAAATGAAAATAAAGTCTACAAGCTACGACGGAGCTTATATGGTTTGAAGCAATCACCACGTTGCTGGAATGCAAAATTCGTCAGCTTCTTGCAGAATTTCAACTTTAGCAGCCTTAACAGTGATAAGTGTGTGTTTCTTGGTGAAGTGTATAGCTTTAAGTTATACTTAGCGCTGTATGTGAATGACGGTTTATTATTATGTGAAAATCAAAAAGCGATTGATTGCGTGTTAATTTACTTAAGAAGTAGTTTTAATATAACCGTCGATAAAGCAAATGAATTTGTTGGTATGGAAATTCACCGAGATTAACTATAACACAATGTAGTTATGTTGACAAAATTATAGGAAATTTTTGTATGAAAGATGATACTAATGAACGTATACCTTATCGCGAGGCAATAGGTTCCCTTTTATTTACCGCGCGTGTATGTCGCCCAGATATAGAGTATGCTGTAAACTACGCGAGCCAATTCGTAACTTCTTTCGGCCTTGATCATTGGCAGGCAGTAAAGAAAATAATAAGGTATTTAATAGGTACGCGTAATCACGGCATCACTTTCGGAAACATTGGGAGAAATAATGATTTAGTAGGTTTCACAGATGCGGATTACGCTGGGTGTTTAGAAACGCGAAAATCGAGGAATGGTTTTGTATTTCTGTTTAATAACGGACCGATATCGTGGTCTAGTCGTAGACAAACTGCTATTTCGCTATCAACTGCTGAAGCAGAGTACATTGCGCTTGCAAATGGGACAAAAGAAGCGCTTTGGCTTCGACGAATGCTACACGAGCTCAATATTTTTTGTAATAGTATTCCGATTTATGTAGATAATCAGGCTGCAATTAGATTAGCAAAAAATCCGGAATTTCACAAGCGATCGAAACATATTGATATCCAGTATCATTTTATCCGCGATATGGTTGATAAAAGGGAAATCGATGTTAAATATGTAAAATCCGAAGAACAGCTAGCCGATTTGTTCACAAAACCGATTGCAAAACAACAATTTTGTTTATTACGTGATCAAATTAATATTCGTCAGCATTCAAATTAAGTGGGAGTGTTGAATGTATAGCGGTATTTGTATATACCACTATAGTGTAATTTAAATGTAATTAAGGACTAAGAAAAACCCAGACTGCGCATCAGTCTCAAGTACATTAGGATTTCGGTATAAATGGAGAATTTTCCTGTGTGTTTGTTCCTGTACTATGCTCGTGCGAACCTATAATGCCGAACAGGTATAAACCTGCATACTTTTTGAGTAACTTAAAAGCAGCGCGCATTTCTGCCTTAGTTAGTTGATGTATCGAAGCGAACGTGTAAGCATTAGCCTTTAGCGAGTTGCTCCAATTTTTAAGATTTGTTTTCTTTTGTACTGTATTAAATATTGTTAATTTAAACTTAAATAAACTTACACTGATAAATCTGTTTTATATTTATTTGATTGAATTAAATATTCAATAAAATTAAAGACACTATATATTATTTTTTTATTCGAACTTATATTATATTTTTCTAATTTGTGGTAATCAAATTAGAAAAATGAATGTTATAGAGAAAGCATTAAAAACTTTATATATAATAACATATAAATGACGATGTATAAAACCGTAGAGAGTTTGTGCTTTAAAACTATAATTTTATGAGCAAAATTACAAATTAAAAAGTACTTCTATCATGTATCATCTGAGCAGCGGGGTAGATCCCTGACGTATCGACTGTAACTTGAGATGATTATGGTAGCTGAAAACGCTTATCATTAATTGCGTTTTTCTCGATAATTATTAGTTTTACAGCAAAAATAGATAGAACATAAAAAATTAATTTGAGTAGGATCTACAAGATTTGTTTGAACAGTTTTTTTCTAAACTCAAAATTATTCCTTAAAACTTCGTTTTTATCATTTTCATTAAGTTTGGAAACTGGTGTTGCCACATCCAGATTAACTACCGTAGAAGATGATCGCTCCTCTCTTTAGTACACTCACAGGAATCATTTAAACTAATTTTTGGCTCAGGATAAATTAGTCACTAAAATATGTCGCTGGCTCCTAGACTATAATCTAATAGCCGTTCGAAAGGCAGTGTTAGAATTTAGGCCATGCGTCAGTCAGTGAGGCAGCGCACAATACGGGACCATTTAAGGCGTTCCGTAGACGCATAGTAATTCATCGGAACCCACGCCATCCCATATACCATGGGGCATTAGATCGGTATACTCCTACACTACTTAGCAGGTCGGAAGTTTCATAGGCATGAAATCCCAAACCAATTACACCAGGCCAGCACCCATCATATACGTAAGCACCCCGGAGGATGGCAAAGTCCATCTGTACCATGGCAATTCCTGCGTATTTATGCGTTCAGTGGCAACGCAAAAATCCGAAAAAATGGAAAACGCGCCCAAAATCCCCAGACAGAAAGAACGAGGAAGTGCAAGGCAAAATACTAGTCCTGAGGAAGTATAATGAGACACCAAGCCATCCTTTGAAGAAACGCTTGTATTGGTAAAAACCCTACTGACTCCATACCCTGCCTAGTTAAATACAAAAGATATGCCCACTTGTATATCCTGTCCCGAGAGACAATCCTTTACCGCTTCGTCCTGAAAAGGGGGCATGAAAATCCTTTTTTATCCCTCTCGCTCTCTCTTTCTCTCTCTGTCTCTCTCTCTCTCTCTCTCTCTCTCTCTCTCTCTCTCTCTCTCTCTCTCTCTCTCTCTCCCTCTCTCCGTGTAAGGTCCTTTTTTTACAGACTTGCCACGCTCGCGTTTGTATCGACATACTTAGATGTCTTTACGTCAATTCGAATAGGACGATCTTGTAATCGTTCTCATTGCAATCTGCTACAGATAAGCAACTAAGTTAAACTTGTATTTTCCAAAATATTATGTGTGCGTGTGCACATTTGTGTTTATGTATGTGATACTATTCCTCGTTCACTTATGTTTGACAATGAAAAGTTGTAGTTTTTCCGTAATTTTTTAACAGTTTTAGATTGTGCAAAGCAAACGTAACCTTAGTTATTACATTATGATTAATGCATGTTGACATTATATTTATACAACGTCGCCACTCATAGGAGGATATTGGACAAGACGATCATGCAATATTCAGCAGTAAGCTGACCGATTTGGTAGAAAATTATTTTTTGATTCAGATTCTAGGCGTACATCAACGGGTGCACTTTTAAGAGTATGTTGAAACTCTATTTTGAAAACATTACAACATCAATAAAAATTTTTTGCTTTATAGATAAATTTTACTTCTATTATGTATGCATTAAAAATAAACCTGTTTCGTCAATTTCTTGCAGCCTTCGATGACGATTTTCAAGTATCCAAGATTTTAGTGAATATGCATTCTGCACTGCACATACAGACCTAAAGTATAATATATGATGACTGCAGTACGTATTGCTTGAAGCTTGTAATTTTCATAATGGAAGACACTAAGTCATCAAGATTTTTAATATTGTTTGAAAATTTTTGCAGGTATATTTTTTTTCGAAGACCTTTCACATAGATCGTTCGAGCATTTTTTAAATAATTAGCAACTATTATATTATTATTATTATTATTATTATTATTATTATTATTATTATTATTATTATTATTATTATTATTATTATTATTATTATTATTATTATTATTATTATTATTATTGACGCTTGATTCCAAGCTGACCTTCTGGGACCAAATAAAAAAAGTGGCGGATAGAGCTGCCCGAGTGACAGCACAACTTAGCGGGTTGATGGCCAATGTTGGTGGTCCAGCACCCTGCAAGCGGCGTCTGCTCATAAGGACAGCTGAATCCATCATGCTATACGGCGCGGAGGTATGGGCCGATGCACTGATGGCCCAAAAATATAGAAAAAGAATGGCGGCAGTGCAGCGTAGAGGGGCATTACGCATCGTGAGCTCCTACCGTACGGTCTCCGAGTCGGCGGTGCTGGTAATCGCATGTGTTACCCCCATTGATCTCCAGGCACAAGAAAAGAAATTTGTCCACCAGAATAAGAATATTCTCGGCAGAATAGAGGCAGCTGCACGGGCCAGAGCTGTCACGATAACCGAATGGCAGAAGCGCTGGGAGAGGGATCCGCGTGGCCGATGGACGGCTCGTCTGATCAATCAGTTAAAGCCATGGCTCCAGAGGTCGCACGGAGAGGTTAATTACCACCTCACACAGCTCTTATCGGGGCACGGTCGGTTTCGATCCTATCTCCACAAGATGGGGAAAGTACCGGATCCGAGCTGTGCCCACTGTTGCGCTCCCCGAGACGATGCACTTCACACATTCTTTCAGTGCGAGGTGTTTCGCCTTGAAAGGGAGTGCCTCTGGAGAGATATAGGACCATGTGGGCCTGATAATATCGTTCGGCTGATGCTAGAGAGCCATGAGAAGTGGTCCAGGATTTGCAATTTCTGCAAAGCCATCCTGGACCACAAAAGAAGAATTGAAGAAGGCGTGTAAGCCCGCAAGGGCGAATAGGATGCCGCAGCCCAGAAGTAATGTCCTCATAGACGGTTCCTGGGCTGCACTTACGCCATCGTGAGGAGGTCTCCTCGGTGCACGCTTATCGACCCTGACTCGTAGCTCTTTTCAGAGCTGTGGGAAGCAGTCGAAGGGAATGCACTGAGGAGATAGTTTTTTAGTGGATATGCCCTTCACAGGTGAGTCCTACATACCCGGGGATCGGTCTCCGGGATCCATAAAGGATTTTTCTCCTCCTCCCAAAAAAAAAAAAAAAATTATTATTATTATTATTATTATTATTATTATTATATAATTATTATATAGCCAGAACTCCATGGTAACCCGATGATAGTTGATTCCTATTCTAGGCATACATCAACGGGTGTACTTTTAAGAGTATCGTTTTGTTTTGAACATTCAATAACTATAAGTGGCATATGATCTTGGAAATCTGTTCTCTTTAAAATAGGCTGAGACTCCTTGTTGTACTAGGAATTTTGAAAATCTGTATACATATCATATAATATTGATTTTTAGCAATGCCAATATATAAATTTTCGTACGGATAGTTTTGAGAATTGAGAAAAATTTTACATTACTGATATCACAATGGGCAAAGCGATTGACATTTGTATCTTTTTATCATTTTCTCTTTATTTGAAGTTCCACAATGAAGAATCGCAATTTTTCCAGTTAATTTGTCGTTTTCACTATCCACATGTTTTTGGATGAAGCGGAAAGGAGTGGATATTCATAGAACTTCCAAGTACGAAAACTCATAGAGATTGGTTTTTTCAATTTTGTGCCAGGACCGCAGTATTAATAAAATGGTAATTGCAGCTCAATAGGTAATTTAATAAATATATCAATAAATACTGCACTACCTTCTCACTTATGTATAATCATTCTGTATCGAAAGTTAAAATGACACTACTTCAATTTATATATAAGCGTCCTATTTATACACTACTCTCATAATTTCAGTTAAAATTGTGCTGTGCATCATGGAATTGAAACAATACTCGACAGTCATAAATTTTGGCTCTTTTGCAGAATAGGAAAAAGAAAGTACACGACATGGAGATTTGTTACTGGATAGTATCCGAACAGTGAGTTGTAGACCTATCAATTGTGGAAAATCCGAATCGAACTCGTACGAATGGTCTTAGATTTGAGAATATATACATTTATTTAAAATTAATAAATCAACCACAATAGAAGTACTTACAAAAGCTTTTGGAGTCAATAGTGGGTGTACAATATTTTCCATTCAGTGAACATGAAGTAGTAATATCACCTGACAACGTACTTCTAAATTTTTGGAATTTATTTTACCTATGTTTACAAAAAAGGAGGTATTTTACTTCGACTTAAAATTATACAAAAAAATATGCCCTTAACCTATGTATACTGGGATAACCCGAACGAGTTAGTAAAAAGACTAAACGTATTGTTGGCTGGAAGATCTGAGGAAAATTAGACTCACACGAATGAAGTCTACTCAATTATCAAGGGGCTGCGTGAGGCTAGTTTTATATATTTATCTATAAACACAAAATTTCAATCAGTTCAACGATGAGTGTCAACCTATTCGGACGTAAACTGGAAAATCTGAAGGCAGTCAAGGTCCACCTGGCGCTGAATTTAAATTTACATAAGATAGTCAATATGATATGGAAAATAAAGAACTGTGTAATCTTGCACGACTAATCAAATTATCTAATACAGTTGATTTGGATACGTTAAAAACTTATATGCAAGTGGAAACGTCAAACTTATTAAAACTTTTGAGCGAGATAAATAAAAAAAAATCTGCGTTTTGTCGGCAATACCACCATCTATAGTAGAATTGGAAAAAATAATTACTTGAGTCAAAAACTTCCTTAAATGCGTAAAAATAAAAAATCAGAGATAAATTGATTACTATTACTAGCAAAACAAAGTAAGTTTCATAATTAAATGTAAGAATATGCAATGAAGTATACTGAGGAAGAAAAAATGGAAATAGTCCTGAATCACCTTGGATACGTTTTATTGCAACTTAATCTTCTACTGTATAAATTAACAGATTACATCTGCGGGAATTATATGTTCTTCGATTTCCCTTAACCTTTCATTTTCATTCACCTGTTGGATTTGAAATTTAGCTCGAGTACGAAGTTCATGCCTTCCATGTTAAAATTACCATTGAAATTCTTTAGCTAATATTTCTTTAATATTTACATCTATTTTGTGCTTAGTATTAGTGCTTCTAAGTAACTCAAAGTGAGTCATTCCTATACTTTTCTGATAAGTCGAATTTAACGTTCTTTGTAGCTTTAGTATATGCTGGTACCATTTTGTAGGATCTTCTAATGATAATTTCTTAAGGACAGGAATAATATTGTGATTTATATGCTGGATTTCACCATTTGTGGTAAATCTCTAGGTAAATCTGTAGTTACCATAATATGTGGAATATTTTCAATCTGACAATAATCCTTGAATTCGTTTGACGCGAATACTGTATCACGATTTGATACAATATTGCCAAATACTTGCTTGTGTTTGTTGTTTGTGATTGTTCTAATTCACATATAACATCCTTATTCGTTATCGATGTTGTAGGATACAACCATACAAATTTAGTAAAACTATCTATAACAGCTAAATTGTGATTATTATTTTTTTGTGAAGATTTAAAAGGTCTTAAATAATCTATGTGAATATCTCTTTTAAATTTATAAATCCTTCTTGTTTTTCCTCTGTTTCTTTGCTAATATACATGGTATATAATTTGTTATAAACTTTTTAATTTTCTATTAAGATTCGAAATAAAATATACTTTTTTACATTTTCTTCGGTTCTTTTTATGGCAAAATGAGCATTACTATAAGCATTTTGTTTTACCTCATGTTCCATAGATTTGGGCACAGCTACTAACTCATTATATATAATATACTTAATTTCATATTTATATAAAATATCATTTCGTAAATAATAATCTTCGTATTCTTTATCTCTCAGAATCTCTCTAATAATATTCAAATTTTATTCATTCTTTTGTGCATGTTTTACTTTAATTCTTACGTCATTCTCAGTAATCATCATTATGGTATTTCTGCTTAAAGCAGCAACATGCTTCATCTTTGATCCACTACGGCGGTTAATTATTTTATCAATTTTCTTTAGTGCGATATCTCACCTGTATATTTTAGAGGAGAGATCTTTTTTGTTCATTGTCTGCGCATAAGCTGCGCAGTCTGTAATTATTTTAAATGGTATACCTAAAAGATATGAACGGGATTTTTCTAGTGCACGTACGACAACAAGAACTTCGAGCTCGTAACTGTGCTATTTTGCTCTGTATCACTAGTTTTACGGCTCATGTAATGCACAGTAAGAAAGCTATTGCCATCTTGCGATTTTTGCATTAATATAGCATCAAAGCCATCTTGGTATGAATCAGTATATACCTACGTTTCGTCACTCGAATCAAATATTTTTAAAACAGTTAAAATTACAACAAAATTACAAGACTCTTACTAAGAACTGTCTTTAAATTATTAAATGCTTCTCTCTTGGTCGACACGGAATGTCTTCTTTCAGCATATCACTCAAGAGTTTAGTTAAAATAGAATAATTTTCAATATATTTCCGAAAATAACCACATAATCCTAAGTATATATAAATCCTATGCAAATTTTTAAAGTGTTTTGGTTCTGGAAACTACATAACTACTGCAATCTTATTTGGAGAAGGATATAACTTACCGGCTTCAATTAATTATCCTAAGAATTTTCTTCTTTGCTTTAACAATTTCTACTTTTTTTATATCTAGTCCATAGTCACTAGCTACTTTTAAAACTAATTTTAATCTATCTATATCCTCATCGACTATCTTAGCTTTAATGCATATTTCGTCTACAAAAACTATTACTATTCCTGGTAATGCTTAAAGGCCGAAATATATGCATAATAACTCTTTGAAAAACCGTAGGCAAGTTGCATATACTAAAAGAAGTGTTTTTTGACTCTCTTTCTCAACTTGTACATGGATAAAACCATTTCATAAATCCAAAATACTAAATATATGATCTAGACAGCTGCTCAATGACATCTTCGACCAACGGTAGCAGATGACTAACTTTTACAATAACTTTATTAATATTACGATAATCTATACATAGTCGTGGATAGCCATCATTATTATTTGCTAATACCATGAGACCTGCAAATTCTAACGTACGTGGATCTACTATATCCTCTTTTATCCACTCCTCAATCTGTTTTTCAACGATTATTTTTTCAGTCATGGGTAATTTTCGTGATGTCTGATAAATTGGCGTTTCATCTTTAAGAACTAGTTTTAATTCAATATTCGTAGATTTACACTTTACCGGTTTATATACTTCTATCATATATTTAACAATTTCTCTTTTATTCTTTTCAATATTTACGATAACTTCTACTTTAGATTCATCCTGTTGCAATTGAATTTATGATAAGAAAACAGTTGTCTCATCCTTTTAAATCGTAACGCCATCTACATCTATTTTAATCTCTGCTTGATTAACAAAGTCTATATGAAGACTAGCTTGCATTTTCATAGCATAAATTTTCATTATCAATTACGCAAAACATTTGAAAATAACCTAAAAATTTAACCTCACTTTTTCCTATGCTTGTTATTAACGTTTTAAGTTTCGCATTGTATAATTTGTTATACATATCTTGAAGCAATAAACTGACAACCTATAACAATCAACGCTTCAAATTTTGTTTCGTTTATACATATTTCCTTATATATTTTATTTTTCAAATGAAAGGGATTAAAAATTGAACTTGTTTAAAACAATTAAAGCTTGATTGCTTTAATAATTTAATTTAGTTTTTGATATCGTTTAAAACATTAATTTTAAAATAATATTGAGAAACAAATCCCGGCTTGTTGAGTTTGTAAGTGTAGTCTAAAAACTATATGTCAACATTTTTAGACTGTTTCTTAGTTGTCCATGCCCACGCGATTAGTTGGTGTTTTAAGAGTCTTGATGTGCATTGGAAAATTGAGACGTTTGTTGAATGCGACATTTATTTGACTGTGATGGACCGTTCGGTTCACATGCCATAGCCTTTTTTATTCTTAGCTATAGTTAATTGTAACATTGTATAGTGATCTTGTTGTAAAATAAGAAATTTGGTTAAAAGAGTTAAAAATGAGTTATGGAATCGATTGGCACAATGGAGTGCGAGATTAAAAAGTCGCTCTGCAAAGCGTAAATTAAATTTAAATAAGCAGAAAAAAGATAGAGTAATGAATGTTGGTCGTCAAGTAAGATCTTCAGGCTGAGATTCAGGGGAAAATATTCTAAATGAGGTATGTGTTAATGTATTGGAAAATATTGAAAAAAATTCGAATCAAACTTAAAATGAGGTTTCATTTGTATTCGCAGATGATTATAAGGTTAGTGAAAATAAAACAATGGTCGCTATATGTGCACTCGTTTATTTAGTTATCATTGTATACAACACTCTAAGGTCTTTTAAAAAAAGTTATATATTTCACACTATTGAATTTTGCGAGACCTATCTAAGCACGCTATACTGGATGTTCTAAAACGGTATGAGGAAAAATAAACTATGGGATAGAGCGAAAAAAAATTAAGTATTAGCCACGCCCTTTTCATTTTCCTTACGTCTTTTCGAATTCATCCGGAATTTGATTAGCTTTACATTCTAAATTTTTGATTAAATATTACTCAAAATCTACGCATCTGAGGTAAATAATGATAATATAATACCTTTTCAGCTTAAATTTGGCTTCTCTATCCAGTGATATATTTTTCCGCATACCTTTTTAGAACACCCTGTATATTCGTTGAAAATTTTATCTCATTTGAAAATTCTGTTATTACTATTATTTTTTTAATATAAATTAAAATTTATTACAGTAATTTTATTCAATTGAATTAATCTGTAATATTATAAACTTCGCTATAAGAACAAAAACAAGGCAGAGATTCAAATATTCTATTTAAAATTTGAACAATAAAAATGTTATAATTAAATAATAAACAATAATAAACAATATATTTTAGTCTAATACTAAAAACTTTTTAAAGTTTGAAAGTAACAATATATGTATAAAAATATATTGTTGACATTTTAACAATCTTTCATATTATTTTTAATAATTTATTCTAAAAAAATGATTTTAAGTTAGTTAGAATATTTAACATTTTTATTGTTCAAATTTTCATATCATATCATATCATATCATACTTCATATCATAACAGACTTCATATCATATCATATCATATCATATCATATCATACTAATTTCTAAAGATAAAGCTTATTTTTGGTTGTACACGATAACCAACAAAACTACTGAACCGATTGCCCTGAAATTTGACATATAGATTCTATATTATCTTGTGAAGGACATAGGGTATTTTTTTTATTGAAAATCATTTTACTTTCATCAATAAATTAAGTTAACAATTTTAGAAATCAGTTTCATCAGTGGCCCCCAGGTTGCGTTTTGAATCACGAACATCAACTCAAATTAGTCCGCTTAAACTGTTAATACCAGGTCAGCTCAGATGAATAATCATATCAAACTTTGGGATTCGTATTCTGAAGGTGTGACGTGTTAGTCAGAGTTACTCTTTTTGTTCTTTAGGTTAATATGACACTACTCTCACACCTTATGGATATCTTATTTTTGTACATTTTATTTTTTCTTCTCTATTTATCTATCTCTCTTTCTCTCTCTCCGTCTTGACTTATAAAATGGTTGTGTGCCAAATCCTACTGAGCAATTTCGTCACTCATTTGTGACGACAAATTATTTTTTTGTTTTTATAAGTTATATTAACTTGAAGAGTGTAATATAGGCTTAGTTTTTTAAGCTTGAAGAAAAGGCAAAATAAGTTTTGTTACCAATAAACTCAAATTGTGATATATATATATGTATATATATATATAATAAATCGTCATTTATACATAAAAAGGTGTAATATCTAGCGTCCGCTTAAAAAATTATTATTCACAAATTTAATTTCAGTTGCACCACTAAAATATTCACGGTATTTAATTTAAAACAGAATGATACGAAATATATATATATATATATATATATATATATATATATATATATATATATATATTGTAACGGTGAGCGTATCCGCTTCAACTACGAGGACGACGTACACGGTCGTTGCAAAAGATGTGCCCGCCTGGGCTTAGACCCCAATCAAATCGGCGAGGGAGAGGCGTGGTCCGTGAGAGGCGAAACGTTGCCTGTACGGAGACGCGTAAGGTAAAGGAGAAAGAATAAAAAGAAGGGCGAGTAAAATCGGATGTAACTTTAATCACATCAATAGTCGAACGTTGACAGACGACTAACGCAAAAAAAATAAATAAAAAAAATTCTTATTCTCACAACAAAAGTAAAAAATACTGAAAATAGTTTATTTTTAGTCACTTTGTAATTTTGAAAGAATTTTATTTTTCAGAATTTTCAAAAAATTTCATTTTCGAATTTTTGATTTTCCAAAAAAAAAGTTCCACAAAAAAAATTCTTTTTGATTTTTCCGAAAAGGGAAAAGAGAGAAAAAAATTATTTTGAAGATATAACAAAATTTTGGTTTCTGTAGTTTTCGAAAAATACAAAAATACAAGAATACAAAAGTACAAACAAAAGAAAACTGAAAAGTGAAAACGCATAGAAGAAAAATAAATTTTGATTTTTTGATTTTAGAAAAAAATGAAATTTTGCGTCAGTCGTAAGTACGCCCGTAAATATACCCGTGTGTATCTATAGCGTAGATTCGCGGTGGCCTGTGTGTGTGTGTGTGTGTGTATACACAGATCAGCGACTTCAAATTTTTTTTTTATGTTATTTAACGTCGCTTTATTTATGCTTCGAAATACCGATGCTAATCAGCGACGGAGGTCTACGATGTGTTTGTAAACAAAGCGCATGTAAATTATTACAACGGTGCCTGTGACAATCGGCCGAGACCAGGATTTGAACTCGGATCACCAAGTTGCTAATCCTTCGCTCTAGCGATCGAGCCATCGTAGGCCTTACTTCACAATTTTATATTTGTCGTGATATACTTTTTATGTGTAGTATTTATCGAATTTATATAAAATAAATATTACCGATATTTATATGTATATTCGTAAATTCATATAAGCATACATTTACGATAATTAAGTGTAAAACGAAGTAATCAAAAATAACTTATAATGCTATGTATATATGTTATATATTACTATTCGTATTCGCCGATAACTCACATGTTATAAACTTTAAATAAGTGTGCGTTTACGTATAAGTGTATATTTTAGACTATCGAATCTAAATTTACGTGTTAGATTTATATTAAGATGTTATTATTAATTATATTAGCTTTACTTTATTATTCGACATTAACACGATTATTATGTATCATATTTTAAATTAAATTATTAATTAATTCTAAATTAATATCTATATATCTTTAGAATATATATAAGTGTCTAAATTAATATAATTATCATTAATTCAACTCATCATATTATAATGAAATCAATATAATTATTGCTTGAAAAGCCGCACAAATAATTTACTTTCGAATTTCATTCGTCGAACTGTTAGTGACCTTGATCGCGAATGTTTACGTTGCTCGCTTGGAGACGATTTGTAGTTTAAGTGCCAGCAAATTTTCGTAACCGATGAAAGTCCAGTGAGTCAACCAAGTTTTCCAAAACTACTTTAATGCGTTGATCACGAAATTCGAGGGTATTTTTACGTACAAATGTTTTTAAACAATTATTAACAAATTAAATGTTTAAAATACTGTAAAGACGGACCCTTAAAAAAGAATCGCATATTAGACATGTCATTTTGTCCTTTGAATTTTTCCTATGAATCATGTAGTTTTTGAAGAATAAAAAAATTTTTATTACAGCTCAAGATATTATTAAATTAATAAATATTTTGCATATTTACGCGCGATGCGGATTCATGCTTACTATAATATTTATATTCTAACTTCGGTTCTACTGTTAATTTTTAGTCTTAATATGTTTCATTTTGAAGCCAAAGCAAAAATCAGTCGAGTTTATGCCATAATAATAGTAAAAAATGTTATAAACAGTAAATTCTAACTGTTTAAATTAGCAAAATTATCAAAAAATGAACTCGTTTATAGCTGAATTTCACCGTCTTTATTTCAAAATAGAACGAAAAAGTTCACAAAATTCTTGTTTTATTAATACTATTAGTTTCTATTCAGGCAGCTAAAATGAATGCAGTTCGAGAAATGCTTATATGAGAAGGTTGTACGGCTGTCAATCTGTAGGCTGCAACCCCTAGCTTTTACACATACAACTCGATTAGCCATCATTAGCGCTTGAGGACTTTTTTATTAGAGTTGTCTCCAGCGTTAATTTTTCAGTTTCATTAGTGTTTGCCTCTATTCTAATTAACAATAACTTGATTATTTTTCAATCTTATGTGAATATATCCACATGCGGCGTATTATATACTCATAGGGAATAATTGTATACTTTTGCTTCGTCTCTCTTGTTGTTCAGTATAAGGGATTAATAAATAAATATACATAATAGAGCGGTGTAGAGCTGCCGTGCGGAGCGCGTACATAGGATACACCAACAAGGGCGAGAGTTCGATGAAGTGCGTCATGATAATGCCCTTTATTCCTACACTCTCTCTCTTTCTCTGTCTTTCTCTCTCTCTCTCTCTCTCTCACTCTCTCTCTTGTTAGTATAGACGCACAATTTTATTTATTGGTACATGCTATTTTTATTCTTTCAATCACACAATAGCTCATACATTGATCACAGACATACATTCTTTTCATATCACGATAATATACATCTATATATATATATATATATATATATATATATATATTAAACTTATGTATGTCTTCATATCAGTATTTAATTTAGTATGTAGATTTTAAGTAATTTTTCGTTCTTATTTTCTTAAATTGGTAAGATACGGATAATAGAATTCTTGAATGTGTAAATGATTTTAATTGAAATATCTTAATTTTGTAAATCCTTTTCTTGGTATAGAGTTAGTTAATTTTCCGTATTACTCTCTTCTCTCTCACTACGATCTATAATATAGAAAACTTTATTAATGATTAAGTATTCCCTTACTAGTAGTAACTCCTATTATTTCCACCAGTCTTCACGCAAGTTTGAGTGGCTTGATTATCTCAGTATAACGTTATAGGATACAAATCTACATTCAATAATATTCTAATGAAATTATGTATCGCGATAAATTTCTGACTCGCGGTACTCATTGCTACGTATTCGGCTTGGCAGTGGATAAAGCCACACTTGTTTGTTTTTGAGTCTTCCAAACAATTGTATCCTCATACAATTTAATAATATAGTCACACGTGGTTCAAGAACCTCTAATATCGGATAGACTCGCGTCCGAATAAGCAGTTAATTCGTTATCTATTCCTTGTAATATTATGCCTAGTTCTACTCAGCACGTCAACTGTATACGAGATATCAAGTCGTTTTGAGTTAGCTAAATATAATAGTGAACCTACAGCTTCTCTGTATAGGGTGTTTGGAACTTCCGAATTTTCGTCGCCTATTTCTTCCCTATTCTTATGATTTATATTTGTTGTTTCGCTCGGAGTTATCTATGTTCCTATCAATCTAGTTGTTTTCAATTCTAAGAATATTATCTATGAATTTAGTCTAAGATAATTTCATCATCCGATTGTTTCTGTCGCGATTAATGATAATACCAAGAAATTCCTTCAGCTTGTCGAATATTTTAGTCTGAAATTCATTGCCTAACTTCCGATATTTCATTCTCGTCATTGCTCATTATTCAAATCTCATCTACATAAAGTATAATTATTATTATCGTTTGACCACTCGATTTTACAAACAAACACGGATCTAAATCGCTATTTGTAAAGCCTTGCTTGGTTGCAACTTCGTCGCCTCAATAAAATGAGGCTGGCGTTTCATAAGTGTGGAATGTTGATTTTGAAAGGTCGCCTTCACCTGAAAGCCCCCCCCCCCCGAATTACAGTCGGCAACTCGAGGATGAAGAGATTAGAAAGCGTACGATACCTTGGAATCCACATCGGCGAACATCTTAAAATCGGTTACCATTTGAAAGCGGAACAATCCAAATGTGTGAATTTTTTTAACAGGATTGGACGCCTGGCAAGATGAAAATGGGGCCTTAAATTAAAGGCGCTGAGTACTATCTATACCGGGCTGTTCACACCTATTGCTACTTTACAGCGGCAGGTTGGCACGATTTGATGTGTATTGAATAGCAACGCAAGTTGGCAAGTACTCAAAGACACGCGCTCATTAGATTCGTCGGTGCATATAGAACCACCTCAACAGACGCCCTAGCAGTGATAGTGGGAAAACTCCCCAACGTGCCAGAATGCAGGCGTAGAGCGGAACTGTATGCTAACCGTAAAAATGCAGCGTCACCTGAGGACCAACGTCGTGCCGCCAGAGAGATATCAGAAAGATATCTCGATGACTGACAGAGGATCTGGAATAACTCGACAAAAGGTAGGTTGACACATTCTTACCTACCTAGTGTCAGAGATAGGATTGGAGCAGACTGGATCACGGCATCGCGATGGTTAATCCAGCTCCTCCTTGGCCATGGTGACTTCAGGTCATATCTTTCTCGCTTTCATTTGAGAGAGAGCGATACATGCACATGGGGAGAGGTGGACACATCAGAGCACGTCCTAGCCATCTGTCCCAAATACGACGAAATTAGGATCAGGTTCCAGAGAGAAAATAATACCTCTAATGAGGTCAGAGCTCTATTGAGCCAAGTGCATTACAAAGCACTAGAGAAACTAGTCAAAGAGCTTCTACAGACAAAGCTTGAAAGCAATAGAAAATCTGCTTGAAGCAGATATAATAGAGGAAGCTGAATTGGTAGGTAGGGAACTGGCAGTTGTAAAGGAAAATATATACAAAGGTTCTTATCCAAATAAATAAAAAGTTTTACATAAGCAAAGCATATACACTGATATAGTGGACCGGCGCCATACAGCGGTTCACAAAACTGTAAATAAACTAACCGCAACTAAATCATAAGACAATATATACATATACACAAATATACTATTTTTCCTAAATAAGTAGACCAACACTATACACTGATCTAGAAATCGCAATACACAATTAGCAATAAGATAAACCAGCTTTTACACTCATTACAACTCTAGTCTGAAAATACAAGGTGTAATAAAAGTGGTTCAGAACAATCGCAGAACAACGCATGGTCGTATGCGTACGCAGCGTGTGTGTATCTGCGCACTTGTGACACTGAAGATTGCTTTCGAGTCACGCTATTAGGTGCCAAAATCAAAAGTTTCGCCTGGCAAGACGGTAAGTATACCGAACCTCGATCTTTGCGATGCAGCTCTACTTGTGAAACTTATATGTCATATGCAAAAATTAGATTTCATTAAAGGGCTTCCAATGGTTTTATGGCGTGATAGTGAAATAGTTTTAAAATGGTGAAACAAGCACCCTTGCTATTGGAAAACCTTTGTGGCCAATCGCGTTTCACAGATACAAACGCAATTACCGGATGCAAAATGGATGCATGTGCCAACCAAAGACAACCTAGCTGATATGGCTACTCGAGGAGACACATCACAAGATTTACGCCAAACAAATTTGTGGTGGTGCGGCCCGAACTGGTTTTCGAAACCGTCCGAGTACTGGTCTCGGCGATCTGTAGGTGTTCAAGTCCTTCACTCTCAAACACACTCAACTGAACCAACAATTCTCTCACAATTTTCAAGCTTAACTAGGCTAATGGGTGTTGTGGCTTACTATCTACGCCCCTTAACAAATCCACGCCTACGAAAAAATGGCTTGAATCGACTACCGTACTCCCTCAAAGTGTCGGAATTAACTGCTGCCCGCGTGTGCGTGTTCGCCTGGCTCAAAGAAACGCCTTCGCAGAAGATATCCGAGTATTAAAAGCAGGAAATTCTTTGCTGAAAGGAAGCGGCCTCAGTAAATTACGATCAATCATAGGAAAGGAAGACGGAATATTACGCGTCGGCGAACGTTTATCAAATTGAGGTCTTCCTTACCACCGCAAACATCCGCCCCTACTCCCACGTCATTCTAATCTTAACATGTTATTTATTAGGCATGCACACCGATTAACGCTTCATGGAGGACCCACTCTGACATCGAATGCATTTCTTGCAATATGTGTGGGTATTGGGTAGGAATCAGAAGGTGAAGAACGCAATCCGCCAGTGCATTAAATGCCAACGTGTAAGGCCTCGGTTAGCCCACCAACTTATTAGGGGGACTTACCTGCGAGCCGTGTAACCCCAGCTCGGCCGTTCTCTACATCAGGAGTGGATTATGCAGTCCCTTTCTTAATCCGCACAACAAAGGGGCGTGGTTACCGCAGCTATAAAGGTTATCTCTTTGTCTTTGTCTTTGTCTCTCTCTCTTTGTCTGTTTTGCGAAGAGAAATACCAATATTTCGAAAGTTTTCGAATATATCAACAAGAAGTAATAAATCTGTTTTCAAATACAAATCCGAATATTATTATTAATATTATTATTATTAATAATATTATTATTAATATTATTATTATTAATAATATTATTATTAATATTATTATTATTAATAATATTATTATTAATATTATTATTATTAATAATATTATTATTAATATTATTTTCTTTAAAAATAGCAATAATTTGAGTAGATTGTTTAATAATTACAAAGATAGGGATGAATTAATAAATATTTTTTTATTGGACTGTAAGACCAATAAAAAAATATTTATTAATTTGTATATGGGCAGTCGACATAAGTACAATTCAATTGTTTTAAAGATAGGGATGATTTATGCTTAAAATCAGGAGTTCTTTACAAGATTAATTGCATGGATTGTGATAAATACTATATTGGACAAACAGGTAGATATTTAACAAAGAGAATTTATGAACATAAATATAGTTTACGTAGCTCACATATTACTTCCGGTTTAAAAGAACATTGTTTAAAGTTTTTACATTCATTTGATTTTGTGAATGTGGGTATTTTGGAACATGGTATTAATAATAAGTATAAACGGGATAGTCTTGAAAGTATTCATATTTCCAAGAATCGAAATAATGTGAATTTAATGTTAGAGTCTGGTAGATTGGACAGTGTTTATCATTCCTTATTAAATTTATTGCTTTTGGACAATTTGTGTAGAGGGGGAATTTATATTTCATTTACTAAAGTTTGTGGTGGGGATGGGTATATATAGATTAGAATATAAGGTTTAGTTTAGTCCCTGATGAGGAGCCGTAGCGAGGTCGAAACGTTGGAAAAGTCTTCAATTAGGTAAGGGTTTTGGGGACAGTCAGACTGCACTTTACTAACAAAGAATTTTTTCGGCTAATATTTTATTTTCAGATTAGTCTACGGGGGTGAATGTAAACAAGGACAGTCTGACTGTCATTATAATTTTAATTTAAACTTTAATTTCATTTTTATTTTTATTTTTATTTATATTTTTATATTGAATTGATTGGACTATAAGACCAATAAAAAAATATTTATTAGTTTGTATATGAGCAGTCAACATAAGCACAATTAAATTATTTTAAATTTTACTATTGACAATGTCAAAGTTAATAAGTCAATAACAATCGCATAAATATAACAAATCAAGTACAAATTATAAATTTTCTGTCAGAATATGAAATTTAAATCTGTACTATGTAAACTTTCTGCTTCCTCTTACTTGTATAATTAGAGAAGTCTCAAAATTTTGTTTGTTTCAGTGATCTTTCTATAGAAGTAAACCTTGATATAGAAGTATGCCTAATAGATGTTGGCAAATATCCTTTCACTTTTCAACTATAAATGTATATATCTCTTGCTTTAAATGAAAAGCTCAACTAAATAAAAATTACTGAAAATCAATATATACGAATAATAAGTAATATGTAATATAACAATTGCATATTCAATGAGAAGAGAACAATAGCAATTGCGAATAAATGCGTTTGGTAAGAAAACGAAAATTAATATGAAAAATGTATTTTGTGTTGGAGATATGCATTCAAATATAATAAGCTTTAGCAAAAGAACTGATAATAATAAAAGAACTTCAGAGAAGAATATACAAAAAATTCTTGATAAATATGGTACATTAACGGCAGGAAGAGAAAAAAGAAATGGTTTAATAATGCCTTACTAAACAGGGCATGTGTGTGTGTGTGTATGTGTGTGTATAAGTAATCAAATTTGATCCGGACTGACAAAAAACATTTTTATGTATTTTAATACTAATCTTTATTATCGCCTTCAAAATAGATTCCCTTTGAGCCAATACAAGTATGCCAATGCTTAATCCAATTTTCCATACATCTATTTTCAGCCTCATCTGGAATTGCCTTCAGTTCTTTTAGCGAATTACATTTTATGGCTTCCATGGACTCATAGTGCGTTTCCTGAAGCGGATTTTTGAGTTTCGGAAAGAGGAAAAAGACCCAAGGAAGCAAATCTGGCGAATACGGTCGCGGAGCGATGACTTTTGTTTCGTGTTTGGCTGAAAAATCAGACACAATCATTCAAGAATGTGGCGACGCATTCTAGTGGTCAAAAATCCATGAATTGTATCCCCACAAATTCAGTCGTTTACGACGAATTGCTTCACGAAAACGCCTCAAAACGGCCAAGTAGTACTTCTTATTGACCGTTTGACCTTCTGGAATGAATTCAATGTGTACCACCCCATGCTAATCAAAAAACGATGAGCATCACCTTGATTTTCGACTGACTTTGACGTGGTTTTTTCGATTTCGGCTCATTTTTGGAGTGCCATTCGCTAAATTGTTGGGCAGTTTGGACATCATATTCATAAACCCATGTCTCATCACTAGTAATGATACGTTTGATGAATGTAGGGTTCTCAGCTACGTTTTGAAGCATCTCTTTTGGGATCTCTACTCCACGTTGTTTTTGCAAATGATTCAGACATTTTGAACGAGTCTAGCATTGACACCATTCATATAAAAAACATTAACCAAAATATGTTGAGTCGATCCATAAGAGATGTTGAGAGCCTCTGATATCTCTCTGGTGCCGAGACGACGATTGGAGCACCATTTCCTCAACTTTTTCGATGTTATATGTTCATGCATGGGGTTACGGAACACTTCAATAGATCTATAATGGATATGTTGCGTTATTTGTTAGATGAAGATAAAATAGACAAAAAATATTGACCAGAAATTGTTTATGCGGCAATATATTTAAAAAATCGCACGCTAACCAATACAATTTAAAAAAAAACGCCGTATGAAATATTCTTTAGAAAACGACCGGATGTCTCAAATTTAAAACTATATGGTAATAAAGTTTATGTAAGGAAGCCTGAAACAAAAAGGATATCGTAATAGGACAAAAACGCTGACATAGGTATTTTCATTGGATATGGTGAAAATGGTTATCGTATTTTATTAAATAATAAGGTAATCGTAGCTAGACATATTGAGATAATAGAAGAAACTGAAAAATGTATCGGTTTGAAATTTAATGATTCAGATATCTATAATGATATAGAAAATAATAATAATTCCAGGAGTAAAGAATCGTTAAATGAAACTTTTAAAACTAGTAACAGTGATAAAATAAAGATTGAAAATTGCGAAAATAAGATTAAAATTCCACGAAGGTCGGTAAAGAACTAGACGTTGTCCTGATAGATACGCTGGATATAAAATGAAAAGTAATAATATAGTTGCAAATTATTGTATGATGGATGTTACTATTACTTTTGCGAAGGCTATAAATTTGGATGATATTAAAAAACTGCTAGAAGTGATGTGCAAAGCAATAAATAGTTTAAAGATAAATGAAACTTGGAAATCAGTAAAAAATGCACAAGGTAAAAGGATCATTGATGTAAAATGGATCTATAAAAGAAAATCAGAAAATGTGTATAATAAGAGATATATTCACCCATTGCGAAAATGCAAACATTGAAAATTTCACTATCATACTGTTGAAAAATGGGTCTAACTATCGAACAGATGGATGTTGAGACAACTGTTGTGAACGATAAAGTAATTTCTGAAGTGAATGTTCATCAACCAAAGAGGTACGAAGATGGGACTAATAGAGTATGTAGATTATAAAATGCTTTATACAGTTTGAAAGGATGTCCACGAGCATGGTATGTGTATCTCTACAAATTTCTATTGAATTTAGGATTTGTAAAAAATAATATTGACAATTGTTTTTACACTTTGGAAGACGGAAAATATATCATATATTTATTAATCTATATAGACGACTTATTAATTTGTTGTAAAAATAATGATTTGGTACAGAACGTAAAAAAACTTTTATCGGAAACATTTAGAATGAGAGACATCTAGGATGAGGAAATAAAATATTATCTAGGAATTTACCTAATTTACGACGAATCGAAAAAAGGAATATATTGCATTAATAATAAAAAAATATAATTTAGAACACTGTAAGCTGTATAATACACGCATGGGGATAAATTTAAAAATGGAAAAATCTGATAATTATGAAAAAGATATAAGTATAGAAATTTACTTGGTGCACTGTTATATATAAGCTCGGCGCGAGACCAGATATAAGTTATGCCGTAAATTATTTGAGTAGATTTCAAAATTCTTATAAGGAAAGGCATTTTAAATATGCACTAAGAAGTTTAAAATATTTATATTAGAGAGACTTAAGTTTAATATATCGTAAAAATAATAAGAGTGGAATAATGGATTACTATGTTGACACCGATTGAGCAATTGATAATATTGATAGAAAATCAACCACCATCTATATAATACGACTATTTGGAAATATTGTATACTGAAAATCAAGAAAATAAAAATCAGTAACAAAAGCATCGATGTTTGCTGAGTATGTGACTCTATCGGAAGCTCTAAGTGAAATTAAATTTATAACAGAATTATTAAAAGTTTTTGATATTGATTGTAAAGAACTAGTAACTATATATGAATAATAGCGAAACACGGAAATTTTACTAAAAATTTTATAAACATGTAGAGGTGCGCTACCATTTTATTAATGAATGCGTAAAAACAAATATAATTAACTTTGTAAAGGTTGATTCGAATGAAAACGTTGCAGATATATTTACAAAATCAGTAAGTAGAGAAAAATATGAAAAGTTTATAAAAATGTTAAATTTAATATAGATATTGATAAGAGAATTTTGAATTACTTGTTTAAGTACATTATAAGTGTAAGGGGGCATGTCAAATATATATATATATATATATATATATATATATATATATATTATTTTGTACATAGATTATTATGTATTTAGTGCGCAAGGGCACACTTATATTATATTATTTACGTATGTAACCTTAATTGCTGTGCACGAATGTATACAGACAGTGGAATCCGCGCTTTTTACGAAATAAGTCGTTGTTTCAAAAGTAATTCCGTGAGTCCATTACTTCTTGGATAAATTACACCTCTAAATTTTGTTATTTTACCATTAAATTCCAGTTTAGACTCGCCAAGCATATATACACCTTCATTATTTCTCACTCCCTATATATTGTCAATTTTACTGCGACTATCATCTATTAATGATAAAACATCAGGTGTATCAATATTGATTACAATTACGATTTACCGGTGAAAGTATTAAGAATGAATGCACTCAGAGTAGAGTGCAATATTACTAGAGGAGCGTACATTAAGATCGAAAAGGTTCGTACGATCCACGAATTTTTTATTCGTAAATCAGGAGGGAATTTGGTTAATTTCCGAGGAGATGAAATCAATATTCATTTTTATATCGAATGTGAAGATTGTTTAGAATTCTGCCGCGCATATGAGGTGTGTTAAAAAAAACGAGAATTTTTAAATTTTGCAGGTTTGGAGAGTCCGTCTGTATAATTTTTTTTTTATTATGTTGGCACGCATGCCGCTGAAGTACGATAAAATTTTCAGCAATATTCATTCCTTAGTTTTTAAGAGTCAGCCACTAACGATAGACGTGTTTTTTCGAGCTCGGCGATTTTCGTTTTTGAAAAAAATGGAGCAAAGAATTTGTATTTAATTTTGTTTAAAAAATGAAATAAAGTTTAGTGAAGTTTGTAAAATGTTAGCAAAGGCATATGGTGAGTGTGCTATGAGTAAAACAAGGATTTATGAGTGGTATACACGTTTCCAAGATGGCTGCGAAAATGTTGAGGATGACGAACGACCCAGAAGCCCAAGCACATCAACAACCTATGAAAACGTCAAAAAAGTGAAAGAAATAGTTATGAACGATCGCCAAATCATAATCGGAGAGGTTGCTGAGGATGTTGGCATATCAGTTGGCTCATGCCATGGAATTTTTTGGATGTTTTGAATATGAAACGGGTGGCAGCAAACTTTGTCCCAAAATTGTTGAATTTCGAACAAAAACAGCGGCGATTAGAAGTTGCTCAGGAGTCGCTAAATGAAGTTAATAACGATGCAGAACTGCTAAAACGTGCTCTAACAGGTGACGAAACATGGATTTATGGATATGATGTCGAAACTAAGGCTCAATCATCCCAGTGGAGGCATTCTGGATCGCCAAGACCGAAAAAGGGTCGACAAGTGCGATCGAATGTGAAGGTTATGCTCATTGTGTTCTTCGATTTTAATGGCATAGTGCATCATGAATTTTTGCCACAAGATCAAACAATCAATAACGAGTACTACCTACAAGTTTAACACCGTTTTCGTGAAGCAATCCGAAAAAACGCCCGGATATGCGACAAAACAATTCATGGCTTTTGCACCAGGATAACGCACCTACTCACATTTCATCACGTCATTGCTTGTTCGTGAATTTTTGGCCAAAAACAAAACTTTAACGATGCGTCAGTCTCCATATTCGTTAGATATGGCTCCATGTGACTTTTTTCTATTTCCAAAAATAAAGAGAACATTAAAAGGCCGTCGTTTTACAAGCATAGATGAGATTAAAAGCGAATCGCTGAAAGAGCTAAAAGATATTACAAAGATCGAGTTTCAAAAGTGTTCCAAGGATTGGAAAAAGCGTTGGCATATCTGCATTATAACCGAGGGGGATTACTTTGTATGGGGCAAAATAGATATTGATGAATAAAAAAATATTTTTTTCATAAAACGAAAATTCTCGTTATTTTTTTAACACGCCTCGTATAAATGACGTATCATGGACATCTCAGATTAGTTAAGGAAAGATTTTGGAACCGTTCTGTTACTTCCCGAAAAATGGACGACGTTCTAAAATTTCAATAAGGTTTTGTCATCGCTGAGTCCATTGCTCATTATGCAGTTCGTATACACCTGCCATGTCCATCCCAAAATTATGATAAACAGATGAAATTTGTATTTCTATTCAACATCAAGATCTGTATCTCCCGACATCACGTATTTCTATCTATATCTGTGAAAAATTGCAAAAACCTGATGTAAATGCATTGACTAAAACCAGATTTGTTGACAATGGTATTTGTCATCTGTTTGAAGATATTCGCTATGGAATTAATGGTGTAGATAGGACTTCATTCGATACCAGTGAGACTCTCGTGCTTGAGAATACAAGCTGGCTTGTTAAGGATGAAAGAATCAAGACTATGCTTGAAGAACTTTTAAATTAATAAATATTTTTTTATTGGTCTTACAGTCCAATCAATTCAATCTAAAAATAAAATAAAAATTAAAAATAAAAATTAAATTAAAAATTAAATTAAAATTATAATGACAGTCAGACTGTCCTTGTTTACATTCACCCCCGTAGACTAATCTGAAAATAAAATATTAGCTGAAAAAATTCTTTGTTAAGAAATAAAAAACCATTTCAAAGCTATCAGATTAACAATGCAAGCAATAAAAATTGGTTAAATAAAAAAAAAGCAAAAATTACTAACAAAGAATTTTTTCAGCTAATATTTTATTTTCAGATTAGTCTACGGGGGTGAATGTAAACAAGGACAGTCTGACTGTCTTTATAATTTAAATTTAATTTTTAATTTAATTTTTATTTTTAATTTTTATTTTATATTTTACTTTTATTTTTATTTTATTTTTAGATTGAATTGATTGGACTGTAAGACCAATAAAAAAATATTTATTAATTTGTATATGGCCAGTCGACATAAATACAATTCAATTGATATAGAACTTTTAATATAGTTTGTAAAACTACATAAACTATTCCTCTTATTTTGATTTTGACTTTTATTGAAAATTACAAAAAAATTATTGTTAATATGAAGCATACAATTATTCTAATAATTTCAGATTTAAACGCAATTATTAAGGAAATTACTATAGCCGGTAATGCTACAATATATGAAAAATATAAAATACACTTAATAAAGATAGAATGCTTAATGCCATAGGTCCTCTTATTAACAAAGATAATCCAATCTTAGTGTATTATTATACTTAGGAAATATTTGAATATGCTTTGTTAGCGAGTGCTAATAAGCATATTTGGACAGTAGAAGCTTCAAACCTCGATTTGTACTTGTTGGTTTACAGACAAAGAAGAAAATGAAGAAACTTCATGCCAGTCGATTTGATCATTGTGATATTAGTAACGTCAGACTTTTTCTGGACTCAAAATATTATCCATGAAATAATTTAAATCTTAACATACGAAGAACAAATCCATACTTGTCTTTGATATTTACCCTAATTTCTAAAATATATACTATGCAATAAATCTTCAATCACTCCTTACGAGACCACAATTTATTCAGAAAAAAGCACTTGTAGTTATTGACTACTCTCGATAAAAGGGATCTCTAACTTCTGTTGACGTTTGTCTAAAATTTGAAGCTAGAAATAAATTTCCACCCAACACTTTAGCTTGTTACTTGATTTTGAATGACCACATAGTTGAGTATCATCCCATGCGTGGGGATGTAAGAAAGGTTATTTCTAAAGAGTACAATCAAATTTATATGATTTCAATGATGGGATACACTATAGATATGAATAGATTTAAACGCATGAAAGTAGATTATATTTTAAAGGAATTAACATTTCTCCTCCTCGGTTAGGCTCGCTGAAAGTGAGCCTTTTGGTTGTCCATTGAAACACTCCTTTTCTTGCAAAAACTGTCTGACGAGGTACGTGCAAAGAAAATCGCTCAAATAAAATTATCATCGAATATCTTGGAAGACAGATGAACTTGAATACAATGCAATTGGAAGTATTCTACATGATACATTTTCCGATAAAGCTAGAATTTGTGTCTTCAACGAATTAAGACGTGAATGGCTGTCACGACATAAACTCCCTATTCACAATATCCAACAATATGACTATACTTGAAAACCTTCTAAATATGTAACTGTAGGCATATATCATAATCCAATTTACAAGTCTAATTGTGCACTGCATAATGTTAAACTCATGAAATTGTTCTATCTATCTTACACTCGTAAGGAATAAAAAGACCGAAAAATTCTAAATAGTAGAATTTTCCTAAGACATAATTGCACACGTAAAAGGAAAGGATGAGCTCCCTCCCTATGAAAATTACTCATTTTGAAACCTGAAGTCCATACATATACTAGAATATCTGTAGCCTACCTAGTAACATCAAATCGCACACTCCAGGAAATTAAACTTTCTGGTCAAGGATCATAATATAATATAGAAGCAAATACTATAAAGTGTGGAGACACGACATTTCTTTCTACAAAACAGAAACATAAAATAAAAAAAAATATTAATTGAAATTAATAAAAGTAAATTTTATATACTACGGAATTGTACAAAAGTATTGTCATTCAAGATCTAGACTATTTGTCTATTGAGCTAGTCTAAAATTTAAAAACTCAAGATTTAATTTTTGTTGTTTGTGAAATATGTTCAGACCGTGAAGCTATTCAACATTTTTGATGATTTCAACAGCAGAAATTTCTTTTGAAGAACAGAATTCTTTTGTATTGTTAATTTAAATATGTATATTCAATTGCAAAAACCAAACCTTCAGATTTGCGCATATAGATGTATTCGAGCCATTACATAAATCAATACCGATACAGCTTGACTATTTAATTCAACATTTTTAATCGAAACAAGAACATTACGAATATTTACATCAATGATTAAATTATTTTAAATGATATACTATACCTTTAAGGCCACTTTCGTAAAAGCCGGTGTATCATCAAGAGAAGATTTTGAATCTCGTCTAGAATTTAAAGTCCATGGCGCTGTGGGCATAGGTATAGGTGAAGGTCCATCTTTCACCCAAGGAGGTCTAAACGTTGTTCTCTGGGGTGGTTGGCCCCCAGTACCGGGCATTATAAATAGTTTTCTTCTTCTTTTTTTTAGTTAGTATATTTTTTCTAAAATCTGTAATTATAAAATGTATATATAATAATCTTTATGGCCTGCCTGCATTCAAATATACTATGAAAAACTTTGAAATAGGTTTTTCTTTATTCAACTGACGTATATTTTTTCGATTATTTATATTTACGTATATTTTAATCAGGTGTTTCTATGTTATATTTTATGGTATTAATAGATGTGTTATGGGAATTCTGTTATAAACTAATGTTTGAGGGACACAAGTAAATGTACCGGCATTCTGGAATTCATGGTATGTATGCCTTTAGGAATTCCATTGCAAAGAAATGATAGGCACATAAACATAACTTAATTCGGTTATAAAGGGTGGAAAAGATGTCTAGGCGTATCGGTATTCTGTGGTCAGAAAACGATGGGCTCAAAAGTGTATGGACATTTTGTCGTATGAAGGTAGAAAGTATCGACCGTCAGATAGTCCATATATTTTAGCTTATGATATATATATATATATATATATATATATATGTATATATATATTGCAACCGTCATATTCGATGATTACAATTACACGTGAAAAAGTATCGATGTCTCACGCGATAGATCAACCGCGAAATCGACGCGACGCAGAGTCGGAACGCGACCAGTAGAACGGCTCTGGCCCTCGTCGAGCGTGCATGCAAACCACCACTCCCCGAGCACGTATGAAAAAATTCCGTATGTAGTGGCGTAGTATATCCGAGACTGCGTATATACACGTATACACCACCGGAAGAACGAAGCCACACCGGAGGAAAGAAAAAAAGTACCGCCCAGCCACCTAGGTCGTGCCTACGGCGGAAATATCGAGCCAAACAAGAGTGCGGGACGTCGAGGCCCGACGTAGCTCCAAACGCGCACCACTGCTGCCGTTTATAATCGTTGGGAGAAAACTGTCGTGAATCATTGTTGTACCTATGTGTAAGTAGTACGTGAGTCAAATAAAATGACTAAAAATTCATAGTAAATGTTATATGCGTATGTTTTATTGCTCTTCCTCCCTTTGTTTTTCTCTTTCTATACTAGACATATCCATACTCTCTATACAAGACTCTAGACGCAACGGCAGCATCCGCGAAAGCATCACGACGACGCCATTCGCCTCGATACCGGTAAGGAGTCTGTTCCGAAAGGCCTCCGGTAAGTTGTCGGTAGGTAGATATGGCAATGCTGGAATGCATTTTTCTATACTCCCCATGTAAATGTTAAAAACGGTTATGAAACTCAGTTTTCTGCCGTTGATGTAATCAGTGAAAATAAATGGTCACATACGGTATTTTGACTTACTAGCGATTTATTGGGATATCGTTCCGTTGAGTTTGCTTCAGTAAACAGCTAATAAGGCCGATTTTCACAAAATCCCGTCGAACAGCTGGTTGCGCCCTGTCCCTACTACTCGCGCCCATATACATGTATGTATATAATCAAGTGTGGAGTTATCCCCCACATAAGATACTGTAGTCATCTAAGTTCACCGCTAAAGCGGCACTTTAGCATGAAGTGCAAGCGCCGCTTTATTAACGAGTCAGTTGAGCAAAGGCTGTCGTACAGTCTTGTAGCTTGTAAGCTCGATAGTCCAGCCCCTGTACATATCCGTATATCTAAAATAGAGCTATATTCTATAATATATGCAGCCTAAATTCACTCAACCCTTCTCAGCTTACGAGATAGTTGGAACCCCGATGGCGAAGTTGTTGCCGTGATCACGCCGTCGGAGTCCGGCTTGGAGTCGGCGCGAAGGTTAGATTAACCGATTACGCCACCGTATCGATAAATGGTGACCACTTTGTTCGTGCGACAGGGAAAACCTCCCCGCGCATCTTTTGGAAGTATCGCAAGTGAATAACTGCAGTGAAGATCGTGCGAAAATTATCATTGGGCGGAAACTGAAAAATCACCGCGAGAAAAAACCGTGTCCAGCAAAATGTCTGCGAACAATAAAATTTGTGCTCGAGAATAATACACGCTAACGCGTGATAAAAAACACTTCGTGCAACAAAGACCGCATGAATCAAAGTCGTTTACGCACAGTTCTCGAAGCGTATAGAACCGAAAAAATTTTTTTATTTTGCCTCACGATCGCTTATAAGTTATTAACATGCAGTTCGTGAACAAAATTTACTACGATTCTATTTTTCTCAGAACAAAGATCGCGTGCGCGTAATATGTAAAAACCGATTCGTAGTTCGTAAAAGAAATTGTATTAAAATCGTCGTCCTGTAAAGTTATAAAAAAACCGACGCGGATTTAACGAAAAATATTCATCGGCAAACAAAGGGATACGAGCACGTGTCCGTATTTGAAAACAACAGCACGCTGCCGCATAGCTGGCCCGCAACTTCATCAAAGAAGCGGCACTATACACTGCTTAGGCAGGCCTGTGGCCGCGCGGCAGTGTACACCGCGTGTAAACCGCGGAATTTTTCAATTTTAGGTGTTCAGCAGCGGTATTGTAAACCAAGATCCCTTTCAATATTTATACGTTGTACAATTTAAACAGTTCAAACGGAAACTCACAAGATGGTGAGGCTTGTACAACGAAATAGTAATTGCAAAGCACACAAAGTTACTATCTTTTGACATCCTTGTCAACACTAGAGAATCATACTTTAAAGTGCAGAGCAACATGCTACAGTCGCTCATGCGTTATAATAATCAGTGATCAGATGTATGCAAATTAGTGTTTGCAATCAAAACAAGCTTTTAGCTTCACTTAAAGATAAACTTAAATTCACACAAAACAAAACAACTAAAAATAAAGGACCTATAGGTCGACAATTTCGTATACGCAAATCATGAGTCAGGGCAGCCTCCGTCCCGTGTGAGAGAAATCATTGCTTAAAGCAGATAAACAGTAGTCTAGCTGATGCACACATAGGTAAATTTATTTAGTTAAAATTTAACAAACTAAAAATCTTTTTTAAAGCAGCCTACGTGCGTTCTGTTAGGTACAAAGACAAAATGAAACTCGTCATTAAACATGAACCCCAGCGGCACACCCATTATACCCCGAGGAAATTCGTTACAGAGAAGGACCCTCACGGTAAGCGGTACCCCGCTTACCAGCGGTAATAATACCGAACGGGTTTAATGGAGTTCGTTAGACGATCCCGCGGTAATCGCATTATCAGCAAACGCAGTATCGATATATAACGCTTCCAATTCTGCGCCGTCATTTACAAACACGATCACGATGTAGAACCAAAACGTTTGCTTCCCCAACCAACGAAATAGGTTCAATCAGTCTCTCTCGACAGAACAAAACCTCTTGGTACTGCAGCACGAAAATGTAAACCTACGCAGGAAACTTCAGGAATTGAGCGCTATAATTAATAATCTCCGCGAGAAATTCGAAAGTAAAATCAAAATTCATAAATACACGAAAAAATTAAATCCGGTAGTTATTCCTCACAACTCTAATGAACCGCGATGGGGAAAATTCCTCTCGTTCAACTTCGTAAAAACCGAAGCAGCGGGCTGGTTCAATGTCTTCGAAATGATGTTGACCGCTAAAGGCATCACATCGGATATCGAAAAGTTCGAGATGCTGACGAGCCACCTAACCAACGATACCATCCGTACCACACCGGAACTTTTCCACGAGTCACCCGCAGACGCGATGAACGCGATGTTAAAAAACGAACTATTCAAGCAACATGCAGTCTCCGAAGACAAAAGCTTGAAAAGTTATTCCGTAGTATTGAAATGGGAAATAGGAAACCCAGCATTTTCCTTCAGGAAATGCTTCAATAGGCGGGCACGAGGATACCTGCCGACGTATTAATAAATTTATGGAGGTCACGGTTACCTAAGTATATACATTGCGCCATCATAGACGATAACAACGATGAAGCCCCGCATCAAGCGGATAAAGTCTTTGAGGTGATGATGGAGCAGGGTTACCTCCCCGAAGAACGCGCACCGCGAAACTCGCCGTCTATAGCGAAAGCACTGGAACAACTTCATTTTGAGATCGGCCGCACTCACGCGAGTAATTATCATTCACCGACCAATAACCAAACACTAGATAAATATTCTCCGCAAAAGAATAGTAATCGTGAAAAAAAGTTCGAGAGTAGAAAAGAGTCCGATCAATCCGCCGAAAACACGCGAAATCGCAATTTAAACATAAAAAAGCCAGAAAAACCGCGCGAACCGCAACTTACAAACGCAATGTGCAAGAACCAATTACCGTCTATCCGATTTTAGGCTTCATAAACTCACGCGAATAGATATGGAAGAGGCAGTCAAGTGCTACGCCAGAGCGATACCGGTATCATCAGTATAAACTATCGACCCGAATAACTCCTATGCGCTGGTCTTACAAAAAGACCCCTGCGTTGTAGGAGTAGAGTAGGAGTTGAAACTAATAAATAGAGGTTTGTATCATTACATGAAAACTGAGAGACGACCACTGGCTCAGACAGCGAAGCAGCTCAGTCCGGAAAAGCTCGCCGTCGCGAAAGAACAATTTAATAAAATGCTTCAAAAAGGTTTTATAAGTCATCGAGAAGCGCGTGGGCCAGTCCCATCCACATGGTTCAGAAAAAGGACAATACGTGGAGAATTTGCGTGGTAACCATTCTCGACAAATACCCTATAGCCCACCTGCATGAATTCCCCAACTTTCTAAACGAGAGGACTGTGTTTTCAAAGCTTGATTATCAAAAAGCTTTTTACCAGATCCCTATCGCGGAAGAGGTCCAAGATAAAACGGCTGTTTAACGCCGCTCGGTCTCTTCGAATGGAATATTATGCGTTTAAGTTTAAAAACGCGGCGCAAGCCTTTGAGCGGTATATCGATAATGCCCTCGGTGACCTTCGCTTTCGAACACATCGATGACATACTTATCGCGGCAGACGATGCAGAGTTACACAGACCTTGATCTAGTACATCAGATACTTGGTCAATATAACCTCCGTTTGAACACGGACAAATGCGAGATCGGGCAATATCAGTTAGAGTTCCTTGGTCACGTGATTAACAAGGCAGGTTTTAAGCCCACACCCGATAAGGTAGCGCCGATCAAAGATTTTTCTCTCCCCAATGATCCCACGAAACTCCGACTTCGACCTCCTAACTCCTACCGCGGTTCTATACAGCACACCACATAAATGCAAGACCCCCTCACCAAATTCCTGATGCGCGCAAAGAAAAAGGACTCAGGCCCTATCAAATGGGATAAAGCACGTACCGAAGCGTTTAACAGATGTAAAGCCGCAACCTGCAATGCAGCAGAGCTCGCTTTCTCCAACGAGAAAGCGGTAATCCGCTCAGTACCAGATGCATCTGACATTATGATGGGTGCTGCGATAGAACAAAAGATCGATGACGTGGACTGGAAACCCGTCGTTTTCTTGAGTAAGAAATTCAATGACGCCCAGGTCAAATACTCGGCATATAATAGAGAACTTGCTGCGATCTGTTATTCAGTACGCAGGTTCTGTTACTATCTAGATGGCCGGCATTTTACCGCAGTCACAGACGACAAGCTATTGGTGCACGCTCTCGCGCAAAGCCAGGAAAAAACACCAGAAATTAGGTGTAGGCAGCGGACGCGTTCTCGAGAGTCGACACATGCCGATCGCCAAGGATGTTCTAATGGGATTACGCGGAAAACGCGGCCGATGCACAATGCACGAGCGTTAGGGCTAACATAGATGCATTTCCTCTACATGTGTTATTTGACGCAAAAAGGCTTGCTCACGAGCAAAACAAAGACCCAGAGTTCGAGAGAATTTTACGCAGCCGTAATCCTTCTCTTAAGCTCGAGCAATTGTTATTCAATGACCATGACTCGGTGCCGTTCTATTGCAACATTTAGGGAAACACAATTCCACGACATCGCTCACCCGCATGCGAAGGTCACTGACTGGTTGATAAAACAACAATATGTCTGGCAGGAAATATCTAAGAAAATCACAGGCTCGTGCAAGAAATGCTTGAACTGTCAAGCCGCCAAGGCTATTCGTCATAACAAGACCATCCCGAGCCATTTGGTTGCTCCAGATGGCCGATTCCAACATGTCCGTATTGACATAGTCGGACCATTACCGGAATTGGACAGGTATTCCTACTTACTGATCGATAGATACACTTTGGCCGAAGTTATATCGATGCCCGACATGTGCGCACGCACAGTGCCAGCCTAGTTTTATGCAACCTGCATTGCGACATTTGGCGCTCCAATACGAGTTACAACAGATCAGGGGATACAATTCGAGTCACAGCTCTTCAAAGAGCTACTCAAATTCGTCGGGTGCCAAAGGATTCGCACCACGGCGAATCATCTTGCAGTTAACGGAATGGTGGAGCGTCAGCACCGGGACCTCAAGGCAGCACTTATGTTCTATGGAGAGAATCCCGAGAGGCCACGACTCCTACCCACCGTTCTGCTCGGACTGTTTAATACAGCCGTCGTGACTGGTATCCTCCGCGCGCAGGCTACCTAACCACAACGTAGACCCATTGTAATGCACAGGATCGACCTTACGGGTATTAGCGTAGCACCGTCAGTGCTTGTAATGCTATGAGAAAGTTTCAGCACACCGAACTTGTCACTAGGACAAATACGCCACAGTTACGACCGGTTTATGAGGCACAAAGACCTCTTGAGTCTGAGAATACGCGACAACAATTACTTCAGAGGTGGATTCCTGAGCACGCCCTTCGCACAGACGGTCAACACCCTGGAGCTTATAAACTGAAAACTATTAGTAATTAGGTCGGTATACCTGTTTGTAACAGAGAACCGTACTCTGAAATGTTCACATGTCCGATATTACGCGACCATTGACCACGCAATGCACATCAGTATGATAATCGAAGTACTATTCTCGGGGCTGAATGTGCTATCGGACGCGGACTTTCGTTTTTCCATAAAACCCCCGGACGATACGGTGACTATATGCTCCCACACATCGCCGGTTCAAAAACCATCTGCGAGTTAGTTCTAGCTAATAACTTCTACGCGGACTACGCAATAATGTGGATAATGAAGACCTCGCCGGAAATCACGTTCCTGCACATTCGTGACACCAGCCCACCGTAGCACCTCTCACTCAGAGAGCTTTGGGACGCCTAGGAACTCATCATCGGATACTAATGAGGCATCAACGAGTTGCTCCTAGACATCACAACCTCTGGGATATCCGAGCTCACTGTGGTCGACAACCTAGGCAGGAATAAGACAAAGGAAATCGATCACCGAGTGATCTTTAATATTCTCAGATATAGCGATAAGTTATGTCTACGCTTAGAGAAATGTAAATTAAATCTATTTCTTTGTATTAACTTTTGAAAAGTGCATAGTGATACAACGCAGTAAAAGTAGATTTTAGTTATCATTAATAGGTTAAGTTCACTTGTATGTATATGTACTTAATAAAGGGAAAATCCTCTCCTAATTATTTTGCGTACAACACAAAAAAACTCAAAAAGGGGGCGTGATGTGGGGTTATTCCCCACATAAGGTACTGTAGTCATCTAAGTTCGCCGCTAGATCGGCACTTCAGCATGAAGCGCAAGCCTCACTTCTTTCGCAATTCAGTTGAGCGAACGCTATCGTAGAGGCTAGTAGTTTGTAAGCTCAATAGTGCAGCCCCTCTATATATGTATATCTTAAATAAAGCTATATTCTATAATACTCGTAGCCTAAATTCACTCAACCCGTCCCGACATAGGAGATAGTTGAAACCCCGATCGCAGAGTTGCTGGCGAATTCCGGCACGGAATCGGCGCGAAGGTTAGATTAACCAATTCTACTACCACACCGACCAAGTATTAAGTGTAAAAGTTTGCATGCGTATTACACATTTGAATGTTACAAAAAGACTTTTTAAAGAAGGTATCAAATTGAATTTTATTAGTTTTTATAATGGACAATCGAGTGAAATTAATGACAAGGGACTAGGTGGAGCCCAAAATGTATACTTAATAATCAGTTTTATTTATTAATTACATGAATAGAAAAATGAAATAACTTATTTGTGTTGTACGGATACTTGGTTTAAATATTTTGCTTTTTTCATTTAACATAATTATTTATATTTATGAATTATATATATATATATATATATATATATATTATAATATGTACTAAATAATTATATATAAATTTGTAAAATTCATAAATATAAATAATTCTAATTCATAATTAAGAAAAGTGATTATTAAGTATACATTTTGTAACAAAACTATTAAAATTCTATTTAAAAAGTCTTTTCTTTAAATTTAAATGTGTAATACACATGCAAACTTTTACACTAATACTTGCTTATACACATACATGTATATGGCGACCAGCTGTTCGACGGGGGTTTTTAAAAATTGGCGCGATCAGCTGCTTACTGAAGCAATCTCAACGGAACGATATCCCAATAAGTCACCAGTAAATCAAGATACCGTACTAGAACGTTTATTTCCACTGGTTACGTTAACGGCAGAAAACTAGCAGTTTCATAACCGTCTATGATATTTACATGGGGAGTATAGGAAAATGCAATCCAGCATTGCCATATTTAGTTATCGGCAACTTACCGGAGAACTGACCCAAACTGGCCTTTATGAACAGACCCAAGGGAGTCTCGTGTAAAAATGAGGTTAATGGCGCCCAATAACGTGGAGCTCGATGGGATGCGCTTATGAACGCATGGAATACCCTTGCTGCATGATAGTTCGAGAGAAAGACAGGCGATGAATTTAATATCTATAACTTTATCCAGCATTACTCCTATCGCGTATAATATGTGAAAAGAAAAAAAATAATAATGGAAGTAAGCAATAGAATGTTTTGCTAATTTAATGAATGTAATTTTAAACAATAAATCTTTCTTCAATTTTACACTATGATTTGCCTTTAAACTTTTATAACATAAAGTAAAATCATGATATCAAAATTTCTCTGAATAATACCGTCTATTGCCTTGCTGCTATAGACAGATCAATATTGTTTATTTACTTGCAGATTGCCAGCAAGGAGATTTGGTGTGTTAGATGTACATAACAATTTTCCCCTCTCGTACCCAGTTATTAAAATATAATATATTTCTAAATCATATTTGGAAAATATTTCGTTTATTAAGAAAGAGTATATGCTTGTTTGCAAACGTATATGTATGCGAAGTCATTAATTAATGGACGCTAAATGGTATACATTTCTAGAAAGAAAACTGAATTATAATAACATACGTATGTATGTGGTCAATACGAGAAAAAAATTTTAAGTGAGCATATGCTGCTTATAACCAGTTATATATTTAATAGAAAAAAATATTCACAATTCTCTGATTCATATATAAAACTCTCTTACATATATTTTACATTTACATAATATTTAATACGTTATTAATTCACTTAATATCTAAATTAATACATACATTTGATTCATTTAATATATATTCTATTACAGCTTTGAATACATATACTGAATATGCTTATCTATCGCAACTATCTACACTCATATTTTGCAATTATCTCACAGTTATATATCTACCGCATGTACTTCTATCCCTTTTTTTTGTTTTGACATATCTACTTGTGTTCTTCACTCCAAGTGATCACTCGTCCAGTCTCCATGTAATATGTTTATCAATAAGAAACCTCTACTGGCTAAAGGGGGTAACTGTTTTGCATTGCCTTAGGTGCATAGAATTAGAATTTAGAATTTAGAATTTTATTTATTAGAGCCTAAGGACTCGTGGTCCTTCATAGGCCAGCATAGCAATATTACAATAATAGTCAAGCTATATATCATAACACAAATTGGTCATAATTTCAATATTACATATATAACAACACTTTCTAACAATATAAATGTAAAAATATAATAATATAAATGTATAAAAGTAAAATATAATAAAAGAAAAAAAACAACTAATAATAATAATAATAATAATAACATTACTTAGGAGGTGCTTATGTGTATCATAAATCAATTACTAAGATAACGTTTTCTATAGAATCGAATCAGCGCAGGCTTAAAACAGAGGTTTTATAGGAAGATCTTATATGTGCTTGTATCTCATTCCACAAACATGAAGCAGCAATGGTGAATGAGTACATATTGCATGATAATCGTGCGCTATTAATAAATTGGTCAATGTCAACATCGCGGAGCGAAGCTAAACTTTTTTTAAATTTTAGCTTATTATAAATATAAAGTGGTGCACCGTGTCTCAGTACAGATGCCAGTAGCATAACGGTAAGGTACTCTCTACGTAGATTATATGGTAAAATTCCTAGGGTCCTGTAAGCAGAGGAAATATGATCGGATTTTTTAAGGTCTAAAGTGAACCGAATTGCAGCGTTCTTACAGCGATGTAACTTCAACATCAGTTCGGCGGAAAGGTCAAGAAAGAGAGAACAGCAATAATCTAAGTATGGAAAGACTAGCTGCTTAATAAATCTTACTTTTAACTGACGTGTAAAGCAGTTACTGCTTTTGCGTAATCTTGCTAACGCTGCAAAACATTTCCTTGCGGTGAGCATGCATTGCGGAGCCCAAGTTAAGGAGCTATCGACGGTAATACCGAGTATTTTAATAGTATTAGTGTATGTAAGTCTACCGTGGTTTAAGTGAAGTGACATTAAATCGGAGATAGGGAGACGATTCACAAAGTTCCTAGTGACTAACCAAATGGATTGTGTTTTACTGGCGTTGATAGAAAGGCCATTAAAGTTGCCCAAACAAATAGATTATGAAGGTCAATGTTCATCTTCGTAATTATTATTTCTAAATCACTAAACTGCCCGTTAATGTAAATGATAAAATCGTCAGCGTAGAGGTGATGTTTACTATATTGGAGAACTAATGGAGCATCATTAATAAATAGAAGAACAACAATGGTGCAACTAAGCTACCTTGCGGAACCCCAGACGTGCGAGTCATCATAGATGAATTTTCACTTGTAGTTGAGCTTACGTATTGTTTCCTTTTAGATAAAGATGAAGCAATCCAATGAAGCGAAGCATCAGAAAAATCAAAGTGTTCCAGTTTTCTGCATAATAACGGTATATTAACCAAGTCGAAAGCTGGAGAAAAGTCAATCGCAACCAAGAGTACAACTTCTTTGTTATCGGAGGCTTGGCGAATATCATCACAAATTTTTAAAAGAGCTGTTTGTGTGCTATGTAGTTTTCGAAAACCCGACTGGTAGTTGTCTAGTATCTTATTTTCAGTGATAAACCCGGAAATTTGCTTATATACAACACGTTCTAGAATTTTTGATGTAACGCAGAGTATGCTAATCGGTCTATAATGACTCATTTCACGTGGCGGTTGACATTTAGGTATTGGAATAACCTTTGCAATTTTCCATGTAGTTGGGAATATTCCTGATTGTAAGGAAGAAAAATAGATATTTACAGGTGTGGGTGAAATTATTGGTAGGCTTTGTTTAAGATAATTTATTGGGATGTTATCAATCGCATTAGCATTAGAATGCATAATAAGAATAGCTTCGACAACTTCTATCGGTTCAATGTGGCGAAAAAGATCGAATATCTGAGGATATTCTCACAGTGGCTCTTTGATCGGAGAGTGCACTAACCTGATTATCAGCAATGAAAAACTTGTTGAGATCGTCAAGACTAGTAGGAAGTGGAAATGTGGGCTTAACCTTAGATGTAACACCCATTTTATTATTTAATTTCCATAGCTCTGTATTACTTCTAGCTGTTAGCAACTTATTTACGTAGTAATGTGAGAGTGCATTACGAGTAGCCGTTTTTACTTTATTACGTAGAGTCTTGTACGTAGAAAGGTCAGTGGGGCGGTTAAATTTCCTGTACCAAGTCCACGCTCTATTTCTGGATTTAATAAGTTTTTTAATATCATGGTTTAACCATGGAGTGGATTTGTGAGTTTTTCGAGTGATGATGGCATAGGGAGCATGAATATCATATATAGAATTTAGGAAATGAGAGAAAAGCAAAACTTTCTCATTTACATCATTAGAGTGATCAATGACACTCCACTCAATATGACTAAGATCCTTTAAAAAGGCATTCATTTCAAAATGACGAAATTGACGAAAGATAGATTTTGTTATAGACGTTTGTGGAACCGAAAGAGATATGTCACATCGTGCATCATGCTCAGAGATGTTTGGACCATAAGTCTGGTTTTGACATATCTACTTGTGTTCTTCATTCTAAGTGATCACACGTCCAGTCTTCATGTAATATTTTTATCAATAAGAAACCTCTACTGGCTAAAGGGGGTAACTGTTTTGCATAGCCTTAGGTGCATACAGCTATATACCAATAGACTGAGCATTTTTGTCTCATTGAAAAAGAGAACAAAGAATTGGAATTTTCCCACTTATTAAAGTGCATTAGGTAGGAAATAACTCTAGCTGTGGTGCAAATTAATTGCAGAAAGATTTAATCAAAATCAAGAATTCTTGAAAGAATTAATAGTCACACAAATTATCCCTACCGAGCCCTCGCTTTACACAACTACTCCCTACATTTAACAGAAGAAAATTAACGGATCAAGGAATGATAAGCGAATAAAAGAAAAGTTATCAGCAGCTCAATAAATTAGATGTATGAAAATACTACATATTATCTTTCAGCAACTGAATCACATATAATCCCTGTGTAATTAACTCTCCTCTTAGGTATACGTACTACATCTACTAATGCACAGGAGGCATGCATACCACATGTACTGTGCACATCTACATCTAATACAGAAAGGTAAGGAAAGAAAAAGAAAAATTGAAGCATTTCAATATATAGGATACATACAGGATAGTATAGCATACTAAAAACTCTAACATATACATGACCATAGGCTTATATACGCAGAACTCACTGTAAGGAAATTTCAAATAGGAAAAGCAATAAAGGCAGATGGAATTTTCTCTTATTGAAAGTTTCTGCAAGTTGGAAAAAATTAGTATAAATATAGAAACTCCAAAGTGATCATATAAAAATTAAAAATTTTTCATAAAATGACTGGGTGAATATTTGAAGAGTCGACGAGTGACAGTCGCGTACAAGAGCACTATTAATAAAGGAGTACTTCTCACCTGACACTTATATATTAATTATTAGAAAAGGTAATAAGAGGATAGTTAAAATGACTAATAATAATAAAAATAATTAAACAAACTAAGCAAAAAAAGAAATTAAACTGCAATAATGAAACAGATATAATTACACCATTGTACAATGGATCAAGTAAATAACTCATCGACGACTCAATAAAGTTAACAAAAATATAGCCAAACAATTAATTATTATTAAATAAATAAATAAATAATAAACAAGTAAAAATATTTTATAATTAAGTTTTTTCTTAATAAATAACAGGAAAGACTTCAAGATGACTATCACCTGTAAAAATAAATACAAACTATAATACAATAAAAGGAAAAAATTTTAGATTTATTTTTGATACCATTAAACAACTGCGAATAGAACATTAGATATAGATCTGAAATTCAGATTTTCAAAAGAAAATACATGTAACAAAGGAATATAATTAATGCAATTATAAAATTTAAAATCACATAAATAATAGATAAACCTAGTAACTAAAACCTCATAATCCAAAAAAAAAATTAATATAATAATTTATATATATTATAACATATTTTTATTATATATAATAATAATATATATATTATTATAATAACTGATATAAAACTAATGAATGAAATTTAAATAATAATTTAAATTTTAAATAACATAAATAATAGAAAAAAAAAGTTTTTTTTGAGCATAATAACAGGAAAAAAACGTAAATGTAAGTTGTACATAGGACATAAATACAAAGATAACTTGACATAGATTTGAAGAGTAAAACAAATTTTAAAATAAAAAAAAAGAATTAATACAGACTCTTGAAATAATTTCCACACGTGTCTTTGAAATAAAATCTTCCATAGATTTACTTTCGAATAAAATCTAATATAGATTTTATTATAAAATAAATTTCTGGAATTAATTAAACAAGGACTTACCATAACTAACCTCAATACGAAAACAGCGTCGTTATAGCTTGACAGTAGTCGATTTAACGATAATGATTATCCACAGTGTATTCACAGAAATGGACAAGGAAATACTGCATCAAAATGCAGTTCAATTAAATCTACGTACCGATAGAACAGTAATCATGCTAAGAGACCGATTAATAAAGTTCGAGCTGCGACGTCTTTCCGGCTCTGATGCTGTAGAATGGGGTATAGGAAAAGACGAAGTCATTATTAAGGAGCATCAGGAAATTACACAGATCTCAGAAGTGCTAAGCTCCAAGGGGCACGATCCAAAAGCCACCAATAACAACCACGGGGCAAAAGCGGAAGAGCGCCTGACTAGCCCTCACACACAACACAACGCTGTCAGATCAATGCCCTTTTAGCCCACATTTTCCTGTATAATACCGTGGTTCAGATATCCCATAGTGTAGTAGACCGACTCTACCGCGCATACCACGGATATACGAGCCATTTACCACCCACCACCACAAGCTACCACTACACGTACGTAGACAGATACATGTGACCGATTATTCGACAACACGTATTTGAAAGAAACGAGAGCAAGACAACTATTGCAGCAATGGAAATTCCCGTTTTTGGGAACTCCATAAGAAAACGTAAAGGAGTTCTTCGAGAGACTGGAGGACACCACGGAGAGTTTTCCCAGCAGCAGAGATATTAAAGGTCATCTCCAGAATACTTTGTGCAGCAGTGCGAATATGGGCGGGACCCATACAAAAAACATGGCATATCATAGAGGATCTAAAGGCAGCCTTAAAAAGATAGTTCAGACTTGTGGACTACGCACTACGGCTAGAGGAGGTACGAACTACGAACATACACAAGGATCCAACGAATCCATTGGATCATACCTCAGAAGCATGCGAGTACTCCTGGATAGATGTCTCCGCCCCTCCGCTTAAAGACTCAGTTGGAGAAGATCTATAGGAATCTATATTCTGAGTTTATCGACAAAATAGACAGAAAAGACTTTACCACCATAGACGAGCATCAGTAGATTAGGCAACATTAATCAACGAATTAAAGCCGCTTTATAAAAGGCCCCCATCGGCTCAAAGTTGCATGGTTTGTACGGTAGCTTGTCACTCATCTGAACGAGGTAGCACGGGATCAAGACTAGCGGCCCTCGAATGTAACTGACCGAAAAATACACTAAAGCAGGTTACAGTAGTGGAACCAGCGACGTTAACGATAATAAGATATACTGGAAAACAAGGAAACCTATATTAAAAGGAAAACAAGGCAAATCAGGATCAAAGTCTGCAATAGTGAAGCTTACGAAGCTTACCTCCATGTAAAATTAAACCAAGTAGCAGACAGTATAGAAGCTCCTAACCGATATTCATATCAACCTCTCGTAACCATAATCTTCCTTTAAATTCATTCAGAAGCCCCGATACGATAGCAGTCTTAGAGAATGAAGCTATGCGCCTAGCGCACTATGTGCCGCACAACTTTACTGACTTATCGGCATTTATGCTCTAAGGATTGAGAAGTCAACTTTCGACTAAACCTTGACGATCAAATAATTACCGCTCGCTTTAAGGTCTCGAACTCCTTAAAGAATGACATCATCCTAGGGATAGACATACTAGTGAAATGAAAAATTACGATAAATTTCGCGGAAACAATATGATACATGCCTAGAAACATCATAAGGCATTTCGCTAATACAGCAGCAAACCACGCACAGTAGCAGCCGTAGATGGTAGGGGCGCTCAACAAAGAGGAGAAACGTCAATTAGTGTATGTAATAGATAGCGTGTTACCCCGAAGCTATGAAACACTCAAGTTGGCGAAAATCACTTCTCACCATATTATTGTACAGGGCTACCGCCCCATCAACCAAAGACTAACATGTATTATCCAGCCCCTAAGAAACTGAAACAAGCGTGGGTATTCTTGGGAATAGTAGGTTGGTATTCCCAATTTATACAATCGGTAGCCGACAACAAACTACCGTTGATACAGTTCTTAAAAAAGAACGCTAGATGGAAAATGGGGTAACAAGAACACGACGCCTTCGAAAAACTAAAAATTCTACTAACACAGGCTCCAGTGTAAGCACGATCATTACCAAACTTGCCTTATATTCTGCAAATCTACGCAATCGATTATGCTCTACGAGTAGCCTTGAACCAAAATATTAGTTGTGAAGAACACCCCATCGCATATGCGAGTAGAACTCTAGCAAAAGCTTAGATAAATTATACGGTAACTGAAAAAGAATGCCTCACGTTGCTATGGGCGGTTTAGAAGTTTACAGGTTACCTTTCGTTGCAGGACCAAGAAAGAGTCCTTTTCGAATGCGGAGTGTCAACTCTACAAGCTAGCACAGCCATCACCAGCTGAATTAATGACACAACGGAACGTTGAAGGCCCTTCAACGAGTCAGACAGCCGAAATAATGGGATCCGTTCCCCCGAATAAGGGGTAGTACAAATACTTGCTAATTTTCAATGATTTGTTCATCAAATACATTGATGTGAAACCATTACGTAAGGGCACAAGACAAACCAACACCAAGACCGTAGATCACCAATTCCTATTAACAGAAACAGCACCGAATTCGTAATAATTCGGTGAAAGAAAAATTTGAAGAACTAGGAATTGGTCAGCAGTTCATCACACTCTATACCACGCTCAAACGAACTCAGTGAAAAGAGTCCAACGAACTATGAAGTTTGCTTTCGCAGAAAACATCAGAACATGCGAATACACAGGTATCACTTTCTTTCCTAATTTTTGGATGTAATCCAAAGAAAGCCACGAAGTATCGTGGCTCACATGTCGAGAAAAATCTAACTAAAATCAGTAGAAAACAGACTCACTACTTCAATAAAATTAGAAGGCAAGAAATTTTTAACACCGGCGATTTGGGGTGTTGACGAAATTACGTATTATCGTGTGCTTCCGATAATTTTTCAGCCGAGCTAGTACTGAAATATATAGCCCCATGTAGCGTCGTAAAGAGAATTTTTCCTATTTCCTATGAACTGGAAGATGTGATTGGCAGGAAGAGAATAAGTACATTATCTGTGATATGAAATGTTATCATTCTCATAATGACCCAAAATTTTTTCATATAAGTGCAAACCACAATGATTATATAAGTAGGAAGAGGCCGAGGACTACGTCAATCCATAGATAGTGATTCATCTCGCAGATCCGGGGATGTTCATACACCCGCAAACACGTCTTTGATCAAGAGGATAAGCAAGAAATGAGGGCGATGGAGCATTTGGTTGGAACAGGCCCGCCAGAACAGCAAATTTAGATAGATAATATGATAGAGCCCACACGCCAAATGAAAAAGGCAAGCGCTCAATGCGATCTCATTGAATTCAGTCCGAATTTCACCCAAGAGATCGCCACCGATGAGGAACGATCGAAGATCATCATATCAATCCACACGCACCAACAGGACAATCCCGCCCACCAAAACCCAGCAAGCCGTTAAAACAGCCAAACATTAAAAAGGACAAGGAAACCGATTTGATATATAATCCCCTCACGAAGCAGTACGACGACCTTGGAAAACATTGCGATCGATAACAGGTCAGACAACGGTGGATTGCAGAAAACTGATCTGCTGGAACCATTTCATAGAAGAATTTTCATCCACTGCAACCCAGCGGCCGTTATTCTGTACAAGTTAGGGCGAAAAATACGGTCTACAGGTCATTTCCTATACTATCCAGATTCCAGGATGTACCGGAGACCATCACAAGAAACGGCTACAGCTATCCGTGCTGAACTCATTGTCTACGTCCGAACCCCTAAAGATGGCGACGTTCTATTCGCCGCAACGCAGAAAACGAGGCAAATGGAAAAGCCACTTAAAATATCCAGGAATTAATCAACAAAATATAAATGTTGAGATTATTATGCCCACTAATTACCAGCAACACGTGAAAACTTTCGGTGTTGAGGAAGTCCTGGATGAATTCAGTCTAACGTGACAGCCGCAGGGATGTCAAGATGTGGATGCTCACCACTGCGAAGAGACGAAACCTATACCGACAAACCACACCGGCGATCAAGCAACATTCGCACAGGCTATCCTAGAAGTCAAGAGCGTTATAGGTCACACTACACAATCGGTAATGATTGCCAAACCAGGGGTGTAAGTCTACTTGAATAAGTAGACCGCAGTGCAGATACAATGTGTACATCCCCTCGTCCTATAGATGTTCCTGTCGCATGTATAAAGTGACCCCTACCGTTTCAGCCACAATTATCGTGCTATGTATAAAATGGCCCCTACTGTTTTAGCTAATAATTTCATGTAATATAAAATTTTATACGAATGATTCCTACTGATTCAGCCATAAATACATATACAAATGGCCAATCTAAACATATATGGCCCGAACAAACAAAATGGCTAGCAGAAATTTCGTTAGTCGGTTATAAAATAAGAAGCTATAATATAATCATATAGTCAACCTCTCGTTTTGCTCATGGTAGACAGTCAGGAAACACACTAATAAAGCCACGTCAAATATACCACTCATCTCATCACTACTTTTGACGGTAGGAGTGTCGATCGGGAGGACTATCACGGCAAGTTCCGTATGATTGAAGAGCAGATAATGGCTCAGTAAAGTTATTGGTACTTGTTCGAAACCCTATCAACACCGGCCGAGTTGTAAGGGATAAAAATTTAAACTTAAACGTTCCCTGGTTTTAGCGGAGCCGGTGAAAAAAATCACTTCTCCCAGATACTGCCGCAATGAAGAGCTAACGGCGACATGAAACATACAAAGGTGACTAAAGAGATACCTTGATGCCCTAGATGAAGTGTGAAAAAGACGGACGAAAGATAATAGAAGATTAGATTTCAGTGCACATGTAAAAAAATAGAGACTAAAATCATTTTACAGAGCATAATATTAGATTAGATTAAGTATATTTTTCATAAAGTATTAGGAGTGTGAATAAGTCTTTCCCGTTTTTTGTAAGAGATGGCACCACCAATACTGTGCAAGTATTCAATGGTTACATATGTCATAATCAAAGCTTATTCATATGTCAACAATTTCATACTAACACATTAGTTAAAATTTTTTCGCATCATAAATTTTTGATATCGTGAAAATGTCGAAATTTGAGCCGAGTCGACGTCATTTGCGGGAAGTTTCACTTTATTGGTTCAATTTGAAGAAATCTGCTGCCGAGACGCATCGATTGCTTCAGGAGGCTTATGGAGATGGTTGTGTCGATGATTCAAGTGTTCGCGGATGGTTTCGACGCTTCAAAAGCGGTGATTTCGACGTGGAAGACAAGGAGCGTTCCGGGCGGCCGCAAATCTGTGAAGATCGAGAATTGGCGACTTTGCTTGATGAAGATTCTTGTCAAACGCAAGAAGAACTTGCTGAAGCATTGGGAGTTGACCAAACAACCATTTCCAAGCGTTTGAAAGCCATGGGAATGATCCAAAAGCAAGGAAATAGGGTGCCGTACGAACTGAAGCTGAGAGACGTCGAACGGCGTTTTTTCACTTGCGAACAGCTGCTTCAGCGACATAAAAGAAAGGGTTTTCTGCATCGTATCGTGACTGGCGATGAAAAGTGGATACGTTACGATAATCCGAAGCGAAGAAAATCATGGGGACTACCCGGCCATGCATCATCATCGACGGCCAAACTAAATATTCATGGCGCCAAGCTCATGCTCTGTATATGGTGGGACCAGCTAGGTGTGGTTTACTATGAGCTTCTGAAACCGAATGAAAGGATCACAGGCGAGGTCTATCGACGACAATTGATGCGTTTGAGCTGCGCACTGCGAGAAAAACGGCCACAATACTCCGACAGGCACGACAAAGTTATTTTGCAACATGACAATGCTCGCCCACATGTTGCACCGCCGGTGAAAACATACTTAGAAACGCTCAAATGGGAAGTCCTACCCCACCCGCCGTATAGTCCAGACGTTGCTCCGTCTGATTACCATCTCTTCAGATCGATGACGCATGGCCTAGCTGACCAGCACTTCCATTCCTACGAGGAAGCCAAAAAATGGGTGGATGACTGGATAGAGGCCAAACCGGTCGAATTTTTTCGCAACGGGATTCGTATGTTGCCAGAAAGATGGGAAAAAGTTCTAGCTAGCGATGGCCAATACTTTCAATAATTCATTTGTAACCATTTTTTCACAATAAAGGCTCAAAATTTGAAAAAAAAACGGGAAAGACTTATTCACATACCTGATATTTTTCTTAGCTTAGGTTAGATTAGGAGTAACAATACATACATTTTCAAAATAAAAAAAAATTATAATTGTAAATCATAGTACATAAGATAAGAATCATAATTAGATGGAAAATTAATAATAACTTTCATAATATAAGTAAAAAAGATAATATCGGAAAAGGTTAGAGTTATTTACCTTTAGGTGTATATGCTTTTTTCTAATTACGTAAGTAGCAAATAGCTTTAATAATTTTTTGACTCTTTTCTGAATCGTGTTTTCTTGATAGGCTAGTGAGATAAACTGAAGCTCGAACTGGCGATACACGAGTAAAGTCTCTTTCGTTCCCCTTTTTTCCACGTACCAAGTCTAACGCAGATGAAGCAGGTACGCTCAGTAGGTACCCATCCACTTCGGTTCTGAGAGGGGGAGTTTGTAACCATCGTTTTCGACGATTATAATTAACTGCCAATAAGTATCGATTTCTCGCGCGAAATATGGAGCGCGAGATCAACGCGATTCAGAGACGCGATGGTACCAGTAGAACTGTTCTGGCCCTCGTCAAGTGCGCATACAAACAATAACTGCTCGAGCACGTATTCTAGTGAAATATTTGAGATTCAGTATGTACAAGTATACATCAGCGAAATACCGAAGCAACCCCGAATAAATGAAGAAAACTACCGGCCAGTCACTCAGGTTGTGCCCACGGTAAAAGCATTGAGCCAAACAAGAGTACAGGAGGTCAAGGCCCAACGTAACTCCAAACGCGCAAAAACTGCCGCCCAATAGTGGCTCGCGTCCATTGAGCCGACGACAGAAAGCAGTCGCCGCCGCTGCACTACCGTGCTGCTTCAGCGCACCGCTGACCGCGTTACAGAGGAGGGCAGCAGGGTTCAACAATTGTCACAAGTACCACTTATATATTGTTATATCATAGATATCTCGCGCCCTGCCAGTTTCCAAGAGTGCGTTACGTCTTTCCCCACCTCTTTCTTTCCCCTCGCGCCTAGTACCCTGTGGCACCATTGTCTTTCTATCTCCACCTAGACATAGCGACAGCGTCCGCGAACACATCGCAACAGTGCCACCCGCCTCGATACGGGTAAGGTAGTGTATCGATTGTGTAGCCTCGTAACGTGGCAAAATACCCACGTTAACAATACAGCGCGAAACATGCGTACGAAGCATCAAGATCTCGAATCTTGATCGTGAAAATACAATTTATAAAGTTATATAATATAATGCTCGAATATTATTCCCGAGAAATTGATAAGCCGAGCACAGAAGGCGACGAATTCCAGCGAAAATCTTCGGCCAAACTCACTATGTGTAAATTTGTAGTAGGGAAGACCGCCGGAATTCGGCTTACGAAGAAGGAGAACAAAACAGGGAGAAGAGGAACATCGGCGTGTTTATGGCCACGGTGTAAACAAGAGGCGCCGAGTGCGAAATGAAGATCGCACATCGAGACATGGCTATCACGTACCTTTAGGCAGGATAGGATCGTCGTAATGGGGGAGGGCAGGGGCACGAGCCGCCGAAAAAGCATTAGGTTCGGGAGGGCATGCGAGATCGTTACTTTTGCGCTTAACCACCGAATAGATAAGACGTTTCGGAAAACGACCTCCTCTGCCGTGTGCCGCACAGCTGTAGAAAAAGTTGTGAGTATGGCGACTGCCGGGTAAATAAACTAGATGGTCTTAGGTGACTTGTGGAGCGCGTAAAATAGTAGTACTACTCACAGCATCGAAGTTTCTAGTCGTAAGATTAGACTCTTCAATCACGTCAGTGTGGAAATCGGCGCAGAATTTCTAGTGTCACATGTTGCGACGGTTGTTTCACGCCCGTTTTCCAATAGACGTTGATTTTTGGTTTATATACGTTCATGTCGTAGGGCTTATTCGGCGTAGTTGTGTCCATTCTGGAGATTGCGTTCGGTCGTGAGAAAAACACTTAGTCACGTTACTAAGTTTAATCTGATTATAAAGGGTACATTAACAATATTATTTCTCTCTTCTGAATCACATGTACTTGGATAATTTTAACGAATTCCTCGATAGATAAAGCTCTTAATCGTTCAAAAATCTGTTGGGAATTTTAAATCATGTAATAGAAATCCATGTCATAATTAAATAACTTCTTGGAGTAGGCTATATAAATTGACCTATGATTACATTTGGGATCAAAACGAGCATTAATGTATTTTGGCGTAAGCTGCAATGATCAGGACATCTGGATCTGGCTCTTGTAGAATACAACTTCACCTCTGATGGACATTGCGAAGCGGAAAATAAACAAGTATGTTATTTATCCATGTCAATACAAGCAGTTGTTGACGCAACCATACATATAGTGTAACGTAAAATGGAATTCTAATTGAAAATATTACTGGATTGAGAAGTTATCTTTAGAATATAGATGCAGTAATCGAACACAATAGAGAATAAATAGAAGAGTAATTTTATATAAAATATGAAAAAGTAAGTATTGCTAGAACTAGTGAATAAGTACTTCCTCTATTCCACAAAAGTGGATAGATATTTTTAGAAAACGGAATATTCTAATAAAGAATCAGCTCTGATACATAGAGCATTACACACTAACAAATTGACTACACAGTATTAGTTGTAGATGATCAAACTGATATTTTTCAAAGAGAGAACATCAAAAAATCGCTACACTGATAAAGAAAAAGAATTTCTATTTCACACCTTCCAAACTTGATCAAAAAGTATCGTATAAACTTTTGTTAAATTCAATAATTTCGAAGCTTCAACTTCCAATAGATTTAATTACCTACTCAAAAACTCACTATGGAAATTGTTTTGTATACGAAAAGTGATAACTATTAACACCTTTTACCCTAATTCGATCCGTCATATAATAAAAGAAAGCATCGAACAGTGATAATTCTAGGAAATTAAATGTATTACATAACTTAATTATTTAAAGTAATGATTTAAAAAAATGATATTTTATGCATTAATACTAAAATTTCAAACGTTTTAAAAATTTTAATTTTTTTCCTATTTCTCGATCTAATTTTATTTAATGATTTTTGAATTTTTAAGATCCTATGTTCTTTTTCATTAATCAAATTACAGATCGGGAAAACTACCGGCATTCGATTCATATGGTTGTTTTGTATTGGGGTGGAACTTAAATATTAAATTATTTAGACTTTTCATTAATGCAATAATTACAATTTTGTTTTACAATATATATATATATATATATATATATATATATATATATACATATATATATGTCAATAATATAGGTTTACAATAGACAAAATTAATTTTTTGAAAAGAAGTACAAATTTGATACCAATATATATTTTTGTGACATTTTTCTGTAACATATTAGAAGTTTTCTAAATTTCAATCTAATAATAATAATCTAAAACTATAAATTGTAAGAATTTCAGTGAAAAAAAAGATTGGCTGTATTTTTAAAGGAATTGGTTAGTTTGCAACGACTGAACATATGCAGACACGCACAAATTTCCATGACAAAATTATTTAACAGCTGACGACACAAAACATGAATAATACACGAGCACGTTATAATCACACATACATACGAAACACAACGAATAAAGTATTGTGAGGTAAAAGTAACAAAAAGGGAATAATTATAGCGCGAATTCATCAACCGACGCGACTAATACTGACGCAATGCATAAACTACTCCGGAAAACCCGAAAGAAGGAGAGCGCAAGATATTAACTCTCACTCGCTCATTCTTTCTGCTGTTGAGTAATGATAGAAGCATATGTGAAGGAATACAACTCGGGCGACGAAAGAGAGCCGCGCCGAGTGTATTATTAGCTATTTCCAAAACTCGATTCAGCGTACCCAAAAACATAAAGCCATACTAAGCCTTCGAGGAGCCCTTGTATTTCCTACAGCAGTCTTTCTGTGTACATGTTTATGACTGGGTTCATTGTTATTTCTTCTTGAAATATAAATAATAGTGGCATTTAGACTGTTATTGTTCACAGTCACCCCCGGAGAATCTGATCATAATGAATATAAATTAAAATTAATCAATATACTGTTATTAATAAAGGAAAATCTAACTGTATCCCTCTGCCCAATTATTACTGAGTCAATATAAACGCTATTATCTCAATGATTCCAACCAGTTACTTTTATTTTCATGGACTGTTTATTTATAAAAATTCTAATAACAGAGTTATATACACATATCGAAAATTTTTCTATTTTCATTGTTTATTTAACAATAGAAAAATCGACTTTTTAAGTTTTTCATGTATGTACTTTTGTTCAAAATTATCTCCTGCACAACTTTTATATGAAATATTTTTCGATTAGAGCAATATTATTTAAACTATTAAAGAAAAAGTAAAAAAAGAGCTTTTATTTTTGCTATTTTGCAATAAATAAATACGTCGCCGATGTGGTACGATCCCGACAATTTAGAATCTTATTCTACACATCCTCATCTATCATTTAATGCAAAAAAATAGGCGTCGGAGAAATTGTTGAATCAAAACCCTAATTCGCCTGGACTATTAATATTCAGATCGACGCACGCGTGGACCGGCGAGTTCTTACGAAAAAGAACTTCCTTTTTGTGAAGACTGTGCACTCCATCTATTATAATAGTGCGGCCCTTCACCTCTCTGCAGAAAAAGCTCTGTGATACTTAACAGGTATACACACACACGCCTGGCCCGCTCGGAGCTTCCTGATGGCACAGTGCAGAGATAATAAAGAGAGATTGCCGATGCGATATATGAAAGGCTCGTAAACAAAATTTGAGTCGAAGTGAAAATGCGTCGATCATAGCACTGCTATGCTCATTAATGCGCATTAATGCGCTAACTCAGTGTTACAGACTACGTAAGCATAAACTAGTGTCCATAGTGGTCTACATCACTATATATAGATATAGTTCTATAGTTAAATCGAACGTTATTGTTTTGTAAGTGCGTTCTGCATTGATGAAAACAAGTGATTGTTAGCTAATGCAAAGTCTGAACCGTAAGGCGGGTGAGGCAGAATTTCCCACCCACTATTCTTCAAATAGTTCTTGATCGAACTCGCAACATGACGCCGAGCTTTATCTTGATGAAAAATAACGTACTCATAGATGATCTCATTCTGGTTGTTTTTTGTATAATGCTCGCTTGAAACGAATGAGTTGGGTTCTATACAATGGTCTTCGGATGGTTTTATATTCCAACATGCAAAATCGTCGTTCAACATCTCTCGGCTTCAATTCGTACCACACCCAATTTCGAAATTTTTAAATAAATTCTAATGCTTTTAGGCGAATGGAAAAAACATGTTGTATGACGCCCAATGATGTAGCAAATTATTCTTGAATCTGACTTCGATCGTTATCCAACAAAGCGTAAATTTCTTATCTTTAAAATTTTTCAGATTTCTGGAGCGATTATTGTCTTCTGCTGCTGCTGAAACGGAATGAACTAGATCCATTTTTGAAGCGGATGGTGACTGGTAACGAAAAATTGATTACATACGACAACATCAAACGAAAACGGTTGAGGTCAAAGGCCGGTAAACCGTCCCAAACAGTGGTCAAGCCGGGATTTATGGCCAGGAAGGTTTTGCTGTGTGTTTGGTGGGATTGGAAGGTAATCATCCACTATGAGCTGCTCCCATATGGCCAGACGCTTATTTGTACCATCTGCCGTGAACAACTGGACCGTTTAACGCAGACTATCGACCAGAAGTGTCCACAATTGGCCAGCAGGAAAGCTGTAGTGTTCCACCAGGACAACACCAGACCACACACTTCGTTGATGACTCGTCAGAAGCTACGGGATTTCGGATGGGAGATTTTATCGCATCTACTATATAGCCAGGACATAGCGCCAAGTGATTACCACCTGTTCCTGTCCATGTCCAATGTCCTTGGTGGTGTAAAGTTGGACTCTAAAGAGGCTTGTGAAAAGTGGTTGTTCGAGTTCTTCGCAAATAAGGAGACAGGTTTCTACGAGAGGGGTATTATGAAGTTATCGTCTAGATGGAAACAGATTATCGAACAAAACGGCGCTTATTTGAAGTAAATCCGACGACTGTAACACTTTTTATAAAGCATTGAATAAAGAGCGAAAAAGCGGAAGGCAGATATTTGACAACCGAATATTCGGAAGCGAACTTAGTTTTCGATGTTTTCTAAAGGAAAAAGGGTATTTATGATGGAAAATTGATACGTTAGCTTAATCAAAATATTTTCCGTCATTTACTACTACTTTTTCCCATCTTACTGGCAATATAGCGATACCATTGTGAAAGAACGATGACGTATTCGAGGCGATCCAATCATCCATAAATTCACCCACTTCTTGAAAATGATGAAAGTGCGTATCAACGAGGTCATACTGCATCGATCTGAATAGGTAATAATCAGACACCGCTATGCCTGGCTAGTATTCTGGGTTTAACTTGACATTTAATCTTCAACAAGGTGTTTTTGACGGCTTTCGCAATATATATATATATATATATATATATATATATATATATATATATATAACGACTATGAAAAAAAAATATATAAAACCAGAGGTTTTTTATAGAATCTAATATTTAGCCTAGATTGAGGATTACAATTTTGAGATCATCGCAAATCTTCCATTGACGCTTCGAGTATTTTATTTTCTCTAGTACTATTTGTATGTTCTTAAACTTCTCTTATATTATTATAGTATTATTGAATATGCTATTGGAATGGGTGCATATGTATTTCGGTAATACGAGGACAGAAAATTAATAATGCGACCGATTTTATTTCTCGCCCTGTGGTAACATTGCAGATCTATAACTCCGTCACTGTAATAATAATACCTACCCTGTCGATTGAGATCTTGATGACCCTTGTACTATCATTCCTTCACCAGCTATTTAATGTTTTGTAACAACGCGCGAGTAGTACATACCATAAAAATCGAACAGAGAAATTTGAAGCAACGGTACGCGATAAAATTTTGTTTGAAAAACTTATGAAAAAGTGCTTAACCTATATGACAGGGATGTCCTGAGTAGTAGTCAAGTGCTTCGGTGGCATACCGATTTTAAAAAAGATCGTGAGAGCGTCAAAAACGAAGCGCGGAGAATGAGCAAGTCCGAAGTATAAAACACGTTCGACGATCGACAGCAAAGGCGTGGTTCAATAAGAGTTTGTACGACCTGGAACAACCGTAAATCAAGTATTCTACTGCAATGTGCTGGAAAAATTACGAAAAAAGGTGCTCAGAGTATGAAGACTTGCGTTCTGAATCGCGGGAATGCTTCCTGCATTCGGTGCGTTCAGTGTCTCTCAGTTTTTGCTGTCTAAAGGCATCGCAACGTTACCACAACCGCCCTATTCACCGGACATGTCAACCGCGACTTCTTCCTATTTTCTCATTTGAAAAAATTCGTCAAAGTTCGATATTTTGATTACGTTGAAGACATCTATATTCTGTAAGGAGGGTACTCGGAGAGTTTCCACAAGAAGTATTCCAGAATTGTTTCGAAGACTGAGAAACTCGCTCGAATAATTATATAGATGCGGAAGGTGACTACTTTGAAGGGGTTCGCAGTGATGTATCTTAATTTTTAAATATACTAACCTCGTATGTTCGATCAATTTCTGTTAGAAATCATTCAGTTGGCTTTTGTATACCTCGGTAGTGACGGTTTCATTTGGTACAGTACACCCTGTTGGTTCCACCAAATGTACAACAATACCTTTGGGCCAAGGATGGTCCGTTTTGGTATTAATGTGAATGATTGGCCTGGATCTACCCATGATTTTGCGCTTAGGATTATCATGGTAGATCTATTTTTCATTACCAGTCACAATATGACACTTTATGAATCTTTCCCATCGCATGTAAACATTTTCTAACTCCTCTATCACTGACTCTAAACTTATTAGCGAGTTCTTTCTACGTTAGAGCTGAGTTTTCGTCCAATAATGCTTGCAATTTACTATCTTCAAACTTTTTTGGTTGTCCAGAACGTTTTTTGTAATTAACATCGGTATCTCCACTTCTAAACCACTGAAATCACTCTTTACACATTGTAAGCGATGAACCTCATTCGTAATATATAACATTCTTGAAGCAATCGATAAGTTTTTGTTTTACTTTTTTTAAAATCAAAATAGTGCAAAAGAACGTGTCGAAAAAAAGATTTATCACGATTCATTTTGCACTGATCAAAAAATTATAATATTTACACAAATGGTGGTGCCTGTTAACTGAATTTCGTCGGTAAATGCCAAAACTAAAAAATATGAGTTTTCGTTCTACTTATATCGCCATTTTAACGTGAAGGTCGGAAACTATGTTCGCCTCCTAATACTAAGCAAGGTAATTTTTTATCATTTTCAGAAGTGTCCAGTCACCAGACATGCAGTGTGTGTACTCTTCATAAATTGAAGTTTCGATATAAACTCAAATTCACATAAATTTAAAAAAAATCAAAAAGCAATAAAATTATACTATTTATTAAATTATTTATTTTATAAATAAATAGAATAATATCTATAATTAATTACTAATATATGAAACAGGTATAAGACAACAAAAAAATAATATTACTGAAGATGTCTCATCAGTAATATGTCATAATTTAAGCAGTGACAATTATTTTTAAAATATGTGTATTTGTGATCTTGATATTAGTTATTTCTTGAAACGTTCTAAAATGTGTGTGCACTGTTAGAGCAGCCATAGTTAACTTCAAAATTATGAATAACCAAAAACTTGTATTTTCATTCAATTTGAATTTTCAAACTGATATTTATCAACTGAATCAAGATGATTATTTATTTGAAATTCAATTCTTTTTCTTAACGTTTGAAGTAAATATTTTTGTATGTTTTTTGTTATAGTCAAAATAATAAATTTTTCCAAGCTATGTTGATTTATAAAAATCCTTCTACAATACCTATTTAAAATATACAATAACCATAATTTTATTATAATATTAATATCGTGAAATTATTACGTGTATAATATTTTTTGTTATAATACTTATACCTATATATCTCATGATATTTTGAATTACACGCACGTCGAAATGTCAAACGTCGTCTGTCGGCGTGTCTGTATGGCAACACACGATATGACTGCTTTTGTAATTAAATATATCCTCAAAATTACCATTGATACTTAATTTTAATATATCATTAGAATCTTAGGAAATAATCAATACGCGACTCATTTATGAATAGTATGTTTCATTTTTTGAGTAAGTTATTAATAAAATAAATCTCATTTCCAGCGACTCTCTCATAAAAATTAATGCCAGAGTAGGTTAAATTTCTAAAATTCAAAAAGCTCATTCTCAAAGCAGACTTCGTTACTCTTTTGTAATTCTTTCAAGTTATCTGCGTATCTTATCATGTTACTGTTATTCTATAAACAACATTATATCATAATAAAAGGTAAATCGATCAATAGTGACTAGTATATTGACTTGTTGATATGTTTGAAGGAGGAGATCGCAGCAAGAACGAGTTGCGCTTTGACTTAATTCCCCACTCCCCGTATTCGCGAGATTTAGCCCCCAGCGACTTCTGGCTCTTTACTGATCTCAATAAAATGTTACAGGAGAGAAACTTTGGCTCGAATGAAGAGGTTATTGCCGAAACTGAAGCCTATTTTAAAGCAAAGCATAAATCATTTTCTAAACATGGTATATAAAACTTTGAAAGGCGTTGGAACGATTGTATCACTCTAAAAGGAGATTATATTGATGAAAAAATGTTTTGGATGTTAGTCTCGGGACTTATTGAACGACGTGTTATGTGTGTGTGTGTGTGTGTGTGTGTGTGTGTGTGTAATATACTACAAATGTAGTAATAACTATGTATTATTGAAATGTTTTGTATTACATTAAATAAATATTAAAAATGCAACATTTCAGTTACATATTTGAAATATTACTTTTAATACACAGTGAAGTCGCAAGGTGGAGCTGAAATGTTGGTATTTACAAATAACTAAGAACAAATCCCCTAGAGTATTTAAGAGCAGATTGAATATCAATTCGGACATAGCTTTTCTAGCAGATTTCTGCATAATATACTTTAGAAATTTCAATTTGAGGAATCCCATATTAAACATAAAATGATGATGATTATAGTGGTTGCAGTTCTTTAATTAGATTTAGAATTTTTTTCAGTAATAGAAATATTCCTCACAGCATTCAGATATATTACATTATAATAAGTACGAACATTTCATATTACATAAGTGTAACGGTAGATTACATAAACATTTCAGTTATATAACTGAAATATGTTGGCGAAATATAAATGATATGTACAAGAAATATTTCCGAATACTTTTGGATCATTTCCGCATTCTTTCAGTCACATAACAATAATATATCAATAGAAAGATTCTATCAATTCCCACTTATTGCCGGTACATAACAGAAATGTTCTTTATGCAAACTTTCCGTAACATTACATTGTAATAAATGCCGACATTTCATGTTATAAACACGTAACGGTAAAATAACAGAAATATTTCAGTTATATTACTGAAATTGTAATATTATAAATATTATATTACAGAAATATTACTGTAATATAACCTGTCGACTGGGAAGGTTCCAGCTTTAAACCTAGTTTCTACCTCTTTTTTAATTTTATTGATAATGTTTACATTTTTCAGTTGCCTAGTTTTAAGTTTTGATAGCTGCTTCTATTTTTCATACCTACAAACTGCTTTCCAACCTATTGAAAATTGTTAAATTTTTACCAGGCATGAACTTTTGAAATTAGTGAAAAACAAATTTAATTTACTTGTTAAGTATATATTATTTAGCGACATTTTCGAATACTACCTCATCGAAAACGAATGTTTTTAAATCATTTAGAAAATTTTATGTATTAATTTATTAAATATATATATTAATTATTAATATTGACGCATAATTACACTAAAATAATGTATAAACTTTCCATCCCTGTTCTCGCAAAAATTATAAGTGAACTAAAATCTTATATTAAACATAACTATTTAACAGCCATTGTAATTAGTTTAATATAAATTGTTCAATTAATACTAGTCTTCGTATGTTTAATATTTAATCGTTTAAAAAAGATGAATATACCCGTCTTTTAAACAGATTGTTTTTTTATGTTACTTCACGTCGCTCTATTATGACAGACATATTTTTGTTCATAAAAATTATTTTTAAAAGAAAAAATTGTGTTATTGAAAACTAAATTTATTGCCTTTATAAATTCAGCTTTTGTTAATTTTGTGTGTATGTTAATATCTGACCATTTTTTTTGTATAATTTCTTTAAATAAATCTAATGGTATATTTGTAAATAAAGATACTACATCCAATGAAATCATCTTATAATTATTCAGAATATTAATATCTTTAACTGATTCATAAAAACTCTAACTATCTTTAACATAAAAGTTGGTTTTTCCAACGACCTGAACTAATATATTTGATAAAAATCTTGCAATATTATATGTTGGAAAATTAATTGATGATACTATTATTCTATAGGTCAATTGCTCTTTGTGAATTTTGGGAACCCCATAACCTTTGGCTATTTCCATTTTCGCAATTTAAGTGTCTAAAAGTAATTTCATTAATGTATGATTTATTTTTCCATTTTTTTACTAATTCTTTCAATTTATTTTGTAGCCTATCAACATTTCTTGTAAGTTGTGTTATCCTTGTTATCCTTTAACATCATTGTAATTGTATTAATATATTCTTTGTTGTCAGATGCTTCTGTTACATTTCCTTTATCTGCGTTTTGGAATATAATATTTGTGTTCTCTTTTAAAAAATTCTTGGCTGTTTTGTATTCATGTATGATGTTACTATTTATATAATTTTGAAATCGATTTTCTTTTTTAAAATCAATAATAACCCTCACTTATCAGGTTCTACATTGTTTTTTCCTATCGTTATTGCAACTAACAATACTATTTTCGACGTCAGCGATGATTTCCTTAATAGGGAATTTATTATTTCAAATAAGATATTCCAAATTTTGCAGCTTTTGAAAGGTTATTTACAACTTCTTTTGGAATGGTAATATTTGTTAAATTTTTAAACCAATTTTTATTATTATAAATATTGTTTGTTTGAGAGTTTTTATATTTTTTAAATGTTCAAATTTACTTTTCAGTTTATTTCTTGTTTCGTACTTTATTTTATTATATATTATATTATTATATTATATTATTTATTATATATTATATTTACTAATATATTATATTATTAAGACTGTAAGACCGATAAAAATATTTATTAATTTAATGATGCAGATATCGTAACAAATTATAAACGTTATTAATGCAAACAAGTGTTTTATTTAAAATAATCATAATGTTGTTTTAACAATAATTATTAGAATAAGTATGTATGAATGTTAATAAGTTAATACACATTCAAAATAAATAAAATATTGAAATGTATTATTTTTTAATTATATAATAAATATAGTTTAATAAAAAATTAATGCATGTAATTTCATAAATGATTTGTAAACTTTATTTAAAAATCGCAAAATTAACTTTGTTTTTTCTCTGTAAATAAGGGACCGTTCGGAAGCATCATCATTAGAATATATATGCATAACACGATTATAATACTTGATAATTAAATTAAATGAATTTTTCAGTAATATCAAAAGTATTGCTAAAAAGCAATAATATGTTTATATCAATATATATATATATATATATATATATATATATATATATATATATATATATATATATATATATATATATAATTAATTTTTAACACTGAAAATTTATCAGTAAAAGCTTACCTACCATTTTTTACTTTCTGGAAGTTTTTTTAGAAAATTTGAATAGACGTCAAAAAATTATTATTTTGACCACATTTATTACAATAATATAGATTAAAAGCAACTGAAGTTTATTAATTTATTTATATTTTAAAGAATTTGAATACAAAATTAAAAAACTTAGAAGTAGCTATATATTGATCTGATTAGTGAGTTAAATATAAACATACATACTACGAACTCATGAAATCATTCAGATCACTACGTAATTGTTGCATTTTGTTATTTAGTGTTGATTTGTACTCAGATTTTCAAGTCTGTAATCTTATCTCGAAATATATGAAAAATTTATTTGATAATTTCACTCAAATGTATAAAAGCAAGTTATAATAAATATATATTATTAATTATAAGTATGTTTAAGAACTACGTTTATAAAATAATAATTAAATTCTGGATTTAATTTAGATAGACTATAAGATCTTTTGAGTTATAGTAACATGTTACTGTGGCTAATAAAATCACAATATCAGTTGGTATGATGGCTGTTACTTCTCATAATCAATCAAATTTTCGATCTATTACCACTAAATCTATAAAAATTATAATTTTAGAGTAGAGAACAAAATATTACATTGATGTGGCATTCTTATTAAATATAAGCAGCTAATCGAAACATAAGATAATATGTTAAAATTGATAACATATTGACAAATAGAAATGAAACTACTAATTTCACATGCTACCTGCTTAATTAATTTTAAATAGAAGAACGCAAATTAACTGTTCCTATTAATATTTTCTTTTTCCATGCTTCATACCTTAACAACAAGCACTCTGTCAAGCTGCTACACACTGCGTACAGAAGATAATGAGATTCTTAAATATCACTGACGAGAATAATATATTTTTGTCAATATCCAAAAATGTATTGCTGATTTTCTTTCTGTAAGCTTTGTATGAATTAACTATTCATTTTTCTGAAAACTCGGAATTCTCTTGCATAGTTTTCGAAGACTAAGGACAAGATTGCCGAGAGACTACGATATGGGTTCAATGAAGACTTCGTGCTATTTTAAGAATGTTGTGACGTCACAGTTCAAAAATACTAAAATAGCTAGAAACGCTTCTTATTTGCCTACCTTTTAATTTAAATTTTAAAATATGCTAAGACAGCATTATTCCATTTTATTCTTTTACGAACAAAGAAACGTTACAATTGTTTAAACATGCTGGTGTAACTTTTTTCCTCAGCCCTCTTTTCCAACTGAACTCCTCCTTATTTCATTTCACCTTTAGTTTTCAAAAGTGTGAAAAATTGACATTCTTCTGTAGATCACTATGAATCACTTTTATTTCAATTTGATATAATAATATAATGAAGGCAAATATACCAAAATATATCGCCAGGCCTAATATAAACGTACTACATTTACGGTGGATCCATAAATGGATAAATAAATAGATAAATCGTATGTTAGTTAAGAAACTAAGATGGGGGTTTACATATAGAGGACAAGTTTAAAAAATTCTACTGTTAAGGAAGTTTTCGTATTTGGTGTCATATCAACTGACGCGCGTCCAAGTGATACTGCCCTAACAACACAAAATATTCCAAAAGTTTGATATATTTCATAATATTTTTAAAATATATTTTTTTAATTTTGGAACATACTTAAACAATATTTTAACAGTCATATAAAGATTACAATAAAATGTTTCAATAAAAGTACGTAACATATTTTCCAAAAACACACTACTTCAATACATTCTAAAAAAATTTTTTATAATGTCTTAGAAATAGTAATTGTAATATTCTCGACATATTATTTTAAATGATTTTTTAAATATTTCCAATATTTACCTATTGGAATATATTTAAAAAATTTTTTTTAAAGATTTCATTAAAACTTTATAAAATATTTCGGACAAAATATTTTAAAACCTTTGAAAATTGTTTTCATAAAATATTTGTTCTAATTTTCAAACATCTTACAATATTTTACTGTTACGAATAATTTTTTTTAAATATTTATAAAATATTATCAACAAACATTTTAAAGAATTTCGATTCTAACTCAAATTATTGGAAAATGAATGAAAGCAATCTTAAATGTTTTATGCAACAAACCTATATATTTAAAAAAATGTATTAACCACACTTTCCGGTCGAATCTTATATGAAAAAGCATGATAAAAGTAGAATCTATTATATGGTTAATATATCTATAGATATTTTATTAAAAATCGGTCGCAGATCATTTTTGGAAGTTACTCCTCATTTACCTTCAACGACTTTTAGGTTCATCAAATTCATGAAAAGAATTTAATAATTTTTAAATCTTTATATTATTTTGGATGCTTCATACCTTTATTAATTCTTTATGGTCGCTATAATGTGGAAATAAGCTAAATAAGCAATCCAAACATTAATTAAAATTCACATAGTTATATCATAGTTTTATAAACATATTTGGTTTCCTAAATATTCATGGTGAAGATGCATTTAAAAAATGTCACATAAATAGTTATTAATAGACTAGCCAATTAATAATCGGATTGCGCGATTATCCAGATTACTTGATTTTTACACAATAACGAAATATTTACTAGAACTGAAAATAATAATAACTAAGAAAATTACTTATTTTTTCTATTGTTATATCACTAAACCCTTCTTTATTGCCTTTAAATATTTTAAGATTGTTGACTCTTATGCATTTGATCGCTATAAGTACGTAATTATTATATAAGCTTATTCTGTATAAGCATTATTATGTAAAGTTTTTATATATCTAACAATATCATTCAAAATTATTAAAAGCTATTTACAAAATATACATATTACTTTCTATTTTTATGTTATCATTATTTATATTACCAAATAGGATCGACGTTTCGAATTCTTATTATAAAAAAGGAACTTTACGGCTTTTTCTAAATCATACTAAATGAAAGTAAAAGAAGTAAATCAAATCAATTAATTTTAGGTCATAAAATTCTCTCTAGGTTCAAATAAATAATTTCATAACACACTTAGAGTATGAATATATATTATGTTCCTACATAACATTATATATTACAGCCATATGGTATTAATATCACCAGAATATTATGGCAATCTCAAAGGGAATCCAAAACAAAGGAATCACAAAAATATTACAAGATATATTACTGAAATATTACTGCTATATCACTGTTATATACCTGCAATGTCATAGTAAAGATGAAAATGTTATTGATTTCAGAAAATATTTTTTAAAAATTTACAAAACTATTTAAAAAACAACTTTTAATTATTATACCTACCAGGTGGACTAAAAAGTTCTTAGACAAAAACATAAATGGCATTACTATATAATTTATAGTTAGTACCAACCTTCAAAGGATATATGTATAACTTTGACAGCTGCCGGACAATTGTTTCAATGATGACAATTTAATATGGAAATGCATATGTATATATAGATATGTATGCTAGCATCCCCCTTCTTGGCTTTGAAGAAAGAATAATTTCGCCAATTTATTAAACACATCAATAATATCTACTTAAAAATACTAATGTAATCTATATTTGTATAGATAATTTTACCTACCGTCGCTCCCTTATAAAAAGGTAGTGCTATCACATATTTTTTGTTTCAATTTCAATTGGCATTTGTAACAAAATATTCTTGGTATTCAATTAAAAATACGAAAATATACATTGTATATATATATATACAAACACACACACGAGGGTGGATTGATGAGTTTCCGGTCTGGCCAAGAGATGGCGCCACTAGGCCTACCTCGAGGTGGTGTTCTATAATACCATCCTTAGATAGCTTGTAGCTATAGTTTAGGTTTGAGAGCACGCTGAACAAGACGCCTCCGTGTTTTTCGTAAAAATGGAAAAGCTGGAAAATTGTGCTGTCATCAAATACATTTATTTAAAGGGGACACTGGGGACATCCTCTCCATCATGTTAAACCGTTAAGCAGTGGGTTTTCGAGTTTAAAAAGGACTGTGTGAGCAACTCTGATGAGCCTTGCTCAGGACGCCCCATTGAGGTCACAGCTCCAGATATGATCGAAAAAATCCATCAAATAGTGCTGAAAGACCGCAGATTAAAAATGCATAAGATACCTGAGACTTGTAAGATGTCATATAAACGTGTACAAAATATTTTGCACCAACATTTATATATGGAAAAGCTCTGTGCAAGATGGGTGCCGCGTTTGTTAACAGTCGACTAAAAATTGATTTGAGAGAACATTTCTAGCGCCAATTTGGCATTGTATAAGCGTAATCCAAGCCAATTTTTGAGTGATTCATAACCGTTAACGAAACTTGCTGGCTACTGTTTTTTGGGATGCAAGAAGTATTATGTACATTGATTACCTCGAAAAGGGTAAAACTATCAATGGTCAATACTACGCAGACCTATTGCAATGTTTGAGCAACGAAATAAAAATTAAAAGACTTCATCTGGCGAAGAAAAAAAATCTTGTTTCATCACGATAACGCACCAGCGCACGCGTCAATCGTTGCGATGGCTAAAATCAACGATCTGAAGTTTAAATTGATGCTGTACCCTCCCTATTTTCCATACCTAGCCCCGAGTGACTATTATCTTTTTCTAACCTCAAAAAATGGCTTGACGGTAAAAGATTTGCGGATAATGAAAAAGTAATCGAAACTGTAAATGGGTATTTTGAGAAGCTTGAGGAATCAGTCTATAGAGATGGCATTACTAGACTAGAACACCGCTATGAAAAAGGTATCAGCCTTGGAGGAGATTATGTTGAGAAATAAAAAAAAAATTCTTAAAAACGTTGTTTTTCTTGGTCAGGCCGAAAACTTATCAATCCACCCTCGTATATATATATATATATATATATATATATATATATATATATATCAAGATTTACGATTGTTTTAATTCACAGTAAATATAATAAAAAATATACGAAAGAATGCACAAAGAAATATATAAAAGCCTTAATCAAAAAAATATAAACCCTTCAATCGTGCATTGATTTCAGTGCTGTCTGCAAAATGTGAATACCGCCGCTGTGGCTGTGTCACGCGAGAAGTCGCCTTTCAACAAGACCCGTTTGCCGTCACCTAAACTACAAACCGCGTCTGCCTGACCACGTATGTGCACACACCGAACGCGGTCAACTTAACTCGCTTTCGTGGGAAGCGTGGCAACAGAAGTTGGACGGGCTTCCTCGGCTTCCGGATGAGAAGTGTGTGCATCGCCATATCCTTCGAGATTTCATCGGACTAGTCACGCAAACGAGCCCTGTGGGAGCATAGTCCTCGGCGACGCCAACTACGAATATAATTGTATACGCATGGCGTGATGCAAAATTCTTAAATCTAATTAATTTCATTATGACATATAATTAATGCTTACATAAACAAAACGTTTATAGAGTAGATATTATATTTAATTCATAAATTATATATAATATAATATAATTTAATTCATAAAAAAATTAAAGTCTTTAATGCACGTACATTCGAAAACTTAATATGTTACTATGGCACGAAATTATATTTTATAAATTTTTGTATACAACGTTGCTTTTAAGCATACAATAATTGAAACTATGATTTTATAAACTGTATGCTTTGAAATTATATTAAGATTTATAAATATAAATAAGTTTTAGAAAATTGGCTAATAAATTACTATATTTTCTTACTCTATTTCGATGTCTTAAGTGTTTTATCATAAAAACTTGTTTTTTCTTTTTGCATACCTGAATATATAATTTAACAAACACCATCACAAACACTATTAATTACAATACTAGTATTATATATTTTAATTTTTTTGTTTTCTAAATGCGAAAAATTATAAATTTTTCGGCAAATAATCCTTTTTAGTATCTTTCTACAAATAACTTATAGATGTAATTTAAATAAACAAAATATATTTTTGATATCCTGATGATCTATTTCTAAAACAAATGCGCTCAATAAGAATGCCACTTAAGAATGCACAAGTTTTTCAATCTCACAAACGTATATTAAATATATTCATTACAGAAATTATCATTTGATTATTTAGCGATATTGGTAATAAGACAATTTTTTTTTCACGACAGGCACAAATTTTAATTATGAAGTATAAAAGAAGCATTAAATAATCATTATTTCGATATCTTAATCAGAAATATTCACGTTTATGTTTTAAGCTAACGTACTATTGTTGGAGTTACACGAAAATAATATCGATGCAGTTGATACAGTATTTTCCCTATTCGGACAAGAGGGACAATATGCTATAGGTCGTATGACTATTTCTGACCTGCAGTTTATTGCACCCCCTTCCCCTTACAACCGTTCTAAGAAGAAGAAATCCTGCCTAGGACTCCTCAGTTCCAGTCAAGCCGTCGACACAAAAGCCACGCTGTCTCTTTAATATTATATATACATAATCTTTATTTGTCATTTCATATAAGTCTGTTCTTTTTCTCTGTATTAACACTTTCCGATTGTATAAATAAATAAATAAATATATAAAAACAATTGATTCTGAAAAGTTATTTTTCAACAGGTTATGGGTCCAGTTCCAAGTGTTGTAAATGAATAGAAAGGACAAAATAAAGACTCAGTGTATAAGTGTAAAATATTTCAACGCATAGTGAAAAATTGTTACATTATTCTGAAATACAGTGAAGTTAAAAATGGTAGATTCCGTAAAAGTATTACTTCAGAAGCTTAATGGGCTTAATTATGCTGTATGGAGTCAAAGAATGAAGATGCTGCTCATTAGGGACGACTTATGGGATGTCGTGACGGAAGAGCCGCCGGTTCCAATAGATGCAGCATGGACAAAAAGGGATAGTAGAGCACATGCTACAATGGGTTTATTTATTGAAGATAACCAATTATTGCATATAAAAGGTGCCGATACAGCTAAAGAAGCTTGGAATAGATTAAAGGATCACCATCAGAAGTCGTCGCTTACAACTATTATACATTTGTATAAGAAGCTTTTTCGGATGCGTTTGACGGAAGGTGACGATATGGAGAACCATATTTCCGAAATAATGATAGTGATAGACAGACTTTTAGCGCTTGGTGAAGTACTTAAAGAACGACTACAAGCTGCAGTGCTCCTTAGCAGTTTGCTAGATTCTTACGGCTCATTAATAAATAGTTTAGAGTATCGTAATGACAATGATTTTACCTTGGAATTTGTCAAAACAAAACTAATTGATGAATATAACAGGTGAAAAGAAAATCAGTCTACAGAACCAAGCAGTGATGCAGCACTGAAGACATTTTTTAAAAAGACAAGTTCGCAGGGAGAAAGTGCGTTAAAGTGTTTTTCTGCAAAAAGGCTGGACATCAAAAGAAGCAGTGCCATCAATATAAAATCTGGAAAAGCAAAAAGGAAAAGGAGCAGATAAATAAAGTATCTGAGCATCTACAATACGATAAAGAAAAACTATTCATCGCAACAGAAAAAAATCTCAGGTGAGGTCTGTTTAAGTATAGAAAGTGAAAATAACAGCAGAAACTATTGGATTGTCGATTCAGCTGCGACAATCCATATGTGTTTTTCTAAAGATCTTCTAACAGAGTTCAACCCTGCCATCAAGGGGCAAATACATCTGGCGGATGTGAAAAAGACGAGTAAAGTGCTTGGAATAGGCTCGGCCAACATAAAGTCTGTTACAGATGGTCGGGAATACTCCATAAAGATTCAGGATGTATTGTACGTGCCATCGCTCAGCTCTAATCTCCTCTCAGTGCCTAAACTAATGAAGGATGGGTATGAATTAAAATTTAAAGACGATTTATGTTCAATAATAAAGGACAATATAGTTATGGCTGCTTCAAAATATAATACAGAAGTACAAGGACTCTTTGTAATAAAGGGGCACGAAGAAAAGGTATATAAAATGGCTGACCAGGGCAGACACAATGAAAACTGCCAACACATGTGGCACAAGAGGTTTGGCCATAGAGATTCACAGGCAATAAAGGAATTAGTCGACAAGTGACTAGCTATTGGCATCACTATAAAGGATTGCAGCCGGAGAGAGGTCTGCGAATGCAGTCTGCAAGGAAAAATGGCCAGGAAAACTTTTCCGAAAGAAGCGGAGAGAAAGTCCCTCGCCCCCTTCGATCTTATGCATACAGATGTCTGCGGGCCCATGCAAACAATCACGCCGGGCGGGAAAAGGTATATAATTACCCTCATTGATGATTTTTCGAGGTACTGCACAGTGGGATTTTTAAAAAGTAAAGACGAGGCATTTGTCTTTCTAAAGAATTTTATCGAGATGTCGAAAACACAATTTCAGAAGGTGCCTAAAGTTATACGGTCAGATCGAGGAAGGGAATACGTGAATCGTAATTTACAAAATGTTCTTAAAGCTAATGGAATTTTAATTGAATATACGGCGCCCTATTCACCTCAACAAAATGGGCAAAAATAGATACCTCATAGAGATGGCGAGATGCATGCTTTTTGATGCGGATCTCGAAAAAAAATATTGGGCGGAAGTCGTCAATACGGCAAATATATTACAAAATATGCTGCCGATAAAATATGCAGTTAAGACTCCTTATGAGTTATGGTTTTCAAAGAAAGCCAATGTAAATAATTTGCACATTATTGGCTGCAATGTGTATGTACAAATTCCAAAGGAGCAACGTCGGAAATTGGATAATAAAGCCGAAAAGCTTACATTTCTTGGCTACTCCAATGAATGAAAGGCTTACAGACTAATAGATAAAAATACGGGTTACATAAGGGTGAGCCGCGACGTTATTTTTATAGAAAATGAAAACAAAGACTTAGCCCAGGAAGAAGTTGAGGATATCGACATTGTATTAAAGGACTGTAATGAATAAATTATAGACGCAAAAAAAGACGATTTCTGGAGTATTTCTAGCGAATCAAGTTCTATCGACAGTCATAAAAGTGAACCGTTACAATGTGAGATTCCCGTTACGCGTTCAGAGAGAACAAACAGGGGTGTACCTCCGGATAGGTTTATGGCCGGTACCCGGCTGGCTACGGCTCAGGAGGGAGACCCTAGAACCATAAAAGAGGCTCACTTAAGCACCGATAAGATTCAATGGGAAAAGGCGGTTCAAGAAGAATTAGAAAATTTAGAAAATAATAATACATGGGATATTGTACCAGTGCCCGATGGAAGAAATATTATTACCTGCAAATGGGTGTTTAAGAAAAAGGTCGGTGCAGACGGAGTTAGCAGGTACAAAGCCAGGCTTGTCGCGAGAGGTTTCTCACAGAAGTTTGGGACGGACTACGATGAAGTTTTCGCACCCGTGGTTCGTCAAACAACATTCAGGAGATTGCTCACGGTTGCAGGTAGTAAGAACTATATAATTAAACACTACGATGCAAAAGCTGCTTTTCTGAACGGTGATTTGAATGAAATCATATATATGACTATTCCCGAAGGACATCAAGAGGCAAATAAAAAAGGTATGGTTTGTATGTTAAAAAAGGGCCTCTACGGTTTAAAACAAGCAGCAAGAATTTGAAATAAAATGGTTACTGATTATTAAAACAATCAAATTTTCTACAAAGTTATGCAGATCCCTGTTTACTTATTAAACGAATGATACACGAAGAAATCTTCATTATTATTCACGTCGATGATTTTTTGATTGCCGTTAAAGAAATAGAGGACGTGAATAAAACGGCTGATATTTTAAAGAAAAATTTTAATCTTATTGATTTAGGAATTTTGTAACAGTATATAAGTATTCAAGTAAGAAAAGACAACGGAAAATGTTATTGCATAAAGCAGACAGAACACATAAAAAAACTTTTACACCGCTTCGGACTAGAAGACGCTAAGGAATCCAGTGTACACTTAGATGTTGGGCATATAAAAAATAGAGATTGCGAATTTCCAATGGAAAATGGCGAATTATACCAACAATTAATTGGCTCACTTTTGTATCTTGCAGTAAACACTAGGTCCGATATTACTGCAAGTGTAACAATTGTACGCCAATTTAATAAACAGCCAACATCGTCCGATTAAAACGAAGCTAAAAGAATTCTTCGATACCTAAAAGGAACCCAAGAATATGAATTGATACTTGGACAGGAGAATGAAAAAGAAAAACTAATTGGCTTCGCGGATGCAGACTGGGCAGAAAATAAAGGAGACAGAAAATATCACAGTGGTTACGTGATTAAGTTTATGGGTGCAGCAATAAGTTGGATGTGCCGCGAGCAGAGCTGTGTTGCGCTCTCTTCGACAGAGGCAGAGTACATTGCTTTAGCAGAAGCAAGCCAAGAATGCGTATGGATTCGTTGTCTATTAAAATCTTTTTTGAACAAAGAGCAGGAAATAACGAATATTTTTGAGGACAATCAAAGTTGCATAAAGCTTGTCAACAATAGAAAATTTAGCCAACGGACAAAACATATCGACACGAAATTTCATTTTATTACAGATTTAAAGGAGAACAAGATTTTGGAACTCGTATATTGTTCTACGTATAAGATGTTAGCTGATATGTTGACAAAACCTTTAAGTAGGTTAAAATTACAAACATTAAGACATGAATGCGGACTACGACCGCAATAAAGACGGATTATTTTAGAGAAAGGGTGTTGGAGGTACACGAAAATAATATCGATGCAGTTAATACAGTATTTTCCCTATTCGGACAAGAGGGACAATATGCTATAGGTCGTATGACTATTTCTGATCTGCAGTTTATTGCACGCCCTTCTCCTTACAACCGTTCTAAGAAGAAGAAATCCTGCCTAGGACTCTTCAGTTCCAGTCAAGCCGTCGACACAAAAGCCACGCTGTCTCTTTAATATTATATATACATATTCTTTATTTGTTATTTCATATAAGTCTGTTCTTTTTCTCTGTATTAACACTTTCCGACTGTATAAATAAATAAATAAATATATAAAAATAATTGATTTTGAAAAGTTATTTTTCAACAACTATATTAGCCTTAGCAATATCAATAAAAATAAATCATACAAGAGTATTCTTATGTTATATTTACTACTTATAATATACGATAGTTGATTAATATATTGTAACCTTTTATAAGTATTAATTATATGAAGGTGAATAAAGTTTAAGTGGATAATTATACAGTCAATTTTTCCAGTAAAAGTTAAAACGGCAGATAGATAATATATTAGAACAGAAAATTATTATTTTCGGTGTATCAATTATGTTTAAACTAATATAATTCATGTCTGCTTCTTTCAGCATACGTAATATACTATTAACGGATATAAGCTAGTAAATTTGTAATTCCGGGTACGACTATCATGGTAGCATTTTCAATATACATTATCAAAAAAAAGGTTGTAGTTTTCTCTATCATTTTATTTCTAGTTATTCTTTAAAGTAATATAAAAATTTCTAAATAAATCTAAAATTAATCAACTAGAAATAATATTAATAATACGTTTTCAAAGTCTTATAGATTTTTATAATAATTGAAATCATTACTGCTCGCGGGGCGCGATCACGCTTCGGTGACAAGTATGAAACCTACAAATATACTTCCAAAGTATTTTTCTTACAGATCATTATTATATTCGCATTTTTTTATAACCAGAATTTCAATAAATTTTTATAATTGCTATTATAATTTTTATCAACTATATTTTAGAAGATTGTTCTTTCCCATTTTCATTTTTTGTGGTCGACGAATACAGCAAACAAAATAATCTTCACTTATAACAAATCAGCATAATCTCTGTTTGACATTTTTGACTTATGAGTTTATTATGCTATACCTTATATCTAATTTAATTTTTCTTATATGTTACTATCGATCTAACTCCTGAATTTCATCCTAATTTCCATCCGTTTACTCTCCTCCTTTATTTGTTTTTTTTTTCTATATTATCATTTGCAGTATCATAATTTTCTTTTCTTCATATTCGTTTTTGTTTACAGGCTCAGTTTCCAATATCAGCAATGCCTTATTATTTTATAACATTGTCTATCTTATGTGTTTTATGATTTTATTGTTTTGTTTTCCTTTTGACTTTCTAAATATATAATAATAATTCTCCTTTATTTGTGTGCCATTTGTACATTTATATTATGCAATTCTCCTTTGATCTTAGATTTTGTATAATATTACATAAGTTCTCATTGCAGACTCTACAACTAAAAAAGCAGTGATGATGCAAATGTAAATTTTGCACAAAATACATTTCTTAGACTATTTGATCCTCTTGAATACCAATATCTTTTTTTCTTGAAATTGTTCTTACTGCTTTCTTATACTACTATTCGTTTGTCGGTCACGTTTTCCATAGGCTCGTTACCTCCGTTGTTTGAAAAAGTTTAATAATTCGTTTTTCTTTAAACGTTATTTTGCGTTGGCTGCTTGTGCGTACGGGTTGGTGAGAACCCAAGTCTTTGCGATCTCTGGATGCACTCTGAGCACCCTGTTTCGAAATTCTTTGAACACATTGCGGTAGAATATTTGATTTACGATTTGTCCAAGTGGTACAAACTCTTTGTCAACTACCCCTTTGCCGTCAAAGAAGAAAATGAACATAGTGTTCACTTTGAACTTGCTCATTATCGCCTTCTTTGGCCTTGGCCCTCCAGGGGACAGCCACTGTTAGCTTTGCCATTTAGTTTCGGAGTCATATTGAAAGAACCGGTTTCATCGCCAGTAATAACTCGATCGAGATGAGTGGGATCACTTTTAACCTGCTCAAGACAATCTTCGGCGATGTTCATTCAGTGGGCTTTTTGCTCATCTGATAGCTTCTACGGTACCATCTTCGCGCACAAATTTTTCATGGCGAAATTTTCTGTTAAAATTTTTGTAATTCCTTCCCAGTTAATATTCAACTCGTCAGCCAACATTTGAATGATTATTCGTCCGTCTTGGAGAACAAGGGCGCGGACGCGCTGTGCATTCGCGTCGGTTCACACTTGAATTAGTCTTCCGCTCCGCGCATCGTCTTTGACGATCTCATGGCCTTTTTTAAAAACGACATGCCACCGAAGCATCTGACAACGACTCAAGACATTACTACGGTATACTTTAAGCAGTTTTTAATAATTTTCTGTTGGGCTCTCGCCCAGTTTAGAAAAAAAATTTTTCGCGCATCGTTGCTTTATATTATTCTGTTCCATTTTAGTAACATGCACTATTCGTGCATTTTTACAAAACACTTAACAGCTGGCGAAGAAATGATCGTACAAAGGTCGTCAAGATCTCAATCGAGTGAGTAAGGATCTACTATTACGGTGGATGATTTACAAGTGCGCAGCGGTACCGCAGGCTGAGAAATAAAATCAGTTGCATTACTGAATTGTCTAACCTCGTATACATATAGCTAATTATAAGATCCTATTTTATTATTAATATATATACTACTGTGTACATATATGAGTAAGATATTATTTATAAATTTTGAAATTTGTTCTTATAAATCTAATTCATCCCCCTCAAAATTATCCCGCCCCCAGATGCAATGCAACTATGCGAAAGCTTTTTCCAATTTTCAAAACATGTTTTATATTCGTATTCCGGAGTGGCCATCAGTTTCTCCTTCGATTAGTTTTTCCATAATGCATCACGCAACGATAATGAGCGAATTCGGTGTGATTTTTTCTGTCTCCGCTCTCCTTCGGCACGATATTCGCTCGATTGATCGGTTGTTTCTGGATCGTAAGCGTAGACCCAGGTCTCACCTCCAGTTATTATGCGGTCCATCTTGTCCTGATAGTCCAAAAGTATCATTTCAGAAGTCTCCATGTGACGCTGTTTTTTCAAGAAATTTGAGTGTTTTTGGTACCAATCGAGATTTCACAATTTTCAGGCAGAAAATATTTTTCAAAATAGTATTGACTGACGCATTTGAAATTCCAATAATATTAGCAAGCGCTCTAGTAGTCAATCGACGATTTTGCAGAACCAGTTCTTAGATTTTGTTGACGTGCAGCCCATCAGTAGATGTTCTTGGTCGTCTTTGATATGGGTTGTCAACATGCTTTAACCTTCTTTGAACAATTTATGCCAATAAAAAACACTTGCTCTTGACATTGACTTCTGACGAAAGGCCTTCTGTAATATTCTGAACGTTTTGGCGACCGATATTCCATTTCGCGTACAACATTTAATGCTACTTCTTTGTTGAATAATTGAATGAAGCAGTCAGTGTCCCCTTGTATCCTGCATTGATCACCGCCAGTATCGACCACCGTCTGGCACGGTGAAATAGCAGAGAACGCGAGGACGCGGAGCCCAATCATACCAGACGCAGTGCAACTAAGCCGACCGCCATCTTAACGGCACTTTGGATTCGTGGCCGGAACCGAGCTGCCGATCGTCTTCGCTGCCGCACGGAATCTATCTTCCAATCTATGTCGCATCTCATCAGCAAGTGCTATCCCTCCTTTTCTGCTACCGCGACATTGCGCACCGTGTATATAGTATTCTTCGAGCATCGAGTCTCCTACCGTACGATTGATACAGAATTTAACGTGTGTAAATGCTGAATAAAAGTATCTAGTATAGTTAAAATTACGGAGTTCGATACTTGTTATTTTCCCCTTAGGCAAGTGTAGTCACGTGTTCGCAGCGCGGTGGTTATAATCTATATATGTAGTTTTGAGATTTTTTGTAAAGTAATTTCTTATTTCTCCATTAGTTTTTTGCTGAATTTGAGAAAAAATATAGTCCATGTCCCTCTGACGATGATAAGGATTATATTTCGAATTTCAGAGCAATCGATTCAGTTGTTTTGTCTTTATAAATTAGGTACGAACATGCAAAGGAGTTATTTTAGCATTAAAGTAATTTAATCTTCGTTTACCATTTTAATATCCAGCAAAAAATTTAATGATTATTGAATTAATGCTTTTTAAATATTATTTGATTATTTTTATTCTTTTAGAGCATTCTATATTATCATATTCGCATTTCGAAATACAATATAAATTGTTTAAAAATATATCGAATCTGGTGAAAGTGTCAATTTCATCTGAAGAACAAAAACTAATATTGACTAAAATGACACCTTATTAAGATTACTAATTCAAAAATTTGATATGGTTATTCACATGAGTTGGTTTAGTATTAATTATTTTGACTAATTACTTTGAATTAATATTCAGCGTATTTTAAGTCGCCATCTACGAGGCGTTGGTGACAAATAAAAGTTTTAACTGTGAAAGTGTGAGGTGCTACTGTAGTACACCTGTGACTTACGTACGTAAATATGAGTGGGCAGGTTTATTTATATCTTTTATGTGCAACTCTAAATGGCCAAATTTAAAACAAAAATTATTTTCTGATCAAACGTTCAAAAATAAATATAATATTATTTCTAGAATTTTTCATTTAAAATTAATGAAATTAATGGATATCATTACTAAAAAGAAAATATTTAGTAAGGTAAATTTCTATTCACTCAGTATTAAATGTTAAAAATTAGCATTACCTGATTGTCATATTTTGGTGTGGTTGACAATGAAAATTCAATCAGATGACGGTATACAGACACATGTATCATGATCGATGCAGAGATATCAAAAGATGTTTTTCGTGTACGATGAAAGGAAAATATTCCAAATAATATACTTGGATAGTAGTCGTTCGAAGAACACTCCATCTAATGCTTCATTAATCACTCTTTGTCAGAATTAAGAGAATTATTTGTAGAATTATTTGAGTATTTTGTCATCCGGCTTACTCAAATATATTGTGGGAAATATTCCAGAATAGAGAGTATGCATCCATTGATACTATTATTAATACTGAAGATAATATGAATTTTCTTACAGACTTTTAAAATTCTTTAAATGCTGCAGGATTTCCACTACATAATCTTTATGTTAAACTCAGAGTTCCTATTATTTGACTTCAGAACCTTAAGTCTACAAGGTTATCTAGTGATAGAAATTACGTTGTTGAAGCGACTGTTTTAACTAATCCAGCTGCTGGAGAGACTGCTTTGATACACCGAATACCAATAATCTCAAAATATTTAACTTTTCAATTTAAAAGACTATAGTTTTTAATAAAACTTTCTTTTGTAGTAACTCGGTGATCCGAGTTCAAATCCCGGTCTTGGCCGATTGATACAGGCACCGCTGTAATTATTTACATGTGCTTTGTTTACAAACACATCGTAGACCTCCGTCGCTGATTAGCACCGATAATTGGAAGCAAAAATAAAGCAACGTTAAATACCATAAAAAAAAAAGATTTACGATAGGAATGTTTTTCACAAGTTGAATTATGTTGGTTTTTCTAGAACTGGTAATTTAGAGAATCAATATATTTTGTGACCACACTTTACAAAAAATATTATATACTCAGAAATATTATAATTTTAATATTTCGAAAGCAGTCACTTTATAATCTTGAACCAAGTCGACAAGAGGGGTATTGCGTATCTCTCATATCTACATATATGTACGACTCGCGATTTACTAGCTTCTCATTTTAAAATACTTTTTCACGATGTAAACTTTTTTTTGTTTATGGTTATTGGGTATCAGACATGTAACCCATCTTGCACAAATTTTACTCTAACCAAGCTTCTCCGATAATATTGTATGGATTTAGATTGGTAGATTCATGGATATCAGTTCGATGAATATGATATGCAGAAGGCATTATTTCTAAAATATTATCAATAGTCTATCGTCTTCCCTCCTGAATAATTTTTACAACTACTGCAATCGCTTCGTCGATAAAGGCGTTTTTTAAGCGTCCTACACGCCAGTCATCTTGCACTACTGCGTGTCGTTTGAGAAAAATTGTGCGCCGTCTTCACACCATCTACACATATAGTCTTTATCAGAAATAGTCACCAATTTACTGTAAATCTGATTGCTGCTTAACCCATTTGCACATAAAAATCAGATAATCGCGCGTAATTCACAATCGGACTCAATTTGCACTGCTAGCTCCATGATTATCGAGCTAGTACTGTTGAAAAAAGAATTCTTCACAACCAAAATCAAGTCCGATAGGTAGCATCTGAGAAAAAACGACAAACTACGGAAACTTACTTTTGCAAAACCCATTGCATATTCACCTGTTATTAAAACTATTAGACCTTAACAAAAAATAATACTCTCAAATTCGCTTCGAGTAGGATCCTCTAAATATATTAATAGTATTAATTTGCAAATCAATTAATAAATTTAATACCATCTTAGTTTATGTAAAAATGGGAAAACTTTGAACATCGTTATTTGTTAAACTATATATTATTCGGAACTTCGTACTAAACAAATGGGACCAATTGTCGGTAATGAATTAGAAGTAATTACATGTTTATTTCGATATTTCATGCAGTAACTTCTACAGATAAGTATTAAATTAGAACTTGTTACAGTCAAGTCTTGCTTTAACTTAGTGTAAAAACATGTCCACCATTACTGTCTGTAAATTTCACAAATCGTCGACCAATGAATCAGTTTCGATCAATTTATTTTTAATACCTTCTCTCATATTGTATTTTTGTTTATATTCATAAAGTGAACTATAATTTCAACATACTTAAATATTGAATCTGAATTATATATATACATTATTTTCAGATTGAAAATGTCCCTTCATAAAAAAAATTACATTCTTAAATATATGAATTATAATCTAGATAAAAATGAATTACTGAAAACTTTATGTGTCATGTTCACAGACTATAGAAAATGTGACGTACACAGTGTTTCCCAAAATTTGAACGAAATTAAAAACTATTCCAAAAGAAAAGTTTTTAAAAGGCATGAAAACATTAATGGAGACAATTTTGAATAAAAAATTTGTTGAAATAATATACAGTCATAGCGTCTTTTTTATTCCAATTTTTAAATTTTTGATACATACTGTGTAGACTATGTGAAATTACCATTAATTGCGAGATTAATCGCGAAAAGTCGTATCTTCATTTCGAGTAGTAGTCTTTGTACTAATTATTTCATTAAAAATGTCGTGATTATGATTTTAACAGTATCACTGATATTTCTTTTTTCAGTTCATTTGAAGAATGTGAATTATTCAAGTTAGGATCTTCAATTATGAAACTAGAAGAATATATACTTATTAAAATTTTGCTTTTCAAAAATTAATGTATAAAAAAATGTTAAATATTCCTGAAATAACAGCATTATCAATATAGTTTACTACTTAATATACTATACAATACATTACGCAATTTTTATTTATTACAGTTTGAAATGTCTGCATTGTTGCGAATGGATGATGGGGGTTAGCAACTCGATCAATTAGTTTTATGTATCCAGCTAATCTTTTAAATATACAGTCGATCATTCTGTGAACACCACATCTACTATGAGAGTTTTCAGATCTATATGTATGACCGCATACAGATCCACTAAGCGATGATTCAGACACTGGCCAGCAGAAGCGACCCGTATTTGTTCCGAGTATAAAGTCAAAGCGACTAAATAAAATTATTAATTTCAGGAGCTTATTTCAGAAAACAGGTCCAGATCTGTAGTTAATATTCTTAAGAAAATATGATTTTAGTTAGTAGACAGATTTTTTTTGATAATTGCACCACATAGAGATTTTTTATATTCTATTCTTTTGTGCAATGTAGAAAACGTTGAGTTACTGTACTGTACTAACTTAACTTTTCCACCTTCCTTGTTCACGCAGCTTCAATTTATTTATGTTTTGATAAAATAATTTTTCTTCTTCACTGTAGTCTCTGAAATGTTAAAAAAAGTAGTCAAGATGCCAGTACATGTTTAAATTTATCAAGCAACCTGAATATTTGACATTTTGCAACAAATCTTCATCAAAATTTTTCTAATCGGCACATCCTTGATTTCACAAAAACTTTTGGTAGACATTTTTCCAACTTAGCCAGGCTGCTTTCTCCTTTTAATTCATTTACTTAATAAAGTTTTCTTTTTAACAAATCTTAATAGTTTCAAAATGATCGAAAATACTATCCTTCGATTTTGCATAAACTACATAGAGCGGTAAGTTTTAGTTCTAAATACGACAAACAGTTCGAGTTTACTATGAAAAGGTAGTGAAAAAATTTAGCAGGGATCTATCAATAGTTCGCCTATGAAATTCTTTAATCATGTATGAAAATCTGTTATTTGTGGTTATTTTTTAGTAACATAGTGATTTATTTTATCTAAACTCTCTACAAACATATAAAAACAGAGGTTTTTTATGAAATCCAATATTTAGCCTAGAATGAGGCTTGTAATTTTTAGATCGCAAATCCTCTATTACCGCTTCGAGTATTTCATTTTGTTTAGAACTATTTGCAAATTCTCACAGTTCTCTATGAGATTTGTTCAATATGCTAATGGAATGGGTGCATATGTATTTCGGTAATACAAGGACAGGCAATTAAGTAATGCGTGCTCAAAAAGGGTGCTCAGAGTGCGTCCAGAGATCGCGAAGACTTGGGTTCTGCATCACAGCAATGCCCCCTGTCACAGTGCGTTTAGTGTCTCTCAGTTTTTGACGTGCAAAGGCACCACAACATTACCGCAACTGCCCTATTCACCGGAAATGTCACCCTGCAACTTCTTCTTATTCCTCATTTGAAAAAATTCGTCAAAGGTAGACATTTTGACTCCGTTAATGACATCCAGGAATTTGTTATGGTGGTACTCAGAGGTCTCACAAGAAGTTTTTCAAAATTGTTACGAAAACTGAAAGATTCGCTGGAATAAGTGTATTGATGCGGCAGGGGACTACTACAGCGATGTACCTTAATTTTTAAATGTACCCGATTTTTCAATTTTGTCGCATTACTCAATGATCTATCCTCGTACAGTCAAAAACTTTATATTGTTATATGGTGAGTTCTCTGATGACTCTTGCTCTTGAGAAATCTATGAAATGCCTTCAGATTATATCTTTTTAAATATTAGGCTTAAATTCATCAACTAACTATTGAACATTGAAACAGTAAACTAACGATTTCCCTGCATCTACGGTAAACGATTTAAAAAATTCTTTTTCTTTTGTTTCTCAATTACGATAACCATACATCTATCTCCCTTTGGCTAAAAAATTTTTTATTCTTCAATAATTCTACTACTAAATTTTTAGCTTCATCCTTAGGCAGTCCCCAATTTCTTGTTTGGCGATGGCACCGATGACGGCGGAGATTACCAGATTAGTGCAAATTGAATACCTGGATTAATAAAAAAGGCATGCAATGGCAAAATCACTTGGCATCGACGATGGCGAGAATTACTGGATTAGTGAAAAATGAATACCTGGATTAATAAAAAAGTAATCCAATGGTAAAATCACAGAACAAAATGTACAGTCTATCAGCAGCTAGGTTAGATGTAGTAAAAATAGATAACTTTTTTTACGTTTTGTCCAACTAATTGGAGAACTGCGTCCATCCTAAATGCTAAATAGTCTATCTCTTTCTGCCGAATTGTATTCAACATTTTCATGCTTGCACTTTCATTTTCTCTATTGGCATTTTGTATATTACAGAGTCGTTTTTATATCAGAATTTCTAGACAAAAACCATTGTCTAGAGGATCGATTATCTTGCGTACCCTCTAAATTTATTCCAATCAAGTTAAAGCTGATATTGCTTATGAGTAATTGATGAGTAAGTGCTGTAAGTGATGATAATCTCAAAACTACGATCACTAGAATCATTGTAATTTATAGCTGATCGTTCAGCGATTATTAATCTAAGTAGTTCGAGAAGCTGATTTAGATTATCCCAGTAAACTAAATCTATTGATGAGCTTTTCTTTGCTATTTTACATTATATTTTCTTTACTATTTTACTCTTCGATGAGCGTGTAGACTGGTCTTTATTATGTTTTTTCCGACGAACACCTGTTGCTTCCAGTATATTTTCATAATTTTGAAGATGTAATGCATTTATTAATACATAATCCAATTGTTTTTTGAGACATAAATCTATAAATCTCTTACTTTTAGGTTATAGCTCTAACTTTGATTATTTAATCATCAAATACAATTTCAGAATCACTAAGCATATATACATTCCCATTACTTCTAACTCCCTATATGTTGTCGATTTTACTACGGCTTTCAACTAGTAATGATAAAACATCTGTTGTATAATTTTTTTTGTGTTATTTAACGTCGCTTTATTTATGTTTCCAAATATCGGTGCTAAACAGCTACGGAGGTCGAAGATGTGTTTGTAAACAAATCACATGTAAATTATTACAGCGGTGCTTGTGTCAATCGGCCGAGACCGGGCTTTGAAGTCGGATCATCAAGTTGCTAATACTTCGCTCTAGCGATCGAGCCATGCTAGGCCTTCGTGTTGTATCATTTACTATAAGCATAGCTTTGAATATTAAATCCATTATTGAGTTATATAAGAAAGCAAAATTTATTGGAATTGTAATTTTAAGCACGCAAATTGAATATTATCATTTAACATAAAATTTCTTTTTCGATTTGGATCCTTCTTTATGCTGCCAGTATGCAAAACGCGACTAGAAAATTAGAGAGTTTTCATGTTTTGGTTTGAGTTTTTTAAGCAGAGTAAAAATTGGTTTCAAAATATTATTTAAAACGTAACGAGGTTCACTAAAGTAGATTTTTTAAATAGCCTTATGATCTCGCAAGAGCTGGCTAAGCATATACTTTTCTTTATGAAAGTCCGACATGCCGTTTAGATGCTGCTTAAAATTACATTGAACGATTATTTTTTTATATCTTTCTTATTACAAAACAGTCCAATGCTTTTCTATATCTACCATCGTACAGCACTCTTTTTTATCAATAACGACAAATCCACACTTTGATCCAAACAATGATTGAATATTATTTATATCACACTGTAGAATGAAATGATTTCATTAATTTTGTCTTCGTCAGAATAAGCATTTTATTAAAATAAAATATAATAATAGACAAACATTAAAAAGCAAATTTGAATGTTTAAAAAATAAAAAACAATTTCAAAGCCATCAGATTAATAATGCAAATAATAAAAATTGGTTTAGGAATCTAACTAACAAAGAAATGCCAAATGAAGTAGTAAATATCATTTCTAAAGGTGCCAAACTTGGAATATTATATTCTAAAAATAATCTCTCGATCAAAGAAATCATCGCGGTGATTGCAAGTAATCTTTTTGGTTTAAATGATGAAGTGAAAAAGGAATGTAGTACATCTTTGGTTAATGTCATTAGTAATTTTAAAAGACAAAATATATTTGATAATTTTTTAAATAATAATTTTATACATTAATTAATTACCGTGAAGAATTTTTTGAGAAATAACCCTAATATAATCTTCCAAAGACCGACAAAGGTAATACAACTTTAGCTTCCAATAAAATTGATTACATAAATAATATAAATAATATATTCAATGATGATAGTACTTATTTGAAAATTGGTAATCCACATATAATTAAGCTGCAAATAAATTTAAAAGAATTATTAAATAATTGGAAAAGAAAATGAGTATATAAGTGATACTATAAATAAATATTTAAAATGTGAAAATGGTATTGCAACAAAATGTTATGGGCTTCCCAAGATTCATAAAGAAAAACTGACATTTAGAATAATAATATCTTCTCTAAATTTCCCAACTTATAATATTGCTAGATTTTTATCTAATATATTGGTTAAGATAGTTGGAAAAACTAGTACTTATATTAAAGATAGTTGGTGTTTTTAGAATGAAATGAAAGATATTATAATTTCGAAAAACTACAGGATAATTTCATTGGATGTGGTATCTTTATTTACAAATGTACCTTTAGAACTGTTGAATAATTGTTGAATGATATTATAGAAGAAAAATGGCATGAAATTGATTTACGTACAATGTTAACAATGAATGAATTTATTAAAGCAATTAATTTGGTTTTTAATAAAACAATTTTTTCGTGTGATAATTAATTTTATTTACGTAGTTCATATATTACTTCCGGTTTAAAGGAGCATAGTTTAAAGTTCTTACATTCTTTTGATTTTGTGAATGTGGATATTTCAGAGCATGGTATTAATAATAAGTATAAAAGGGAGTCTTGTAAATATTCATATTTCCAAGAATTAAAATAATGTGAATTTAATGTTAGAGTCTAGTAAATTAGATAACATTTATCATTCCTTATTAAATTAATCGGTTTTGAACATTTTGTGTAGAGGGGGATTTTATATTTTATTTACTAAATTTGATAATGGGGATAAGGTATATATAGATTAAAATATAAGGTTTAGTTTAGTCCTTGATGAGGACCGTAGCGAGCTCGAAAGTTGGACTATATCTTCAATTAGGTAAGGGTGGTGGGGACAGTCAGATTGCACTTTACTAACATAAAATTTTTTCTCAGCTAATATTTTTATTTACAGATTAGTCTATGGGGGTGATGTAACACAAGGACAGTCTGACTGTCATTATAATTTTTAATTTTAATTTTTATTTTGATTATTTTTGTATATTGCTGTATTAATATTAATATAAATATATATTGATATTATTATGTATTATTTTCGATTGATTTAATTGGACTGTAAGACCAATGAAAATATTTATTAATTTAAATGAATTAATTTAAAACTTGTTTTCTGATTTTTGGTTTACAGACGAAGAAAAGAAATAAAAAAGCTGTAAACGCCAGCTGCTTTGATTATTGTAATATTACTAACATGATAGTTTCTCTCAATTCACATTATTATACATCTAATAATTAAAATTTAGGCATATCGATGAATCAATCTGTATAACTGCTTCATGATATAAATGCTAACTTTGAAAACTGATACTAGGCAAAAGATGTACAAATATTCCTTACAAAATCATAGCTTATTGAGAAAGAACCTATCATAGTTATTGATTGCTCTAGACAAAACGAATCTTTAAAGAGTATTTATATAGACGTTTGTCTGGAATTTGTGTCTAAAGATAACTGTTCACGAAAGACCGCAGCTTATTGCTTCATCTTATCCGAATGCATCGTTTAGTATATATTATTATAGTTATTTAAATAGCAAATGTTAATCATTTGAAAGATGGATAATGCTGTAGACATCAATGGATTCAAACAAATGAGTGGTGATTATATTTTAAAGGAAATGGCATTCATACGTCTCAGTTATGATGGTGGTCGTATTGATCGTCTATTTAAACACCTCCTTACATGGAAAATAAACTCTGTGAAGAAGTTCGTACAGAAAACAAATGGCTAGAATATAATTATCATGAAATATCTTATAAGAATTGTTGGACTTGAATACAATGCAATTGGAAGCTTTCTGCATGATACTCTTTCCGATGTAACGAGAATTTTTCACTTGCATAAATAAAGATGCAAATAGTTTTCACGACTTAAATTTCCTTTTCACAATATCGAACAATATAGTTACCCTTCAAAAACTTCTTTTAAATGTGCAGTAGTATGTATATATCTTCATCGAATTTTCAAAACTAATTGGGCAATGCATTATGTCAAACTCATGCAACTATTTTATCGTTCTTAGATTCAAGAACTAAAAAATGAAAGGAAAAGGTAGAATTTACTATGGGCATAATGGTATATATTAAATGAAGGGGAGGGCAGTTCCCGTTCCTGCAGTTGGGTTTAGTTTGCAAACAACGAGCTGAAGCCCATATGTTTACTAGCACACATTTGAAAGGGAGTGGTTGTGCTGGTATGCTCATATCCTATCTACATTTATTTATGTATGTACATGTTTAAAATCAATTACTATTTTACGATATATTATTTATAGATTGAACTTCTTAACTTTTCTGATAAATTGAAAACTTTTCCTCGAGAAAAAAATCATTGAATAAAATTACATAAAGATTTATTGTGAATTTTTTAAATTTATTATACGTATTAGACAATTTTTTTATATTATCAATAGTACTTTGTTACATACTAGGTTCTTAATAATTATGGATATTTTTTAAATACATTTATTTAAAATTTTTAGGAATTATTAGTTGGATCATTTCACTTAGTCTATTCAGAATATATAAATAATGCACAACCATACGCTAAAAATGTATGACCTTCTATCTTGTGAATAACACTGTTATCTCTTTGTTTGTCCCAAAGAAAACCCATTGAAATATCCACTGACTGACTGGTATTTTCTATAATAGTAATAAGTACAGCTATTTTATATCTGTAAAAAAAGTTTGTATGAAGTTATGAAATAAAATTTCTTATTCGAAGTATGTAAATTAAAAGAAAAATATTCACATTTTAATATCTTACTCTATTTTACTAAAAAAAATATTTTAAATAAAATAGCAACGAAAGTGTTAGTGTAATCATAAATTAATTTTAGTAACAACATGTAACTTTATGTCAATATTTTCAGCATTTTATTACCTGTCAAATTGCAATTTCTGAATCGTTTCTTGAATGTCTGTAGCAATTTTTGAACACATTTGAATACTATCTTTAGAATCGTAAGAAAAATACTCCAAGTTCTTGTACATAATAGTTTTCACAAACTGTTTTATAGTTTCCAATGAAAATAGATTCATTGTTTCTAGTCTATTCTGGTGTTTTCTTACCTACGGTTTTAGTAAGAGAGAGATATATATATATTTATTTATTATATACTGTATTCTGCAATATTCATCAGTCGCAAAACGAGGTTCTGAAACTGCTATGTTTTTGTTAAGTAGTTAATCCGTACTTTATAATGAATAAATATTATACTTAACATTATAATTAACAACATATGAATTTAAATTAAACTAAATATATGTGGATATAAAAGACTCAATAGTCACTATGATTCATGGATAAACGAAGAGCCCCCTTTATGTGAATAAACAGTTCTCTGTTGTAAAAATTAACTGAAAAATATATAAGCAAATTAAATTAACCTATAATATCCAAATTAACAGAAATATGTACAATACATGTACGATACATAATAGTAGATATGCATTCTAGCAGACCTCCTTCATTAAAAAGTGTGCTATGCCACCATCTAGGTAGTGTTGGGGGAGATAGTACACTTTAGACATGAGTACACTTCAGATTCAGTAGAATGCCTATAAGCATATAGAGAAAGTGCCTCCCCTGCCGAAAACGGCGGCATTCCTACTATATTATAGTCGATATAGAATGAGGGCGATGGGCAACGATTCTTTTCATCGTTTCTTTTCATTATATTTGACAGTGAGTTTATGCATCATAGTCTACTTTCAGATTTCCAATTTGAAAATTTTTATATTAAAATATGAAGCTTGCAGTGAGCGCCAATGGCAACGATAATGGTTACAGAAATGGCAAGTGTTTGTCTGCTGTAAAAAAGGTTCCTCGTAGCCGTTCCTGCAAAGGAAAGTATTAAAAGTCGATGGAGTTGTTCGGGGAGGAGGAAGAGGAGGATGAAGACGTAACGAAATCGACAACTACCGCCGGTTGGAGGGCCTTGCACATGAGAGTATAGGAGATGATAGACAAAATTCTGCAGACATTAAAGTATGTGTAAATGTTTGAAACTAGAGATGCAGGTAATGTACTTACATATATAAATATATTTTTATAATAATACTAATAACAATAATATTTCTTCTTTTGTTACACCTGTGAATAAACAGGGTCGAATCGACTCATTTGACAAGCAATCTAGGACTAGGTAGAAGACGATATCGAGGTCCAAGACAAAGCAAAATAGTCGACCCAAGAGTCAGAAGATGACAATGATAACGACACCGATTGATCGTCACCGTAGCCCATCCATGGAAAGCATGGATCCCAGAAGCAGCCCAATTATTGAGGAGATCTACATTCAACCAGAACTTCCCCGAATCATTACCGATGTACGTTTGAAATACATTGTAAAGTAACAGTATAAAAATATAAATAATATTAAATAATAATTGATTTAAAAATGTAAAAAATAATAAATAAATGTAAAAATGTATAAAAATAAAAAATGTAATATAAAATATGTGTTAAAATCTATAAAATATACAATATTAAATATGTATTATTATATAAAATATGTACATATATATATATATATATATATATATACCGAATGGAGTGAATATTAATAAATAAAATTAATTACATTAAATGTGATGCGTTTGATCATTTATGATTCTCATCCTAAACTTGAAATACGAAATTCTAAAATATAGACTTCCTTATTTTAACTTAAATTTAATATTTACTTTAATATTTATTTTTCAAATTCTACAATTCTTATTAACTTATCCTATTAACAAAAAATAATTCATATCATTAAACTAATAGTATAGATTATAATAATGTAAATAAGTAATGTAGTATAATGTAGCAAAAGGAGCAACAAAGGAAGATGCAGCGAAGAATACGTAAGTAAGAGATGCAAGTACTTGTGATTCCACTGATCCCCAATATGGGAGGTCTATATAGCACATGACTCGAATGAGATTCGAGTATATATACACGCAGAACAAGAGAGTAGCGATAAAGCAACCAATAAATATCAAACTGCACGAGAGAGGATGACGCTTTATAGCAGTGAAGGTGAACCAATAAGCGTCAAGTATAATACATCGGATGAACTATCACATGAATGGAATCCTGAAGAAATCTTGGAAGTATTGGAAGCGGTAAGCTCATTTGAAGACGATAGAAGGGATGTACTCCATGAGGCAATGGAAGAGGCAGAAATTGTGATGGGGAATCAGCTACATGAACAGACTGAGGTCGATGAAGAACTGATTCGAGCAGTTGAAAAGTTTAAGAATTGTCAACCTTCTCCAAAGACAACAAGATTGAATCTAATGAGGTAAGATTCATAGTTAATTTTCTCTTTAAAAAATTAATTTTTACTATGGTAAAATTAAGAAAATATTTTTTTTAGAATGGGTTTAGCCACTCTTAATAAAAATTTTGAGAACGAATTCTTACTGAGAAAAAAATGTACGGAATTGGAGAAAAATCATCAGTACATGGTAACTGCTCTTAATCAAATCTCCACAAAATATGCTGCAATAGTGGTTGCGAAGCTGGACGACAACTTTCAAATATTCTTACCAAAAAAGATATCGTCAACCATATTAAAAGACGAAGAATTTTTCATGCATATGGCTAACAAAGCAAATAAGATTTTTTCATTTATAGAGTATCAGGGTGGTAGTTGTTTTAAGTTTAATACTTCTACTTCTTAAGTAATAATAAGACACATAGTTTCATTTCTTTTTGTTATGTATTTGTTAAGAAAATCATGTTTAAATTAAATACATAAATAAATTTTATAATCATAATACAAAGTCTTTCTTATTTACTTTGAAATTAGTGACCTTACATCTATCCATATATGTTACTTATATTATATCTTGTATTCAATTAATTTTTTTTCATTTATCCCACTATTATTCTCACTATTGTATCCTATCTTTTTAACATATACGCGGTTACCACTACGTTTTAACACTTTTTCTACTAGATAAATTTCAGGATACTTAGTCTTTTGAATTTCAGTTTCATAAAAACCGCCAGATACAGGCTTATCGTAATAATTTTTAACGTTATAAGCTACTGGGTCAGTTTTTACTCTTGATATTGTAGAAATTGCAGTGGACCAATTAGGTATGTATCCTTTTTCAAAAATATGTTTTATTTTATCATAATATTAAAATATTTAATAATTTTAAATTAGACTTTTTCAAATCTTAAAATTCAAGCAATTACACTCTTAGATTTTTGAATAAAACAATAGTGTGAAATTCACTAAAGTTCTTTGTTCAAATCTAATCTCACTTTTAAATTACTTTTATATTTTACGCAGTTTAAATAATTAATAAATGAATTTCTACTTAGCCCGTTCCTGTAGATAATTGATTGATTGAATTTTCAACTTACGCTTTCCATAGGCGTTTACGAGCTTAGATTTACGAGCTTGCAACAACTCGCTAAGAATATTCTTTTCTTTCTCGAAGTTCGACATGGTGTCGTTTTACTGTGTAAAATTGAACTGAGTGACTAAGATTTTTTTAATTTCTTTCTATTGCATAATAATCAAAACGTTTTCTGTATCTACCAGCATTCATCGTTCTATCATTATCAATAACAGCAAATCCATATTTATCATTTTTCCAGCATTTAGAACAAAGATTACGATACTCGTTGAAAGACATCAGTATTGACATGGTCATCATAAATATAATATTTGGTATATGAGCATATGACTGGCATAGGTAGAAGCAGTCTACACTTTTATGTCTCCCCATATAGAAAAATTTTTTGACGTTACCTTGCTTCTCACAAGCTACATCATCAAAAATTATAATTGAATTGGACAATGCTTCATCTGCTGATATTACAGATTCATGTTCACTAAACGGAAAATATCAGATGCCTTCGATTGGTTCTATGACTTTTTTTTGAAATTGATACTTTGGTTGATTTAACGATTTTGATTAAACATGGCCATTCTCGAATCTAAGACCATTGGGAGGAGTGATTAAAGCTAATAAGCTATTTGTTTTTACGCAGTTGGATGGGCCGCAGAATATTGTTCGTATACTATCTGGTAGTAACTCTCCGTTTCGCTTCCTTCTTTTTTCCTATCCAAAATCAAAGTTAGCGTCGGGCAGTTTCACGTTCTGCTCAGTGAAATCCATGTTGATATGACAAAGTCTAGTTTATCATTAACTGAAGTAAATATATAAATGTTGATTTTATATTTTCGATCATCAGTTATAATTTGACTGCCAAAGATGATTGAGCATAAAACGCGGAAGCATTAAAAAAAGGAAGGACGTGGATTGCTCGATATAGTAATCAACAATTTACCTATCGAAATGCATCTTCCTGGTTATCAATACTGTGGCCCCGGAACTAAATTAACAAAGCGATTAAAAAGGGGTGATCCAGGAATATATGAACTAGATAAGGCATGTAAGGAACATGACATTGAGTACTCTAATAAAAACAGTAATTGTAAAGTGGCTGACACAAAGCTTGCTAATAAAGCTTGTCAACGGATTAAAGATAAAGATGCTAGTCTTGTGGAGAAAGCGTCAGCTCTAGCGGTTGCGAGTACTATAAAATTGAAGGCAAAAACTGGAATGGGGCTGAAATTCGACAAATTAGTGACAGCAGCGAAAAAATCATTGAAATCAGGTAAAAATTCACGCAAAGTCATACAGTCCGCCTTAAAAGGTGCTCGTCAAGCTCTTAAGAATAATGTTTGTAAGAAGAAAGTTCTCATTCCACGTGTGATATCTCTACCGTCTAAAATTGGCGGAGTTCTTCCTTTCCTTATTCCATTGTTCGTAGGACTAAGTGCAATTGGTGCTTTAGCCGGCGGTGCTGCTGGAATGGCTAAAGCATTAAATGATGCTAAAGTTACGCAGCAAGATTATCTAGAAAGTAAGCATCATAATAAGACGATGGAAGTATTGCTTTAGGTAAGGGTCTCTATCTGAAGCCATATAAACGTGGAGTGGGATTATTTCTCAAACCGCATATCGGACACGGTATAATTAAAAGAAATAAAAAAACTTCAATTTAATTTTGCCAAATCGTCCACTAACAAACTATGATCTTATAAAATATGCAAATATATTACAAATTCCACATTTTCGAGGTGTCTTCGTGACAAATAGCCTTCCTCGTAATTGACCATGGCATAACGAATCTGCTATTATTAATCTCGATAATTCACATAATAAAGGTACCCTTTGGGTCAGTTATCGAAAGAGAGGATCTGACGTTACTTACTTTGACAGCTTTGGTGACCTCAAACCTCCCATAGATCTTATGAAATATTTAAATGTGAAAGAAGTGAAATACAACTTTGCCGTCATCTTTGTGTTTGTTTCTTAACTGAAAGACTATAAAAATAATTTATCAGATAAAATTTGATCGTTTTCACTTAATTAGTCATGGAAGATAGTTCTACTTTGACTCTTTCAGGAAAATCTTCTGTTTTAGAAGCCGAATACTTTGCATTCATTGAACTAACAAAGCATAAAAGTTATGTTTTATGATTAGTCGAACTTTTAGTTCTAAATATTGACAATACAAATAATCAACTTCATTTAAAAGTTCATTTAAAAATTTTTACTATCTCCATTGATATTTACGAGATTTATGCTATAAATCAATTTTTATTAATAACATTGAAATCTAAAGGAATTTCAGTATCCTCAAAAGCTAAAAATAATACATTTGGACGTAAAATTAAGTGCAGTGCCTCGTTAAATCTTAAACCTCAAAAATTAATTGGTCAAATACTGAAATTTATTTTTCGTATTCTCAAGGAAAATATAGAACACCGTTCTGATTTACCAGTGAAAATATTGAAAATCAACGCTCTCAGAATCTAGTGTAACCTTACTGCAGGAGGCTTCATTAATAATCAAAAGATTTATACTATTCATGAATTATTTCCCAATGTTCTTCCAAAGTATAAAATCATAGAAATTCCATCACAGTCATATATCTACCATTTCTTGTTAAAAGTATAGATAATAAACAAGTTCGAATTGTCAATCAGGAGGGCATTCTAGTTAATTTTCGAGAAGAGGAAATCACAGTTGGACTACATATCAGATATATATAATGAGGACTGTTTATAATTGTAACGGGAAAAAGAGTATGATAAATTAACTTATTACCGTGACAAGAGTTATTATAAATGTAAGATCATAATAAATAGGCAGACATATACACGAAATGATTGCTATAAATAAACAAACAAACACAACATAGAATAGAATAGGTAGAATAAAGTAATTTAACCAATAGGAACAATATTACCGTATTTTTAAATAAATAATAACCAATCAGATTTTTGTTAACGTACTTTTTCCGTGTATAAAAGTACGCTAAATTTTGCAAAGAGCACGGTTCGTTTTCGGCACTCGTCGAGGAAGGATACCTCCCGAGTGACGAAGAGAACTGTCATCTACCGACCGGTAATATTCTGTATTTTCCTAGATGAAAAAAACTCTTTCTCCAGGCCAAAGGAAAAACCCCTTTACTCGTAAGAAAAGAGTTAAAAATTACCGACTCAGAAGAACGGGCGCTCCCGACTTCTGATAAAGTAATTCTTTTTCATATAGGAAATAATCCAGAAAAGCCGCTGGGAGACAGAATTAAAATCGACCTAATTTAATTCGGGGAAAAGGCGCTCCTTTTCGTCGAATTAAATTACCAGACGGCTATTAATCACGAGGCGCACCTCGGATTAATGCCAGACCGACCGGCGACCGAAAATCTGCAAGTCATCATAACGTTGATCGACTAATATTATAAATATAAGAAGTAAATGCTGTAAAATAAATCAAAAGGAAAACGGAGTCTTACTAAGGAAAAAGAAATGCTTATTCCTGAGTAAAATACCGAACTCTTATATATCACTAGCTAAGGCGCACCTTAGCGTGATATAAAAGAGAGAATAAAGATTTATTCCGATATTGCGAAAGAAACTCCGTGTAAATAGACGGACCGCTTCTATAAACCGTTTAAGTAAATAGAGTAAACAAAGCGAACAATCACTGGGTCAAGGCCGTCTGAATTCGTAGAAATTTAGATAAGCCAATTAATAAGTAGACAGAAAATAAAATAAAATGCCAGCGCTAATAATTAATTTATAAATCTTTATTTTTTTTATGTTGCAGGGTATCTACACCGAGATGCCAATAGAGTAAAAGTTATTTCTTATTTTTTTTATTATAAAATTTATTACTATTTTTTATTTATTTATTGTATAATTTATAGGAAAATATATATTGTTATTTTTTGAAACATAAAGAAAACGAGTATCAAATCATTCACCCGAAAACTTTTCCTGATACGTTCCTCCATCGGAATCACATATCCTGAAAACCTCAGAGAATTCCAATAAAACTAAAGCGGAAGGAGAAGGAACGTTACATAATTCTAGCAAGGATATGAGTTCTCCATTATGGTAATCGACAATCAGTCGATTGAAGAGTTTGAAACCGTTAACACTAAAGAAGATGTAGTTCTTCCAAAGTCTTGGTCAAAAAGTTCATGGAAAATAAATAACTGTATAATTTTCTGCTGCTTTCTCAAAAATGTACGATATACTAAAAGTTCAATCATATGACTCATTCGATAATCAATTGCTCATTATGAAATTCTCGCACATCAACCGTACAGATCACTAAACTTTGACCATAATGATGAAATTCGCAATTTTATTCAACACCAAGACTCGTGTGTTCTAGCACCACGTACTTATATCTATGGGAACTTACAAAATGCTGATGGAAATGCATCATCTAAATCTAGATTTGTCAAAATGTAATTTGTCATATTTTGGGTAAAATTTGCTACAAAATTAATATTAAAAATGCTGAATTGAGTAGTGTCATGAATGGATGGGCTTCGTTCAATACCAAGACTACTACAGGCTGGTTGGGCAATGAAGAAGAAACGAGAACTGATAGATAGGCATGGAAACTTTGACATTGATATCCCTCTAAGTATGATTTTGGGCTTCGTAGAAGATTATAAAAAAATTGTAAATAATATGAAGCATGAACTTTTTCTGGTAATATTAAGATCGGGCCCGAATGCTATAATCTTGGAAGGTACTACAGTAAGTAATAATACTACAAATGAAGAAGATAACATAAAAATAACATAAAATAAAATTATGTCATTGCTTCTGATAAACAAATAATCCAACTTTTAAATTTCTTTGGCATAGAAAATCCTATTTCAATGTGTTATCGTTCATGCGAACTATTTGAATATCCTGTTCTACCAAGCGCCAATAAGCATGTGTAGACAGTGAAAACTTCCAATCAATTAGAGAAACCACGTTATGTGATTCTCGGCTTACAGGCAAAGAAAAAAGATGAAGCAACCGCAAGCGCCAGTCGTTTTGATCATTGCAATATTATTAACGTGAGACATTTTTCGAATTCGCAATATTATCCATCTAATAATCTAATTCTTGACATGTATAATAATCAATACGCAATACTGTATCTAATATTTGTAGTAAAATACCTTTTTCTATTTCGGCAAAAATGTGATGGTCGATTTTTGAGAGCAATGGGTGGTTGTAAAATTTATTTTCCTGTTGGTGAAATTTGTCGCGAAAACTAGAAACTACAAGTGGTTTTCGCGTTTGAAAAATCGAGAAATGACAATTGAACATCAAATCCCTTCAGGACGTACAGGTAATTTTTCGAGCACATTGCAGTAGAATACTTAATTTACGTTTTATCCAGGTAGTACAAACTCTTTGTAAACCACACTTACTATCGAGAAGCAAATCAAAATGGTTTGCGCTTTGAAATTGGTCATTCTCGCCTTCTTTGGCCTTGACACTCCAAGGGACATTCACTGTTGGCTTTTTTCGTTAGTTTCAGAGTCATAGTAAAAGAACCAGTAATAACTCGATCGAGAAGAGTAGGATGACTTTCAACTTGCTCGAGACAATCTTGAGCAATGAAAGTTTCTTGGGTACCATCATTGCACACAGCTTTTTCATTCGATTAAAATCTTTCTAACTGTTTACCGATGAATAATCAGCTCGTCAGCCAACATTCGAATCGATAGTCGCTGGATTTGATGAACAAGGGTGCGGACGCACTGGCATTCACGTCGGTTCGCAGTTAAGTTCGCCTCCGCTCCGCATCTCGCCTTTGACGCTCTCACGGCCTCTTTTAAAATCGGCATCACATCGAAGCACCTCACTACGACTCAGGGCATCACTACCATACACTTTAAGCACTTTTTTATAAGTTCCCGTCGCGGTTTCGCCGAGTTTCATACAAAATTTTATCGCACACCATTGCTCTTGTTATTATAAAACACTAAACAGCTGGCGAAGAAATGATTGAATAATAAAAGAAGAATATTTTGTCTTATTTCTGATAACTAATTTAAAAAAAAGATCAGAAATTTACACCCAAAAAGATCACTATTTTACGCCCAGACTCTCTCTACGTTTTACTCCAAAATGTGGATCCAGTCTGGATGTAGAACGTATTGTACGTAGTCAACAGATGTCACCCACGCGTGAGTCTCGCGTGTGCACAGTCTCGAGGTAATCTGAAGCGATAATGTAAAATCGGAATCTACTAAGAGAGAGAACTATATGACTGTGAATGGACAACACTTTTGTCTCATTGTAAGAATCAATAAATAGAACCGGAATATCTCATAATATTTATTCTAAAATATTAAAATAATTTTATTATAATAATTTTATAATTATTATTCTAAAATATTCTAAAATAGAATATTTCATAATATTTATGAAACTTACTATTACTACTCCAATACTTTCCTTCTACCTTCATTTTTATATTATAGTTATATATTTTTTTAACATGATTGCAAAATATATGATGCATACAATCAAAGGAACTACACTTAGAAATAAAATATTAGCCAAAATTTTTAAAATAAAATTATTTAATAGAGAATTACAATTTTACTAATGAAATAGAAGAATTCTATAGTACATGCATTTTGGTGAGTGTATTACTGAGCAGCACATTCAGGATTTTCAAATCCATATGTCCTGGTTGTTTAAACAACTAGGTTCTATATTTCTCATTTATTAACTTATCTTAGAACACCATATGATTTTAATTATTCATTGAAGTGATTTACACCAATCCTGGACCATTATAAGATAATTAATAGCGTTGGAGTATAGAAAATAAAATTCATGAATTCTTCACATTTTCAATCAAGAGACATTTTCACAACAATGCCTAGCAGTGCTGGAGAACGTTTCTGTAATCAGTTTTTTTTTTGTCTTTTCCTCTATTTCATATGCAGCTATAGAGAAAGAAGGTTTTGTTATACAAGGCAGACACTTCAGGCGAAACTCTATTTTCGAATATAATACAATATCAATAAAAAGTTTTTTCGTTTTCTTTTTCTAGCTTAGAAATGCCTCAAGATTAATTTTACTTGTATTAAGTATACATTGAAAATAAACCTGTTTCGTTAATTTTTTGTGACGGTGGTGGACGATGATTATCGAGAATCCATGATTTCAATAGATATGTATTCTGTACTGCACATACTACTTTAAACCATAATATATGGCGAGTGCAGTACGTATATTCACAAGCATGTGATTTCCATATTGAAGGACACTTTTTTTATTTAAGCATTTCAACTCTCTATTGAGAGTTATATAGTTACAAAATTAATTATATTATATGTACAGAATATTATTACATTTGTTACTTATATTACATATTTATATTATCGTTATACAATTAATAATTTATCATTAAATTTTCAAATTACATTTATCAAGGAATTTTACGATTTGGCCACGAGCTTTTAGATTTGACTCGTATAATATCATTTGCATATTTAATGGACGATCTAATTTACCTTTTTTTAATTGTATTAACATTTGAAATCTTTGTACGTCGTATAGCGGACATTGTCAAATGATATGGTTGAGATCTTCCTCATCGGCACTGCATCTACATTTAGCATATTGCACTAAACCAATGTGATACAGAGAACTTGCTAAATTGTAGTGATTATATATATATATATATATATATATATATATATATATATATATATATATATATATATAGTCACTATAACTATATATATATATATATATACTATATATATATATACTATCACTATAACCCTATATCGGTGAATCGTTGTTATAAATATTAGCGGTAATTCTTTTTTGGCGTACTATAATACAGTATTATCTTTAAAATATACTTTAAAATATTATTTGCCCTTTGCTATACCTTGAGTTTATATAAATTAATTCGTATTTGAAATACAATGCTTTTTAAAAAATTCTCGATAGTCGGAAAATGGAATATAAAAATTATTGTCATGTTTTTGTAGAGTAGCTGTTTCCACGATTTCATCAACTTCTTCGTTGAGTTTGATTCCAGTGTGGGTTGGACTCAAAAACTTGAAAACAGTTCAATTCTTTTAGTTGATTAATTTTTTGTAAATGTTAAGTACTTTTGAATTATTTCATAGATATATGGGTTTGTTTTCATGCGTATTTTAGGGTTATTTATGCATAGAAGTACGCTGAAGGAATCAGTAAAAATTTTAATATATCCAATTGTATTGTATTTGTATGATTAATGGCGATGCATTCCGCTGTAAAAATTGAGGCATTTTTATGTATTCTTCTACTATATTTTACGTTTTATTCTGGACAGATACAAGATGCTCCTACAGATTTGTTTTGGGGTATTTTGCTCCCATCCGAAAATAATCGGAGCGAAGCGAATATTTCTAATAATTTTTGTAAGGTTAGATTAGGATTACTTTTCTCTTGAAGAGCTTTTCCGATTCCTATACTAATTGGTATATGAGTTGGTGATATACTATCTGGGAATATATACATATTATGTTTTCTGATATTTACGTTTCGTGTCATTCCAACAGTTTATTCTATTCGCTGTCTAAATAGGCTTTTACGTTTCTATTTATTATTTTTTAATTTCAGGTAATATTTGTTAATTGATTCACTTATAACAGTGCATGAATTGGATATGATTTTACAGATGTAATTATTACATAGAAATTTTATACGCTCGAATATAGACGGTAATTTTGATTCTGCTAATAAAATGTTTGTAGGTTTTGTGTACATTTTTTCTAAATTTTTTGTTGATCTTTTCGTTTAGGATAGTATACAAAACTTGCATAGTCTATATGCGAGCGAACAAAGATTGTGTATAATATAGGGAGTGTTTCCCAGCTTGAGCCCGACCATGTTCCGCATAAATACTTTACAATATTTGTCGCAGTAATATTTTTTTGTATATAATTTATGTATTGCGCAAATGTAAATTTATAATCGAAGATTACTCCCAAGACCGAACACTTTCACTTGATTTTATTATATGATTACTTATTTTAATTTCAGTTTCACCTGGATTTAGATTATTTCATGTTGATATAAAGTAATTTAGTTTTCTTTGCACAAAGGTCGAGACCGAGGGTGAAGAGATTATTTTTAACAGCGTTTATAGATTTTTCTATGATGTTTTTGCATTTTTTTCAGGGTAGAAATTTTGCAAAAAGCAATTAAATATTAAATTCAACGAAGTCAAAGTGTTTTTCTAAAAGTTCATTTGATTTGCAAATAGCTAAATAATGTGAATCAGTTGAAACCCACGGCCGGCTTATTTTATGTAGCGCGGTTTGTATTTTAGTATCCAATTGTAGGTTTTCAGTCGTGTTTATGTCGTTTATCTTAATCCACTTGTTAAATTAATACGTATTTTTATCGATCTTAATATGTTTATTCATTGCTCAAAATGGGTAAAAATAAATTTAATGACTATAATAATTAAAGAACATCTTTGTTTTTTACTTAGATGCAAGAAATTGAAATTTTTCTTACGTACATAGATGAGAATTTTCAAAATAAACATTTTTGTCGGAATTACGATAAAAGAGTCTCTTTTAATTTAGAAAAAAATATTTTTTATTTTAAAAACAAATTAATAAATTTAAAAATCAGATATAAAAATTATGAAATTAATCAATTATTAATATCATTATTAAAAATAGAAGAATATTTATATAGATACTTAGATTTAAAAATATAAAATACTCTCAGACAAATAATACTTATAATAATAATAAAAATTTAACACATATTACCAATCCAAAAGAAATTGTCCAAAAAAATCCTTTTAAAGATGCAAAATGTGGAATATCTTCAAATAAGAATTCCCTGTTAATGAAATCATTGCTAACATAGAAAATAGTATTGTCAGTTGCAGAAACAATGCAGAACCTCATTAGCGAAGGTAATTAATAATTTTAAAAAAGAAAATAGATTTCAAAATTATTTAAATAATAATATCATACGTGAATATAAAACAGCCAAGAATTTCTTAGAAGAGAACACAAATATTATACTCCAAAATGCAGATAAAAGAAATGTTAGGGTAGCAGCTGACAAGAAAGAATATATTAATACCATTACAATGATGTTAGAGGATAACACAACTTACAAGAAAATTGAGAATCCTCATATTAATAGGCTACAAAATAAATTGAATGAATTAGTAAAAGAACGGAAAAATAAATCTTACATTAGTGAAATTTCTTTTAAACACTTAAAGTGCGAAAATGGAACAATAGCCAAATGTTATGGGGTATGAGGTACCCAAAATTCACAAAGAGCAATTGACCTGTAGAATAATAAAAACGTCAATTAATTTTCCAACATATAATATTGCAAGATTTTTATCAAATATATTAGTGAAGATCGTTGGGAAAACCAACTCTTAAGTTCACAATATTTGGAGTTTTTATGAAGCATGTAAGATATTAATATTCCGAATAATTATAAGATGATTTTATTGGATGTAGTATCTTTATTTTAGTTTTAATAATAAAATTTAGAAACAAATTTGTGGATCGCCTATGAGTTCTCCAATTTTTCCATTGTTTGCTAATTTGGTCATGGATGATTTAGAAACAAATTTAAAAATTTATCATAATTGTGTACCTTTAATATATTTTAGATTTGTTGATTATACACTAATTTGTGTTAAAAAAGAGATTATGACTACAGTATGCAATATTTTCAAGAATATGATAAAAATTTTAAATTTGCACATGAAATTGAAAATCACAAAAACATCAATTTTTGAGATATTACTATTATTAGAAAAAAGGAATACCTTATCACTGATTGGTACCAAAAACCGACTTCTTCGAATAGAATTTTACAATTTACTTCTAATCACTCCATTCAACAGAAACGAAACATTATTTTTAATTTGATTGACAGAGCTTTATTATTACCATACAATAGTTTTTATAATAAGAACATTGGCATAGTAAAAAATATTTTACAAAAAAATGGTTACCGTCCTCAATTTTATAATAAACATTTAAAATATAGAAGAATTTTATTAGATATAACCATAGTAAAAATAATAAAAATAATAATAATGATTTTAATATGGTTTATAATCAAAATAATAATTGATCTCGTTTAACTATTATACCATTACCTTTTATTAAACCCTTTTTTAAAAACTGTTCTAAAAAATTGAAAAAATTTAATATTTCAATAGTGCTAATTATTAATAATAAACTCAATAATATCATAAAATTCAGGAAAGACAAAATAAAAAAATCGGAAAAAACTGGAGTAGTATATAAAATTAAGTGTAAAAATTGTGATGCAATATTTATATATATAGGTGAAACTAAGCGAAAGTTAAAAGATCGTATTAACGAACATAAAAAAATAACAATTCTGACGCTGTTATTAATATATATTGTTAAGATTATTCACACACTTTTAATTGGTATAATGTAAATATATTAGATATTGACAATAATTTAAAAAAACGCATTTTGTCTGAAATGCTTTTTATACAACGCAATATCAAACACAATGTTAATAAAAAAGAAGACACGCTATTTCTTAGCAAAATATACTCAGATATAATCTCATTTTTATAATTTTAGAATATATTCTGACTTAAATTTTTTTGTCTTGTTATGTTTATGTGATCGTTATTGACTTATCAACTTTGACATTGTCAATATTAAAATTTTCATCAGTTTGACTTAGAACGTCTTAGCGTTTGCTTTTAAATTTAATTATAAGTGTTGATTTATTGATAGCACGCAATTTCTCATGTTACATAATTACTATGTACTATGTAATTATTTGAATATTATTTTTATTAGAGCCCCTGAAGAGGTTGACATTACCTGTCGACGAAACGCTGTGAAATAAAAACAGTTTGAGTTTTTTATTACCCCGAACCTGATCGAAATAATTATATTTATATACATATACATAAGATACGTTTATTTTAATGACTTCACTACTTCAACAAACCTACTTTGTTTACTTATTTGAGTCACTTTCTTTATTTTTGCTATATTGAGATTCAATGGTACTTTTTCATCAGTTGCTATTACTAAATTGTTTTCACTGTCCTTTTCAAATATATTATTGTCGCTTTCTGAATCTGATGTGGTTTATAATTTTCTTTTTTGTTATTGAGTGTATTCATTATGAAGTCAATTGACTTGTTATGTCTTGCAGATCTAGATTTTTTATCTCTTCATCATCAAGATATATTATTAATTGATAAAGACTCCAAGCTCTGTAGAACAGGTTTATTTTTTACTATTTTTTTTATATTTCAATGAAATTTGTTTCCCGTTATTGTTAGTCTCTAAATAGGTGATTCCCAATTAATTTTCTAATACTCAAACTTTCATAATAATTGTGTAATAAATATTCCATTATATGCATATATTTTACTAGAATTATAAACTACATTAATTTATTGTTATGTCTTTATGCATGGCTTATAAACTACTTGCATTATGGACATATATATTTAATAAATGAAATATTCTATAACGAAAAAGAATATGTAATAATAATATAAATTGAATAAAATATAATTATAAAATCTAGTATATCGTATAATCTTTATTATATACTATATTATATATGATATAATATAGTATAATCTATATTATGCATCTGAAACATGTTAAATCTATATTATAATATAACTTCAATTATTCTCTTAAATATAGAGTTCTATTTATTATTTATTTTACTTGTAAATTATTTTATATACGGAATTCACCTGAATTAGCACATAGCATAGAAAAGTTATGTGCAAAGGCACCAAAATGGATTAATATAATTATGTTCTGTTAAGTGTGTATCTAGTGTACACATATTACACAAATAATATAAAAAATTCATAACAGCATAATTAACGAATGTTATAAGGATTAGTGACTGTAGGAATGAGTTATTTATACGTTGAGAATTTAGGTGAATTTGATTAAAATCTGTAAAAATATATATTAAATAAAAGAAATAACATACATGTATGTATGTATGTATGTATGTATGTATGTATGTATGTATGTATGTATGTATGTATGTATGTATGTATGTATGTATGTATGTATGTATATATGTATGTATGTATGTATGTATGTATGTATGTATGTATGTATGTATGTATGTATGTATGTATGTATGTATGTATGTATGTATGTATGTATGTATGTATGTATGTATGTATGTATGTATGTATGTATGTATGTATGTATGTATGTATGTATGTATGTATGTATGTATGTATGTATGTATGTATGTATGTATGTATGTATGTAATTCAACAGTTTAAAGCAATGTTTTCTGAATAAGCGTTATCTCATTTCAATCAACTAATGCCACATATTTACTTATAGTATCACTATTTTGTAAGTTGAGATTAGAAATATTATCATATTATACCACTGTTATTGATGCATTATTATTATTATTATCATTATTATTATTATTTTTTTTTGCGGAGTCTGTGAATTCTATTTATGCATTTCCAATGACCGTTCTCCAAGAACATTCCTCGTGAACGGCCATTGGAATAGGTGCGACTCGACACAAATCCCATGCCACTACGCACTAAACACATATCTCCATGTTGCACCGACACCGGCCCGGAACTATTATGCACATTACTTCAGCCTGGGCGGCTGTCCTTGCGTGGTCATTTCACATTCATACCTTTCATCCCGGGTTCTCATGCATACTCGATGTCACGTTTACTCTCACATACTTTAACATCCAGGCATCCATCTGCTTTTTTGCTCCGTAGCACATGCATAACGTATTTTGCGATCAACCGCCAGCTGTTCGCGTCCGTTGTCATAAGTTTCGTAACGTTTTCTGGCATGATCTCACCTATCCTCGTCTGTAGCCCTAGTCGTAACTCGGTACAATGGTCGCATACAAAGAACGTATGCTCCGCATCTTCCCAAGCCCATCCACAGTACGTGCATTCCAGAGAGGAAATCCTCATCATCCTGCAGAGGTACTTACGGAAGTATCCATGTCCGAATAGAAACTGAGTAAGGTAGAAGTTCACCTCCCCATGTTACCTCGCCTTCCATGGACCGATATTGGATATAAGTCTTTTCGTCCATTGTCCACGTTCGTCCGCCGTCCACTGTCTCTGCCACGTCTCAATCGTCTTTGTCCGTTCTTCAGTTGCAGCGTCTTCCCTTTGAACGTTCGGATTCCGCTCGTAAATACGTTTCCGTTCATCCGCGAGCAGATCGATGGGAATGACCCCAGCGATCACGAAAACCGCGCTCTCAGATACGGTGCGATACGGGCACGCAATTCTTAACGCGCCCACCCTTTGTACGCTTTTCATAGCGTTCGCGCGTTTTCTGATATTCATCGCGTCGGCCCATACCTCCGCCCCGTAAAGCAGAATCGAGTGGGTAACGCTCATCAGTAGTCTTCGTACGTTCTGTCTAGGTCCCTTTGTATTGGCCATTAGTCTGCTTAAAACCTTTGTTTTGTCAGCTGCCTTATTTGTCGCATTTCATAAGTGAGGCCAGAAGCTCAGCTTCGTATCCAAGGTGACCCCAAGATACTTGACCTCACTCCTGATTTCCAGTCTTTCCGTCCCTAACATGAAAGGAATTACCGTCTCTATACGTCTGCGAGTTAGTAGCAGTAACTCGGTCTTTTGTAGCGCCAGTTGAAGACCATGGTCTGTCATCCATTCGGTTACCCGTCGCATGACCTGATTCAGCTTTAACTGAATCAGGTGATAGTCGCGCGCAACTATCAGAGCTGCCACATCGTCAGCGTATGCTACGAGGCACACGTCTAAAGGCATGTCCAGTCTTAGTAAGCTGTCGTACTGTACGTTCCAGAAGTCGGGGCCCAGGATGGAACCTTGCGCTACCCCCGCTGTCACGCGTTTTCGCTTCTTTCCGTCCAGTGTCTCGTACGTCAATCCTCGGTCCCGTAAATAGTCCCGTACGATACGTATAAGGTAGGAGTCAACCTTAAAAGTAGACTCCAACGCTCCCAATATCTGTCCATTTCGCTCATTTGAAGGTTTTTTGTACATCTTTAATTGCCTGTAGCAGTCTTGGTCTTAGTAGTAACTCAAATAGCTTCCCTATCGTATTAAGTAGACAGAGAGACCTGTACGAAGAAGCAAATCAGGATTCCCTTTAGATTTACTGATGAGAACCAGTCGAGCCTCCTTCCATTGTCTGCTAAAGACTCCCTCCACCAGGCACTCGTTGTACAACTCAAAGAGGATATCCGGGCGACGTAAAGCGACCGCCCGAAGCACCCCGCCAGGTATTTCATCCAGACCTAGAGCCTTGTTAGGCTTCAACGCATTCAAAGCCCTATAGAGCTTTTTCTGCGTAAAGAGAGGGATGTCCTTCTCTGTTGTCTCATTCGTCACGTCCGTTCTGTCTGGATGGATCGGAAAGAGTCCTTGGACTATCCATTCCATCGTTTCCGCGTCTCGTAATACCGGTGAGCATCGAACCCCCAGCGCCCTTGTCACAATTTTGTAACCGTTTCCCCAAGGATCTGAGTCCACCTCGTCAATTAGTCGAGTCCAGCACCGTTTCTTATTGTCATTGATCGCAAATCTCAGCCGCATCCTGGCGAGACTGTACTCCGCGGAGTAGAGTCCCACTTCGCTTCGACTTCGAGCTCGTTAAGTTCTCCGTCTCAGCTTTAAGCAGGTGCTTCTGAGTTCCGTAATCGCAGCCGCCCACTAGTATATCTGCCATCTGTTGCGTATATTCTATTTCTTGGGCATTGCATAGACGTTGGAAAAAACCAGTCGTCGCTACCGCTAACGCCTCCACCCTATCCCGGTTCGTCAACTCTTGAGACACCTCCCGTAAGGGAGGCTTTACATATTGTAGCTGCACTTCGAGTTTGTCCCTGTCTAGGGGCTTTGGATTCCATCCAGTAAGACTTGTACGTCAGTCTTGCATTCGTTTCGTCTCTGTACTGGTGGTCACTGGCTGTGTAGTCTTCGATCACCCGCCATGCCTTCACCCTAGTCCGAATTCGAGGCTAAAGTCACGTCCGGTATGGACTGACCATAGCCGGGTCATCTGTAAGTCGGTGCCGTTCCTTCGTTGAGTACTGCCGGGTCCAGCCTTGCGGCCATCTCCAGCAGTAGTCGTCCTCGTCTGTTGGTCGATGTCATTCCCCACTCGATCGCTCTCGCGTTAAAGTCGCCCGCCACGATCACGTCGCCAGGGATATCTTGTACCGCGTCCTCGATTCTCTCGAGTTTGGCCGCGTACTCAGAGGCACTGTAGTTTGGGCTTAGGTAAATGCTGACATAGGTAAAAACAGCGGCCCTAGCCCAGACACAGTCCTCCTCAATCCTACAGCGTGCGATGTTCGACGCGCCCTTCCCTTGAAACCAAACTGCAGACTTGCCCGAGCTGCTAGCGAGCCAAGTCGGTAAACGTCTGCCTTTGTATTGCTCACTGATAATGAGCACGCCAATGTCCAGTTCCACCGTAATCTGAGGGAGCAGTGCGTCAGCTACACTACTCCCATTCATGTTGCACTGGAGTATCGTTATCGTCGTTGTGTGACAGTTTTTCTTTTCTGTTCTATTAGGGCTGCCCTGAATGCGGCACATGAGGACGAGCCCGGTGAGTGTCCGCTGTCCTGAATGTTGTCCCCAGTACACAATTACTGGGGACAACTTTGCAATCCCTGTGGGAATAACCCTCGAGACCGCATCGCCAGCAGCAGTTTTGTCTGTCCGGTTCTTTACAGTCTTTCCGTAAATGACCGAACCCGAGGCATCGGTAGCATCGCGGGACGCATATCCTAGCTCTTATTCTTGAGATAACTCATCCGATTTTAATGCGTCCTTTCTTTAAGAGGTCGGTAGCCTCTTTTACGTCAAATTCGCAGACCGCTATTCTCTATCCTCGACTGTTAACGTCGAAAACATGGGGTCGACGATCCGCGGCCCGTCCCGTTTCCCGAATTAACGCGTTCGCGATGTCCTCGTCGGTCGTGAGATAGTCCAAATCTAGAAATTCCAGTGTCACCCTGGAGGTTAAGTCTTTTACGCGTGTAGCCTCTCCAACAGCGTCCTGGAGAACTTGTCGAAAGTCTGTTTCGTTATTCAATCTAGACAGCTGTAGAAGTACCGTGCCGTCTTTCGTATTTCTTACTGCTTTAACCTTTTGTCAGGTTCTACCTTTTGACGTATTGTCCGTACAACGTCCACGTACGTCTGTCCCTCCGCCGGCCTGATCATGATCGCTCCTCCCTTACCTTTGAGTTGAGAGCGATCAGACCCGTGACCTTGGGGTCTCGTGTGGGTATTTTCTACCGTCTGTTCTTTCATTAATTTATCCGTCTAGGTCCTTTTCATTTTTTTTTGTTTTTGAAACCACCGTCACCCAAACTTCGGCCTTAGTCGTCCGCTTTTGTGCGGTCTCCTTTTCCGGAGTAGGGGTCTGTCGATCTCTTTTTCATTTTTGAGGAGTTGCCTCCTCACATTCGATTCGTCCTGTGCCTTGTTTTTTGTCAGTTTGTCGGAGCAGTCTCATTCGCTTTAGTTCATACTGCCCGACTCCCACCGCCTCGTTGATTTCACTCAAACCATTCTTGATCACTTGGCTCACATTTTTTTGTATGCCAGTTCTCTCCATCATTTTACTTAGAACTCTGCTGATAATGTAAAATTGCTCTTTATCAAAATTGCAATTTACTCTCAGCAGCCTCCCAAGTTGCTGGCGATCTGTTTGCATTTACACTCGCATTCTCACTACTACCTGTCACATTTTCTGGCACACTAGCCAGGTTGCTTACTGGTATACTAAGGGAGCTGAGAATCTCCATGGACTCTACTGAGTCGGTTGCAAGCGGCACCCGAGAGCCTGCTATTTTATTTGTTGACCTTTTCATTTTAGTAATTAAATAAGAAAAAAAAATATATATATATATTGTATTGATTGGGTTATATTTGTGATGGTCAGGAGAATTAGTTGTTGGAAATGACGGTTCTGCGTCCCGAATCAGTCCATTACTCGAGCCCTCCTACATTCCGGTGGCCTCGGCTCCCCCCCCCCCCCACGACTCGCAGCAGGGTCCCATCCGTACGCCATATGGCACTACTACGAGAAGCGGGATTTGACATCTGACGACGCCCTACCACTGTGTGGGACAGCCTCCCATGTTGGCTAGACTGGGTTCGGGCTCCCTACTTGTGGCGGCTCAGGAGTGCTATCTGGTTTTACAACTGTACTCTCCAGAAGGGGAACGCATACAAGCATGAACTGATTCCCTCACAGCTAATCCAACCAATCAATAAGTAATCACTGCGTCGACAAAATCTTACCGTCGCTCAGACTGGTCACAATCATACGTGAGAGGTGCCCGTTTATATGGCCTCTTATTCATTCATAACCCGCCTGGAAGTTACCCGTTTATAGGGTCTCCATTTCCACCATTCATGGGAAATACGTGTTTATAGAGCTCCCGATATACTCTCTAGCCCGAGCACAGCAGTTTTGCAGATATATAGGTGTGTGACTGATGAGTGGGTGTATAGACGAGCGAATACCACTATTTTCGTTCGAAGTTCTTGTCCACGGCCACTTATTCGTCACCCCTAGGAGTGCTTATTTCGTGACTGACCGCGAGCGGTCATTCCCCTATCCGCAATCCCGGGGACGCGTGTGGTATCTGAACTCAGGGCCCCACAATTATTATTATTATTATTATTATTATTAACTCCGCCACCGTGGATTCACAGTAACCCTATGTTTCGACGGTGCCGGTCCCAAGCCCCGATAAAGGAGGAGGGAGTACAGTTACAACAACTGGACAGCATACTCTTACAGGTATACACTTCACAATACTGACACATCAGACAACATAACACCTGGCAAAGGAAGGGGTAACCATTGCCACGCTCGCGTGTGATGTTCTCGGCTTGGTTACGGGACGGCTAGCACGGAGTGGATGAGCTTGACAGACTGAAAAATGGGGGAGTACTGGCAATCCTAGTACAGACGTCATTGAGTAAGTCTGTAGGCGTCATATCTGGTGAGGGGGCTCTATGAACGGGTTACACACACCTCGTATATAAAGATTCGGACGCCACGCAGCTCCGAAATTCTGTAGAGTAGTTCGAGTAGCGGAAGCGAGACACGGAGCGAAGCCGAGCAAGCAGGGAGTCGATGAACTCTACAGGCTCTGAAAGGCACGGGCGCGACTGGAACTGCCAGCTCGTGCGCGCCCGACTAGGGACCTGCTGTGCGCCATCGTCTGGCGGAGGGTCCTATAAACTGACATCTTCCCGAATATAAAGATGTGGGCGCCACGCCTCCCACGGAGCCCTCTCATAAGGGTAATCGGGTTGCGAGAGTGAAGCACGGAGCGACATTCTGGTACTGGGTGGGGGCTGTATGCGCATGGGCTCTGGCTGGAGACACCCTCCACTGCTAACTACACTTATACAAGCATAACGCGACTCACGCACTTCACAATTTTTGCCACCCACGCCTCCGTTCTGTAAACAAGAGCGGAATGGAAGAGGACGGGATCCTTTCTGATCTGTAAGGGGGACTCACGACGCTTGCGTCGCTTATTAATTGATGCAGATCAAATCTTCTCACCTGATCGTTCCCCCTTAGCTTGTGGGGTGGACTAGCGTGCGGGGGCGTGCTATATCTCCCGGCTCTGTAAAAGAGCCTTACGTGAAGGTCCAAACCAGAATGACTCCTACATGCAAGTTTTGGGGAATCATTCTGGCGAGCTCGTTGTTGAAATGGAGGCCGGCCTCGTGGGGGGAAGAAAACTAAAGAAAGAAGTATGGATATTGTCAACAATAAAAAAGAAGATGTAAAGAAAGTGAAGAAGCAAGAGACGGGCCAGAAGAGTCCGGGGGCGAACAGCCTGGATGTCCGCAGTATGGTCAGTAACGCCAAAGCTGACAGCGCTGTTGGTGCAGCATGTCATGGCAGCACAGTCGTGGATGATCACGATAAAGCTCTCATCAACTTCATACAAAATTTGTTTAAAATGATGATGGAGTCGATGAAAAAGCAAAAAAACTTTAACAATATAATAAAGGAGGGTCTTCCGGCTTTACAAAGCCAATTCGAGGAGCTCGTAAGTTGAAGGCGCTGCAGAGCACGGCTCTTATATACACCCGAAGTTGCCGAGATAATAGAAGGCCAAAAGAGACATCCTTCTACCTCTCCAAGGGAATTACCTGAGGGGGGAGCGAAAGAAGAAGAAAAAAAAAGAGACGAAGTTCCAACAATCGAAGAAGACGCGGCTGCCAAACCAAACCGTGGGAATGAGCCACAGCCTGAGCAAGGTTGGAAGAATGTCCCCACCAGGCAGGAAAAGAGAGCAGCCAAAAAAAAAGAAAAAGAATCAAATAAGATCAATACAATGGAGCCTACCAAATCTGGAGGGGGCCCCGCCAAACCGAAAGGTGGAATAGGGAGAAGGGCAAGGCCTGAGGCGCTGCTCCTTAAGCCCGCGGAGGGGAAGACCTACGCGGATATCCTTGGAGGGATCCGCCATAAGGTCGACCCCTCGCAGTATGGACTCATAATCAGGGACATTCGCCGAACATTAAACGGCAATGTCCTGATCGAGTTTAAGAAGGCTTCGGCAGAGCGCAAGGTGTGCTTTATGAATTCCCTCAAAGACGTCGTCGGGCTAAATGCGGCACTTCACGCTCTGACCCCCAAGATTTTCTTGGAGACCAGAGACGTGGACGGCTGCGCGACACTCGACGAAGTTAAGACATTCCTCATTGGCATATTGAGGGACTATACTGGCCCCCTCGAGGTGAGGCTTACGAGGGAGAATAAAGTCGGTAAACGACTAGTCCTCGTGAGACTCTCTGAAGAGGCTGGCCAGCGGCTACTGGAAGTCGGAAAAGTGGCCATTAGATGGGCCCTTTGCGGCTTGCGGCGGCGGATCCAGGTCGAGCGCTGTTACAGATATCTTGGCTATGGACACCGTGGTTCGGGTTGCAGGTTCCACAGATCTGTCTTAAGAAGGACGCTGACATCGTCATCGTCAGCGAACAATATCGAGATGGAGAAACGGGAGTCTGGTATCGCGACGACCTTGGTACTGCGGCAATTTGGATTTTTAACCCGCACCGCTTTCGGGTGGAGTGCCACGGATCTGGCCGCGGCTTCCTCTGGGTGAGGGGCAACAATGTAAATTACGTCAGCTGCTTTCTCACCCCGAATGAGGCCATCGGTGGTTTCCAGTCTAAACTGGATGCCCTTGAGGATGCGGTAAGAGAAATAGGGGGGAGCTGGTAGTGACTAGGGATTTGAATAGCAAAGCTCTGGAGTGGGGAGAACCCTTGCCGGAATCTAGGGGAAGATGAGTGATGGATATGGCATGCAGACTAGGTCTGGTTGTCTTGAACTCCGAATCTACGTCGACCTTTCGGAGACTTGGCTACAGGGAGACCATTCCTGATATATCTTTTGCGACGGAAATTCTGGCCGCAGGAGTGCGGGACTGGCGGGTGATCGAAGACTATAGAGCCAGCGATCACCAATACATCACCTTCCGCATTGGTGATGCCACAGTTGAACGTCGCCCAGCCAGATGGATCGTCGCGAGGATGGATCACGAGAAGTTTTCCCAGGCACTAGAACGCGGACAGCGCCTCCTGGTTGAATTACCAAGGAGCGCAACGCTTTGCGAGTGCGCGAAAGCGGTAACAGAAGCTACAATACATCTGATCCGCCAAGCCTGCAAGCAAGCGATACGGAAGTAATTCGCGGGTCGTGCTCGCCGTCCGACTTATTGGTGGACGCACGAAATTGCGACCATGATGACGCTCTTAGGATCGCCCAACATCTAACAGCGAAAAAGACTCTAAAGTGTGGCATCAAAGCTAGTAAACGCGGATGCTGGAAAAAGCTGGTAGAAGATCTGAACAACGATCCATGGGGATTGGGCTATAAAATCATAACCCACAAATTAGGCATGTTCCATGCCTATGAGCAAGGAAGTGATAGATGGTATCGTTCATACCCCATTCCCCATTCATCCCAAACAACCGGATGAGCTCCCTGCTCCCGAGGGCCTTGAGCAGTGCGCTCTCTAAAGAACAACAAAGCACGAGAAATATTTTATCCCCGCTGGAAGGAGGCGAGACTTGTGCTGATCAGCAAGGACAAGGGACAGTCTAGTACTCCGAAGGCGTACAGACCCTTATGCATGCTACATACTGCCGCGAAACTCCTGGAAATGCTGGTGAGACCCAGCCTACAGGCGGCGCTTTTAACATGTGGCGACCATTCCGAGAGGCCGCATGACTTTCGGAGATGGCGGTCAACCATACCTGCTAATCAGGAGGTAGTGGAGGCGCCTAGGGCTATGGAGCGGGGGAATCACTTCTCCCGACCTGTGTGTCTTCTGGTGACACTCGATGTCAAAAACGCCTTCAACTCGGTTAGGTGGACAGACGTGTTCGGGGCGCTGGAGAACGACTTCAATGTACCTAAGTACCTACTCCAGATCATCGGAGATTATTTGAAGGACAGATCCATTCTGTACGAAACGGCTGAGGGCTCTAAGCGAAAAGAGCTAACGTGTGGCGCGGCAAAAGTATCCATCCTGGGTCCCGATCTATCGAATATTTCCTATGACGGGATCCTTCGGTTAGACATGCCGGAAGACTGCTCGCTGATCGGGTATGCGGATGATGTGGCAGCATTTATTATTGCGCGCAATATAACACTAGCACAGACGCGCCTTGATCAAAGCATACGCAGAATTTGCCATTGGGTGGTCACGGGCTAGAACTAGCGGAGGTCAAAACTGAAATTGTGCTCCTCACGAAGAAGCGCGTCCCCAGATTACAGCTGTTAATTATTGGGAATATATCGGACCAGACGAAGGCATCTCTCAAAAACCTGGGGGTGATGCTAGATATGAAACTCACTTTCTGAGAATATTTTCGAAGGTCGGCCGACAAGGCTGCGGTAGTGAGGTCCAGCCTTCGCAGGGTAATGGTCAACGTAGGAGGACTACGCCCTTGCATCAGGTGGCTGCTACTACGAGCTGCTGAATGCGTCATGCTTTACGGTACTAAAGTATCGGCTGAAAAGTATCGCAGGCGTTTGGCGGCTATACAGAGGCGATACGCTCTTCGTGTGGCGTGTTCTTATCGCATAATCTCGGAAGCGGTCCCCCTAATGGTTGCCGGGGTGATCCCGGTAGACCTCCTGGCCCAGGAGCAGAAGTTCATCCATCAGATAAAGAGGAAACTTCGCCAAACCCAAGTCAAGAAGCAAACCACAGAGTGTTCGCTGGCTTGCTGGTAGAAGAGCTGAGAGCAAGATACGCGCGGAAGGTGGACCACCAGTCTTATAAGTCAGGTGGCCCCGTGGATCTGTCAGTAGCAAGAGGAGGTAAACTACTACCACATCCAGATGCTGAATGGCCAGGGGTACGTCCGCGCATATTTGCACAAGATGGGCAAAGTTGCGGATCCAGGTTGTGTGATCGGCAAAGGATCATGCCTATCATACATTTTTTTGTGGTGGTAGTGGGAGCAGCAGAGGGCGCTACTGGGAGAAGTTGCTGGAAGAATCACACCGGAAGGCATCATCCCCCTGGTGCTCTCCAGCCAGGAGACATGGGAAGGGGCTGCCTATTCCATCGAAGATATCCTCAGGGGGAAGAAAGTGGACCTTCCCTAGATTCTTGCATGTCACTGGGATCTGGTGGCGCTCAAAGGCGAACATCCTGGCCCCCTCTCCGAAGTAATGCATAACGGCGGTTTCCAGGGCGGGGAGTTGAGCCAGGGAGAGGAGGTCTCCTCAGTGCACGCCTGCTGACTTCGGCTTGCAGCTCTTTTCAGAGCTGCGGAAGTAGTCGAGGGAATGCACCGAGGAGGTAGTTTTTTAGTGTCTTTATGGTGATTCCAAACATATCCGGGGACCAGCCCTTGGGATCCATAAAGGATTTCTCTCTACCTCTAAAAATTATTATTATTCCCATCCGTTGTCTGCACCTTAAAGAATATCGGCTGTTTCACTATCTCTCAGCCGATCGGGTGATGGGCTTAAAAGAGTACTTCCCTCTACCAATGAATGGAAGGGTGAAAAGATACTAAGATAGCTGCAATTTTAGGAGTGAGCAGATATCTCCTAAAAACGATATAGTATGTGAGTTAACGAATGAATGAAGGGAAGTAAATCAGTTAACGCAAGGAGCGATGCTGTGCTTGAAGACCCGAAAGGGTAACTGAATAGGGTCTTCCATGCCGACCATGATCGAAGCTGCAGGTCCTATAAACAGACCTTTGTCAGTAATACAGAGATGAAGGAAGGTACACTCGCTCAGAGACTCTATAAACGGGTATTTCCTGAGGAGTGAAAACACACGCGGAGCGTAAGCGAACGATCCTGTAAAAGGGATCTTAGTAGAGTGATTATAGATGCATGAGTGAGCTTCAAGCATTGGAGCTTCACTAGAATACTTGTGGAAAAATGTATGAATCTACATGAATGAAGGTTAGGATGAGGTACTCTTGAACAAATGACAGACCGCCGTGTTGGCCGTGCGGTGCGACCCGTCAGCTGACAAAAGGAGATAATGGGTGTCGAGGTTACGCCTGGTTGCGTGCTGGGTGACCCGAAATATCTTTGGCTCCCGCTGACAGCAAGGCGGGAGGCTAGATCCTAGCCAGATCTGGTCAATCAGCTTTGGCGAGTGCGTTAGGTGCGTGATTTCCTCCGATGTTTTTCCAGAGAGTGAAACACCTTGTTGTTGGGGTGCGAAGCTCGACAGGACGGAGGTGGACTAGCGCACCAGAGCTGCTATACTCCTCCACAATGGTCCAAGATGAGTCAGCCCTTACAGGCATGTGTTGGTGGGCTACCTCATCGAGCTCAACGTTGAAGCATCCAGCAAGCCGGCCATCTGCAGGAATGAAGTAACAAAATGGATCCATGGATTGCCTAAAGCAACAAAGAAGTCACCTTGGGGTGGGGGAGGGTGAGCCCGCTGAGGTCGGGATTAAGTCTGTTGAACAGTCAAGTGAACTGGAGATTATTGTCCAACTTGCTCGGCTGCTCAAAGACATGATAAAAGCAATGAAGAGCCAACCTAACATCAAAAAAGATATTAAGGATGGCCTCCCAAAAGCTGAGGAGCTTGTAGATGCTCTTCAGCACAAAATACAAGGGAAGAGGGTAACGAGTAGCCTCTTCCCAACAAATAGGCGCAAGAGAGAAGAAACAACCCCGAAGAGATCGACAGTAAGTCCCCCGGATATCTCCCTTACTAAAGAGAAAAAAAGAAGGGAAAGCAGGAGGGTAAAAAAGAGAAAGAGGTTTGGAATCTAGTTAAAAAAGAAAGAAGAAGCACTGTGAACAGAATGCAGAGGAACAACCCAGCATCTAAAGAAGAAAATAATAGAAATAAAAAAAAGACTAAAGCTCGATGCGATCGCCATCAAACCAGGGCAGGGGAAATCCTACGCTGAGTGGTCCATCAAAGCGGTCAAACCGGAGGACTTGGGCACGGATGTGAGGTCCGTCCGGAAAACGAAATCGGGTGAGGTGCTGATTGAACTCTGTCATACTAAACCCGAAGATTGGAAGGCACTTGCTGAAGTGCTCAAGGAAGCGACAGGCCAGAGCGGCTGTGTCAGGGAACTGACCCCTAGAGAAAGTCTAGAGGTTAGAGATCTGGATTGCTGCGTGGCGGAGGATGAGGTGTGTGAGACCCTCAAAAGCAAATTGTCCGATTATCGTGGCGAGTTGCAGGTCAGAGTGACCAAAACCAACACTGTGGAACAGCGTGCTGCCAATGTAGTGTTCGAGGAGGTTGCTGCCGCGAAGCTGCTGAAAATCAGGATTTTGCTAGTGGGCCTAGTGAATTGTCGAGTACGTCGCCGCGAAATAATGACGAGGTGCTACAGGTGCCAAGGCTATGACCACCGGAGCCATAGCTTTAAAGGCCCTGACCGTAGCGCCTGTTGTTAACGTTGCGGACAGAGAGAGCACAAGGTCGCGGCTTGCACCGCAGAACCTGAATGTTTTCTCTGCAAAGGTGAAGCGAAATCGGAAGGACGCCGGCACGTTGCCGGTTCCAGCGCCTGTCCGACTTTTCGCGAGGCTCTCTCAAAAAAGTCTAATTCTGCAAGGGAATGTAAATCGCAGCAGGACAGCTGATCACCTCCTTCTCCGACTTTGCCACGAAACTGATGCTGATATGTTAATTATCAGTGAACAGTATCGGAACAGAGAAGGAGTAGGATGGTTCACCGATAACTTTGGAACGGCAGCCGTTTGGATTCCTGACCCACGAAAAACAAAAGTAGAGGCTCATGGATCTGGAAATGTTTGGATACGATGCAATCGCATCACGTATGTGAGTTGCTATCTTACACCAAACCAAGCCATAGGTGACTACCAGGTCATACTTGATGACCTGGAAGACACCGTCAGAGAAATGAAAGCTTAGCTGATGATGGCAGGTGACGTTAATGCAAGGGCCCTAGAATAGGGCATGGTGGGGCCGGAATCCAGGGGTCGAAGAGTCATAGAACTAACGTCCAGACTAGGTCTAATGGTTCTAAACACTGGCAATACTTCGAACTTCTGGAGACCGGGCTATGCCCAAACTATACCTGATGTGACTTTTGCGACTGATCGTCTGGCTTCTCGAATCCAGGAGTGGCAGGTAATCGAGGACTACACAGCCAGTAATCACCAGTACATCACAATCGGCGTATATGATGGAACGCCAGGTTTCATTGGACACAATTAGCGAGGGCGCCCTAGATGGAACATTGCAGGGATAAATCGAGAGAAATTCTCGCAGGCCATTGAACGCAGTCAGCAAAGCCTTGTTAGGATTCCAAATGGCTCATCGACAATTAAGCAAGCCAGGCAGTGGACTAGCGCTACAATGGGCATTCTACGCCGGGCTTGCGAAGAGTCGATGCCGTGCAAAGCGGTTGGTGGGAAAAGACGTCCTGTTTACTGGTGGACGGCTAAGATAGCTGATATGAGGCGTAGGTGTCCACATCTACGACGAATATCACAGAGAATTCGTAAACATGGAGATGACATCACTTTGAGGAGGGCTGAATATAAGCTATCCAAGAAAGCCCTTCGACGAGCGATCGAGGCCAGCAAACGCCGATGCAGGAAGGCGCTGTGTGAGGACATAGATGAGGATCCATGGGGAATGGGATACGGGGTAGTTGCTGGAAAACTGGGAGCTCATGGAAACATGGGCACCTTGGACTCCGGCACAATGCAGAACATCGTAGATACTCTGTTTCCTACCCATCCTGATAGGTCTAATCCAGCTCCACCTGAACGAGAACTGGATGTCCCTTTTTTCAGCAAGGAGGAACTCGGTAGAGCCGTGAGAACTATGTGGAATAAGAGGGCTCCAGGACATGACGGAATTCTAGGTGAGGTGCTGAAAATATTAGTTCAGGAGCATCCAGAACTCCTGTCGATTGACAATTCGTGCTTGAAGGCTGGTTTATTTTATTCTAGCTGGAAGGAGGCGAAACTTGTGCTTATCGACAAGGGCAAGGGTCCGACAGGAGCGCCCTCGTCGTATCGACCTTTATGCACGTTAGATACCGCTGGAAAGCTGATGGAACGACTATTGAAGCCACGACTCTTCGGGGCTGTTGCTGCTGCCGGCGGCTTGGCTGACAGACAGTACGGTTTCGGGAGGGGGCAGGGCGACGGTGGACGCAATCCTCGAGGTTGTTGATGCGGCGAGGCGCACAGAGAGGGGAAATCACTACTCCCGACCTCTTTGCCTCCTGGCTACACTTGACGTTCGGAATGCCTTCAACTCTGTTGGATGGGCAAATGTTTTGATGGCCATAAAACGAGACTTTCGGGTGCCGACTTATATACTTCGTATATTGGGTAACTACCTTAAGGATCTATACTTGGTTTACGAGGCATCGGATGGCCGGAGAAGGAAAAAACTTAGTTACCGGGTGGCCCCGGGGTCTGTACTCAGAGCCGACATGTGGAACATCTCATATGACGCAATACTCCGGATGCAGATGCCTGAGGACACTTTTCTTGTCGGATACGCAGATGATGTAGCAGCTGTCATCATCACTAGGGATAATGACGCTGCACAGCTGGGACTCAATCACGTGATGCGTCGCATGGAGGGATGGACAGAGAGCAATGGGTTAGCACTGTCGGCGGCGAAAACGGAGATCGTGCTCCTGACTAAGAAACGTATCCCGAAGATGCGCCTTATGCAGGTTGCAGACACGACGGTGAGTACCAAGCAGCCGTAAGGTACCTCGGGGTGATGATTGATTCCATGCTGACCTTCTAGAACTAATTCTATTCTATTTTTTTACTTCTTGTCTGAAAACTTGTCGAGCAGATGTAATATTCTTTCTCCCAAAACTTAACATTTTAATCTGTAAACTCTTATTTAAAAATCTGAGCACTTTTTTATTATCTGTACTAGATATATAGTCGAAAAAGCATATATAGAAGTTTTATAAAACATTTATTATTCAATAAGTTTTTAAACGGTTCTATTTACTTTTTATTAATGAAAAAAATTCAGTTCTAATTTTATGTTTTCTCCTTATCACTTACACGTATTTTATTACTTTTATGATCTGTGAAAATAAAAATACTAGTTTATAAAATTATGTTTAACAATTTTTTAAAAATTTTTTTCAGCACTTTATTAAGCACTATATACTACGTATTCTATCATTATACCTTCCAACCTGACTTCCTCCATCAAAATATACTACATTTTAAAATAATATATTAATTTCTATGATTTATTAAATTAAAGAAATTTCTAAACTTAATAAACAAACTAGTTTTGAAGCATTAAGTACTTTAATTTCAAATATACTTACGTTAACTCTGATTACAATAATATCCTCGGACTTGCTGGAAACACGATCTCTTGAAATAATGAAAACAGTAAAGCATCGTGAGACACACAACCAAAACTGATGACTGAAAACAAATTTCTCAGAAATCGCATTCCGTATGATGTTTCTCATAAAACTATATATATATATATATATATATATATATATAAATATATTTTTTTTTATATATACATATGTGTATATATGTTGTGACCGGTTCGCAAACTGCCGGTTAGCGGTTGTGAAACCGAATGTTCGCGCGTGAAGGTGATAATGCGCGAAGCGCGAGCCGCGAGAGTGCTCCACATGCACACATGTAGGAGGAAGCCAAGAGAATAATCGCTTTTCTCTTCCGAGCTGCCGAAGAAGACATTTTATCGGAGAGAGAATATACACAAAAATGCAATTTTGGTATTTTTTGCCAATTCTTGTATTCTCTGCAAATTCTTTGAAACCTTTTTCTTTTGTTTATATAGTTGTCTAGATTCAGCTAATAACTACTTATAAGTGATTAGGTCATTAAATTCAAATGTAGTTTTTAATAACAGAATGCTCTATTTCTAAGGCATTTCGTTTCTTCACACTCTGAATCCCACCAGGGGACAGGATTTCTGTGTATATTAATATGAACTATTCGCTGTTTGGGAGTATTGGATATGATAGAATTAGTGAAAATACTACATTAATGAACTCCACGGTAGCCCATGATCATTACGTTCTAACCAGCGATTCTCACTCTCAGAAAGGCTACACCATTTTTTCGGTGCTTGAAACAAATAAACTTTTGGCGCTTCATCTTCAATAGAAATTAACGCAACTTCTATCAAAATAAATTAATAAATAAATTAATAAATATTTTTTTATTGGTCTTAGAGTCCAATCAATTTAATTTAAAAATTAAATATAAATAAAAATAAAAATAAAAATAAAAATAAATAAAAAAAATAAAATAAAAATTAAAAATAAAAATTAAATTAAAAATTAAATTAAAATTATAATGAGAGTCAGACTGTCCTTGTTTACATTCACTCCCGTAGACTCATCTAAAAATAAAATATTAGCTGAAAAAATTCTTTGTTAGTAAAGTGCAGTCTGACTGTCCCCAACACCCTTACCTAATTGAAGACTTGTTCAACGTTTCGAGCTCGCTACGGCTCCTCATCAGGGACTAAACTAAACCTTATATTCTAATCTATTTATACCCACCACCAAATTTATTAAATTAAATATAAATTCTCCCTCTACACAAATTGTCCAAAACCAATCAATTTAATAAGGAATGATAAACACTGTCAATCTACCAGACTCTAACATTAAATTCACATTATTTCGATTCCTGGAAATGTGAATACTTTCAAGACTCTTCCGTTTATACTAATTATTAATAAAATCTTCCAAAATATCCACATTCACAAAATCAAAAGAATGTAAAAACTTTAAACAATGCTCTTTGAAACCGGAAGTAATATGTGAGCTACGTAAACTATATTTATGCTCATAAATTCTCTTTTTTAAATATCTACCTGTTTGTCCAATATAGTATTTATTACAATCCATGCAATTAATCTTGTAAACAATTCCTGATTTTAAGCATAAATCATCCTTATCTTTGCAATTATTAAACAATCTACACAAATTATTGCTATTTTTAAAGAAAATTTAATGTTATATTTTCGAAAATTTCTTTTTATTCATTCAGACAATCCTCTAACATATGGCAAGACAATAATTTTGCCTCCGGTAACATCAATTCCTGCACTATGTCTATTTTCGGTATTATAAATGTCAAATAATCTCTCAGCAAATAATCTATTAATAAATTGAATAGTGACTTGAATTGAATAGTGACATTGACTAATGACATTAATGTCCAGAAAACTTAACTGACTATTAACTTCAACCTCCCTTGTAAATTTAATTCTGTCATGTACAGAATTGAAAACATCCACCATTTCATCCACAAAAATTTCCGGAACAATTGTAAAGATATCATCAACATATCTCATAAATATCATTGGTTCAAAAAGCAATTTTGACAAGGCTATACTTTCTAACTTTTCTATAACTAAATTAGCTATAACCGGTGACAAAGGCGACTCCATTGGACATCCGTATTTTTGTTCATACAATTTATTATCAAATGAAAAAATTGTGTTATTCAAAACCAAATTAATTGCTTTAATAAATTCATTCATTGTTAATTTTGTATGCAAATTAATTTCAGTCCACTTTTCCTGTATAACGTCATTTAACAAGTCTAAAGGTACATTTGTAAACAAAGATACTACATCCAATGAAATCATCTTGTAGTTTTTCGAAATAACAATATCCATCATTTCATTGTAAAAACACCAACTACCCTTAATGTAAGAATTAGTTCTTCCAACTATCTTAACCAATATATTAGACAAAAATCTAGCAATATTATAAGTTGCGAAACCTATGGAAGATATTATTATTCTTTATGACATTATAAAATGTCAGATTTTCTTTATGAATATTGGAAAGCCCATAACACTTTGCTACAGTTCCATTTTCACATTTTAAATACTTATATGTATCATTTATATATTCATTTCTTTTCCAATTATTTAATAACTCTTTCAAATTATTTTGTAGCTGAATGTTATGTGGATTACCAATCTTAAAATAAGTACTATCATCATTTAATATATTATTTATACAATTTATGTAATCAATTTTATTGGAAGCTACAGTTACATTACCTTTGTTGGCCTTTTGGAAGATTATTTTAGGGTTATTTCTCAAAAAATTCTTCGCGGTATTTAAATCATGTATAAAATTACTATTTAAAAAATTATCAAATTTATTTTCTCTTTTACAATTACTATTGACATTAACAAAAGATGCCTTACATTCCTTTTTCACTTCATCATTTCAACCAAAAAGATTACTTTCAATCTCCGCGATGATTTCTTTGATCGGAAGATTATTTTTACAATAGAATATTCCATTTACAATATAATATTCATTTATTTCTTTCAAAATAAATTCATTCGAAGAGCTCTTGAAGACTTATACGTCTACAATGTACTCTATGATGATTAACAATGATTTCTTTTAGTTTTTCAATTGTTTTTATAGGTAAATAAATACTCCCACCATTCTGCTTTGAATACATAGGTGCGATTCATATATTATAGAGATTACTTTTTGTCACATATATTATATGTCGCTATTTACTCATATATATATATATATATATATATATATATATATATATATATATATATATATATGTATATAATATTTATATATATATATATTGCCACCCGAGTGAAATAAAGGCATCAAATTATCCGAGTCCGAAAACGCCTTTGTGACACCTCCCGTGTGTCACATACTATTTTCCCATACGAAGGCGCTTTTACTTTTTCAAAGAAATGTACAAAAAATTGAACGGCAAACTCACAGAAATAAAGAATGTCAATCCCCAATGTTTTAGCCACACTTAGATAGAGCGAGCAAGTATAAAATCCAAAGGTCCAAATAATACTCGCTCTGAAATAAGTTGCTCTACCATAAAATATAATTCGTTGGGTTTGAAAAAAAAAATATCATCGGTTTTCTCTTAAGGTTATACCTGCTATTTACTTGAATTGAATAAATTAAATTAAATAATTTCCTCTTATTTGGAAATTGATAATGTATGTTCAGAAGAGATGTAGGATTGGGTGATGGGGGTGCAGGGTGTGAAACCCCCGCAGGGGGTTGGGGGCGGAGCCCTTCCTTTTCTATAAATAAATATGAGTAATCAATTAAAGATTATAAGTTTATTAATAATATTCGCTGAAATTAAAATTTTAAAAAATTTAATAGCATAATAAATAGAATTTAAAATTAAAACTAATAAAAAAAAAGATATAGATAATTTTTAATACTTAAAAAACATAAGAATTTTTATAATAAATGTCAGATAGAATATAAATCTTATTTTATTTAAAAATATTGAATACCTAATTCAAAGTGCAAAAAAAAGGTTGAGCCCGCGATCGACTGGCGCATATATTCTTAAGTCTAAACATCGTAAATTCCAGTTGTTATGCAGGCGCAGAAATAGATTCCTACCGGACTACACGGTTCCGTTCATTCACTTTTCCTCCCAAGGGAGGGAAAGTAAAATTCTACGTTGGTCGGGAAGCGGCCATAAACACTTTTCCTCCCTAAGGAGGAAAAGTAGTATTTTTCTCCCTCTAGACAGCTGCAGAAAATGATATTTTGCGCCCCGAGTGCGGAAAAATAAATTTTCCCACAATGGTTTCCGATATTGATCTTTTCTGAACTTTTCCAACTCTAGAGCATTTACAAAGCAGTAAATTAAGACAGTATCGTTTTCACTCTTGAACTTTTCAAGCTTTTCTAACTGTATCGTAATTATGATGCAGCAAGTATAGACGGTATAGATTTCGATCTCGAAGTGTTTTCAGTTTTACGTTTATTATACATGTGTATTTGTGTGACTGGTTATTATCTGTTTTGTGGGTGATATCTATCTGCTAACGTTATGGTAGATTCTAAATTAGAGTGGAATAGTTATTTTAAAATTATACATTGTTTGAATTATATTCTCTTGAAAAAAAAAATAAAAAAAAATTGAGTGTAGTTGCTTCAAGAATCCTGTCTGTTTGCATCTAGACAAATAGCTGAAAGAGAGGATATTTCTCGATGAATGGATTATGTGTCTGCAACAGTTACATCGATAACAAATATAATTAAGCATTCTATAATAGAATTGCATCTGAGAAGCGTCGATGTATTACACTTGTGAATCATTTTCAGAGTGTTTACTGCAAATTGAATTGTTACGCTAAATAAGGTGGTGACTTATCACAAAAGGAGGACCAAAAGGTAACTTAGAGCGATATTAAATCTGCTTTTAACAATTGCATAAAATCTGGAATTATAACGAATATCAAACATCAAGTTACTCATACATTTTTAGATGATAAATTTAAGTTGCTTGAGAAGTACATAAAAATATCGTTACAAGATCATTCATCCCTTTAAATGAATACGGTGCTGCCTGCTGAGTATATTATACCAAAAAACTCAAAGCCGTTAATAGAAATCAAATATTTTAACTCAAAAATGCACAAATATTTGAGACCACAAATTTAAAAGATTAGTATGCAGCGCATATCCAAGAATTCATCCAGCGTGATATGTATGAGTTTCAAGAGAGATTCTGGCTGGACGGACTTGACTTTAAATTTAGCAGTCAATATTTACAAATTCAATCCAATAAAAGGTAGTTCATACATAACACTACCTTAAGTAATTAAAAAAAACATGCATGTGTGAATATAAAAAATAATGATGATCAATGTTTTAAATGGGCAGTTTTGTCTGCCTTATATCGAGTTAAAGTGAATAGTGCAATGGCAATTGCAGAAGGCCTCCACCGGAAAAACAAAAAGAATAATAAGTAATATGACACAAGTAATATTAGCGAGAGTGGTCAAGCTGGCTGCTTAACCGAGCAGACTTCCCCTTTCTCTCACATAAATTAGATAGGAAGAGGCAACGAGACCAAAACACAAGAACAACATGAAGAAGAAGAAAGAGATAGAAGAAGAATCTCGAGAGCACTGGAAAATATAAGAAGAATTAGTAAAAGTCAGAAATATACGGCATGCGCCATCCGCACAGCAGACGGTTACACTGGAAGTGGCAGCCAACAGGAGAGCGGAAGCTGCCGCGGAAAAGAAGCAACTGACACATTTTCGTGCACCGAGCATCGATCGCGTGACCCGGTCATTGTTTTCGTACATTTTCTTTCTTTATGAAGTGAAGCGGGTTAATTTTGTGAAACTCGACGACCGCCATCTATAATATGTTCGTATGGTAAAATATTTCGTTACTTATACTGACTTCTCTCTGAATTTGAATTGAGCGAAACATAAAGAGATACTTCGAAAATAAAATCTAACGTGTTCTGTGTTTTAAAATAACATAATATTACATAATCAAATAAATTCATACATCTTAGTAATATAATATATTGTAATAATCTAACAGAATAATATACTATATCATACAATATAATGTAAGATTGAATAATAGCACTTATTATAAAATAATCAGATGCTATGTACAAAAATTTACGTAGTCGAACTCACGCAGCCCGGGTTCCCGCCCTGGAAGATGGAGGAGGTAACGTGGCGGGCTAAACAGCTTCTTTATAATAGTAATCGGATTTCAGCATATAAGCAGTATGAAAATATTATTAATTTTAAAGATATTGAATTTCAAATGAAGAAGAAAGATATAGTTAAATTTAAAAAATAAAATGAAAATAAGAAGAAAAAAATGTCTTCTCTGTATCTTCATGTTAGATAATATCTATAAAAAAGAAAAAGCATATGAATTTACTAATCATACAAGATGGTTTATGATTTTTCATCATGATTTACATAAACGCTCTGCTCTGAACATATTGCAGCACCAGGAAGCAAAATGAAGAAACTGCAGTTGACTGAAGAAAAGCAGTTAAATATAACTGACGCTTAAACAAGATACATAGAGCATTAAAATTTAATCAGAAACCCTGGCTGAAAGACTACATATATTTAAGAAGCGAAAAAAGGAAACAAGCCCAAACTGAATTCGAAAAGCTATTTTTCAAATTTTCAAATAATGCTATTTATCGAAAGACAATGTAAAATGAATGGAAAGGAGTATATGTAAAGCTTGTGAATAATAGTATGGACGTTATGGCGCTGAAGCACTAATAGCAAATCCAAATTTTGATCATTGCTCAATTTTTAATGAAAATTTCGTTGCTTTACGGTTACAAAGAACCGAAAATTAGATCTTCAAACCTATTTACGTTGGAGTGTCTATATAAGACTTGTAGAAAACGTTAATTTATAGATTTCATTACGAGAATACATGCAAAACAGAGTGGGTAATAAATGTAAATTATTATATACAGATATTAATAGTTTGGAATATGAAGTAAAAAACATCGATAGTAAAAACTAAAATTAATTTTGTATATTATATTGAATGCTTTGAAGAAAAGGCCATGATTTATAATGAATAGTACAATATTCGATCAAGACTTCATATTATACAAACAGAAAAACAAAATAAAATAACCTTGAATCCTGGTGATAAGCGTTTTATAGAAACAGGGTCAACAGATACTTTTCCATAGGGTCATTACAACATATGTGAACATCAAAGTGCATTAAATGAATGAGTCGTTAGAGGGATGAGAGCTGACAATGCAAACGAACAAATATTAAAACAACCATCAACTGAACAAGTTGTAATGAGAATACAAGGAGACAAGGGCAGTAGTCACTTAGTAGAACAGTCGACTAAACAAATCATAACATGTATGGGAGACAAGGCAAACGGCTCGAGGGTCAGCAGTAAACGACGGCCGAGCTCAATCGATATGGAGGGGGAAGATGGTGGGGATATAAAACTTATGGAGGGGGAAGTATGAGAAAAAACCAAACTTTAAAAAGAGATTAGTTATTCAGTGTTTAGATCTTGATTGCAATTGTTAGCAAGCAGTATTTCATTAAACGAGAATCATAGACAATGGAAATTAGTCCTGAAATGATGTTCCCTGATGATGAGTCATCTACTCAATTGATAGTGCGGCTAACGACTGCTGATTTCATTTCGAATTGTAATGAAGACTACATTTAGCCAGACAATTCATCAATTCAGGTGTGTATATTATTTCTTTTATTAGGTGTACAAATAAGTTTCCGCCATTTTAAAAAGATGGCGCCACAGATAAAATAACATCGAAATTGCCGGCTGTAATAAAGTCATTTTTTTTGCATGACAACGCTCGGCCACATGTTGCAAAAATCGTAAAGGAATCGTTAGAAGCACTGAATTGGGACGTTTTGAACAGACACTGCTCCTTCACACTACCACCTATTCCAGTCGATGACTCATGATCTAGCTGAGCAGCACTTCACTTCTTACGAGGAATTAACGCAATGGGTCGATTCGTGAATCGTCTCAAAAGACAAGCAATTTTTTAGACGGGGTATCCACTTGCTGCCCGAAAGATGGTCAGAATAATAGAAAGTGGTGGACAATATTTTGAATGACATTATTTGTACCTTTTTTACAATAAATTTGTATTTGTTTGTAAAAAAACGGCAAAAGCTTTTTCGTACACCCAATAATTTCACATGTAAATATTACTAAATAATTTTAAGAGAAAAAGTTAAATAATTTATATTATTTTACAGATGGATTTGAAAACCTTGAATAATATAGCACATGGTGGCTTTCTTCCCTCAAAAAAAAATTGGTGAATTAAGAAGAAATTATAATTACAGGATCACAAAATTAAAAAAAGTTCATACTATATTGAAATGGAAATTAGTAGTCGAACTTGATAGTGAATTTTAGTGTTTTTACTGAATAGAATTTCGAAGGCATTAATCAAAGACGAAAACTTCTTCAATAATATGTGTCAATATACAAATAAATTAAAGTTGTTCATAAAATCCATGAGTGAAAATAATTTTGAATTCATCACAGTATAAGCAAAAACATATGTATATACATATGTGTGTGTGTGTGTGTGTGTGTGTGTGTGTGTGTGTGTGTGTGTGTGTGTGTGTATGTATGTAAGATGATATATCATAGTATAATGTATAATGTGACATAAAATAAACAACATTTTTATCTTACCTAGAGCTGTCTTTATTTGTCCTCAATGTATACAAAATTAATTGACACATTCTCATTTTATAATTTATTATCACTCGAGTTGCACACTCTTTTTATTAGTCCAATTATTATGAGTAATATTAAATCCAAGCCACTTGATGAAAACTTGATAAGTTTTTCATAGAAAGATCCAGCGATTGGTTGATTTTGATAATCTCTTAAATGGTAAGTTATTCAGTCAAGGAACATACACCTCAAAATATTAAATTCCTAAAAACTATTGGTCTAAAAGATGGAAAATAAATTGTATTTTCTTCAACTATAGGCAAAGAAATGGCAGATGTTCTAAGTATAGAATCTCCTGTCACATGAATCAATGTTGCATTATGATGTTTACGCTCATCATCCTTACGCAACAACGACTTTTAGTAATAGTGAAGAAATTCATATATCTATTCAACATCAAGACTTGTGTCTTTTACCTTCACGTAGTTCACTACGTGTATGCGGTAAACTTACGAAAACTGATGGTACAAAGTTGCAAAATATAAAATTTGTAAAGATATGAATTGAAGACAAAATAAAATAATATTCGATATGAATTGAAGGCAATAGAAATTGATAGGTGTAAAAATACTGGAATAACAAGCCTTATGAAAGATTGGTTTTCTTTAAGTCCGAATCAAAGTATAAGAATAGAAAATGCAGGGTCGCTTTATATAGAAGAGTCTAATACAATCGCAGATAATTTAGGTTATTTGGATGCATGCCTTTCCTTCAACATGATTTTCGATTTTGCTGAAGATTACCGTAAAGTTATAATTAATGTAAAGTATGAACTTGTTCTTGTCAGATTACGTGACGATTTAAATGCTGTTGTACCAACAGCAACACTGAGATAAACTGATAACTCACAACTATATGAAAATTTCAAAATAGAACTTACAAAGATTGAATGGTTAATGGCTTATGTCATAGTTTCCTATGAATACAAGTTTCGACTAATAAGATACTTGGAGAAAGATCATTCGAACTCTATGAGTTTTTGTACTTGGAAGCTCTATGAATATCCATTTCTTCTGCTACATCCGAGCACGCTGTGACTGTTAAAACAACTAATCAACTGGAAAAGCCACGATTCGTTATTTTCGCACTTTAAACAAATAGAGAAAGACAAAAAGATACAAATTCCGGTCGCTTTGACCATTGTAATGTCAGTAGTCTTAAACTTTTTCTCAATTATCAATACTATCCGTATGGAAATTTAAATATTGATATTATTAAAAATCAATATTCGATATTATATCATATGTATGAAAATTTTAAAGATGTCTACTACAGTAAGGAGTCTCAGCCTATTTTAAAGAAAACAGATTCCCGAAAGCATATGCCACCTACAATTATTGATTGTTCAAAGCAAAACGAGTCGCTGAAAAGCACACCCATTGATGTACGTTTAGAATTTGAATCAAAAAATAATTTTCCACCAAATACGTCATCTTACTACTTATTTTTCCATGATCGTATCGGCGCAATACCATTCTATGAGTGGCGACGTTAAGCAGTTATAAACTATTAGTGAGAATGAGATAATATATTTAGTAAAAGTTTTTTTGAAAATCTCTCAGCTATGATGGAGTATGTCGTTGATATGCAAGGCTTCATGCAGGGTGACAATGAATATCTATTGAAAGAGCTTGCCATTTTATCACTCAAAGACGATTCAAAACCTATAGTATTTTTATTTAAAAAGATATTTTCTCCTGAACAACTTCCAGATCATATCAGAGCGCAAAATAAATGGCTTGAAATAAATTATCATAATATTCCATGGAATTCAGGACAGTTTTGTTATAATCAAATTGTCAGTATACTTTATGAAAATTTACCGAATGCAACTAAAATTCAGCAAAGGAGAAATAAAAAGATAATGGCTAGCTAAATTTAAAAGATACAATTTTATCGTTTACGATATTAACACTGTGAATTTACCATTTTCTGCGAGTGGAAGAAACCGAAACGCAAGAATACTCTAACAGTATGTATCGATCATCATACAGCATATAAAGTTACGTGTGCTCTGCACAATGTATTTAAAAAAAAGTATTTAAAAAATACTATCTCGATATATCCTCAAAGTCGAACTCGGTCGTAAGTCGAACAAAAGTATTATAGTATACGAGCAATTATACATGTCTCCAATTATGGATCCGGACTATGGATCAAAGTTTTAGTGATAGGAGGGTCGTACAACTACACCCTTCAATGACATAGAAAGCGGCGCCCTGGAAGAGAAAGCAAGAAAGAACTATATCATTTTCTCTCCCTCTAGCACAAGAGAGAGAGAGAGAGGTAAATAGCCCTAGGGGAGGTAGGTGCAGCGTGACATTAGCACTGTGAGATAAGAGAGTTCAAGATCACCGGAAGTAAGGATGTAGGGTCGTAAAGACGTAAGGACGTTATAGATGCTGACGTCAGCTCTGACGCAATTACTTCCAGTGATACAGAACTCTCTTAGCTATACTACTTCAAAACAATATTTTAATTAAAGGAGTATATAATCATACAAAGTGTATAATTGAATTAAAATTATCATTATATCTATATTTAACACGGTCGTTTCTAAAAATGTAGGTGTGGCAAATTCATATACCTGTTATTTTTTAATTAATTGAAAGTATCAAAAAATAATAATCAAAAGATCTTTTATAACAGAAACACGGTAACGATTGATTACGTATAGGATAATTAAAGTAAAATTACGGTAACTTAGTAAAAACTTGAAAGCAAGACGGCAAATCTGTGGTAACTTCAAAAGTTTTACTATTCATTATTGATCTCAATTCTTTGTAGTCTATAAAGATATTGAACGAAGTTGAAAAATGGAGTCAAATTGAATCTACTATGCTCTCGTTTTGATTCTGAATTACAATATTATTTTCTACATAGTTTTTTTGCAAACCTGATAATCTTCATTACTCTCTTGTGTAACGATCTCAATAGGTTTTAGCATAACTTTTTTATTGTATTTAATTTTAAAAAAAAAACTGAAATGAATTTTATAATAAAGTTGAGAACAAAATACTTAAGAAGTAACGAAGATAGAACTCTATCTAAATAAATAACAAACTTATATTCCTTAGCAACAGAGCTTGGTCAATCGATTTAGTATTTAGTATAGTTCAACATTTGGTATAAGCTATGAAATAGAAAAGATTTATTAAACAATATGAGTACATCAAGCAGCTTTTGTAAATGGAGAGTTAATTTTCTATTTACTCTAAACAGTACATATGAAAAAATGCTCCTGCTCATTATATTATTAATTGTAAAAATTTAAGTATATTTTATGAATTCGAGAGAATTAATTCACCTAAGAAACAACGTCAATAAAATTAGTGAAATAAATGGATAGATAATGTAAATAGATTGAACTAAGCAGGGGCGAAACCAGCAGTGGACAATGGGGGTGACCCCCCTCCCCCGAGTATAAGATATGAAAATGAATTCCTTTCATCTTATAACATGTAAATTCATAATTTTTAAATTTTTATAAATGAAATTTTTTATAGATGTTACCCAAATGAAAATAATATTTACTTATGATAATGGAAACAAATATTTTCTACACAAAATATTCTAATATAATTAATCAACGACTTTGGAGTAAATATTTCCTGTATATAATATCTATAACTTGATATTACCATATCGCCCAGATATTCTTCGGCAAAACTATATGGCTTTTCTTTATTATTATTGTTGCTACCCGGTTTGGTTTACGCTTCAATACGAATAGTGATCGAAACTAATATCATTATTCAGAAATTATTATTGTAGCTTTGACGTCGATTTCATTAGCAAGGTATGTTTATGAATTCTAAAATCATGAAAATTTTTATATATTCTTCTTCATGTTTGATATATATTTCTGACATAAGTAGTGCAAATATAAATGTATAAATCTCGGTCACAGTTGTAATCTTCTAACAGTGAATTGACAAATCTCAAATGATTTGTTCGCTTTTTATGCGATATCTTGAATGGTAAAAATAGAAAATATTTTTCTCTGTGATATGTATAGTCTTTTTTATGTGTCAATCATAAAATCTCACATAATACGAGGTCAAAAATTAAGTAATACGACCGATTTTATTTCTCAGCCTGTCCTACCACTAGGAACCTGTAACTTGGCCACCGTAATAGTAGATACCTACTCTCGCGATTGAGACCTTGATGACCCTCGTACATTCATTTTTTCGCCAGCTGTTTAGTGCTTTGTAACAACGCGCGAGTAGTGCACGTCACGAAAATGGAGTACAGAAATTTAAAGCAACGGTGTGCGATAAAAATTTGTTCGAAACTCGGTGAAACCACGACAAAAACTTATGAAAAAGTGCTTAAAGTTCATGGTAGTGATATCCTGAGTCGCGTCAGGTACTTCGATGGCATTCCGATTTTAAGAAAAGCCGTGAGCGCGTCAAAGACGAGGCCCGGAGCGGAAAGTCAATGTTGAGAAGTCAAGTCCCTAAGGAGCGCCAAGTCTAAAGAAAGAAATAATGAGCAAGCTCAAAGTGAAAACCATGTTCATTTGCTTCTTCGACAGCAAAGGGGTGGTTCACAAAGAGTTTGTACTACCTGAACCAACCGTAAATTAAGTATTATACTACAATATGCTTAAAAACTTAGGGAAAAGGGTTTTCAGAGTACGTCCAGAGGTCGCGAAGACTTAGGTTCTTCTGAACCAACCGTCAATTAAATATTATACCACAATATGCATGAAAACTTACGGAAAAGGATGTTCAGAGTGCGTGCAGAGGTCGCGAAGATTTGGGTTCTGCATCACTACAATACTCAGTTTTATGGTAATTGAAAAAAAATGAAATAAACAAAAATATTCTGAGTTGTTTTTCTTTCATACATTATTGTATGAAATAATATGGAATGTTATCACTATATATAAAGTGCTCATGTAATATATATCAAAATAGTATTTTTCGGTCGAATCTTTGTGATTCAATTGATCTAATTAAATAAAGAAAAATTATATTACATTATAAAAAGCTTTTTTTTATTTACAATGTTGTTTCGTGTGCAATAGAAGTGAACGTTGTTTTCATTTATGCATGATTTACTCTTCAGATTGTAAATTACATGCGCTTATTCATTTATTAACTACAAAATGATGAAACGACAACCAGATTCACAGTCAATTCGTAATTCTTTATGGTAAATACTGTATCGATGCACAGCCGGTACAAAGACGGTGCACAAATTTTTTGGAAGGACGTGTAGCATGATAAGCAGCGTGCAGGATGTCCAAACAATGCCATTATTCAAGACTACTGACAATGGACTCTTGATTTTGAAAATAATGTCTCCTGAATATCAAATTCGTCGATCTTCAATCTATAAAATCTTGTCTGTAGTTTCGTTGCAGAAAAGTTTGTGCCGGATGAGTCCCGCATCTATTTGTTTCCACAAAAGTTTGTTGGAATGCTTGAGAAAGAAGGGTATGATCTATACTCACTTATTGAGATAGGAGATGAAACATGGGTCCACCATACAAATCCTACCATACAAATTAAGCTTCAAAGCATGATTTGGAACAAACATGAAGAATGGGATTCGAAAAAGCAAAAATTCAGTGTTCTGCTTGGAAGGTTATGGCTATGGTTTATTTGAGATGAGTTAGGTGCTTTATTGTTCGATTTTCTTAAAACTACAATTTATTGTGAAATGCTAGTTAAACTTAAAAATGCTAATAAACAGAGATTCCCTGAAAAATTATCAAACAAATCTTTCTTTTTCATGACAACGCTCGGCTTCATTCTTCCAAAGAAACACTAAAGTTACTTCAGAAATTTAAATGGTAAATTTTCGATAACTCATCTTACTCTTCAGACCTCGCACTAAGTGACTATTTCTTTTTTCAAAGTTGAAAGAAAATTTGTGTGGTAAGCACTTTCCTGCAAATGACAAAAAAGTCGTTGTAATTCGATGCAGAATGTGTGTTAAGTCTAAGGAAACTACGTAGAAAAATGGCCAATGACTAGATTTTATAGTGCAACGAAACTTATAGTATGGCTCTTTAGCCATATTTGGCAAACTGTATACTTGAGAGCTAACCGAAGGATAAGTAGGCAAGGGGAGGAACAGTTCAGTTCGAACTTAGATTTTATAGCGCGCACTCCTTTATGTATATATATATATATATATATATATATATATATTATACTGAACTAACATTTATATTTGTATTTCTTACATATCATAACTTAAATAAATAATCACTATTATATTAACTCTTGTGAATTATATCTCTTATTCAGACTTTTTATTAGATAAGCAACAGGTTATGAGTCCAAACTTTAGTGTGAATAAAAGTATTCAGAAATAAAATTAATCTTTTATTTGAAGGAGACAAATGCCTCGTTAAGACAGCGACGGGAGATCTTCTGGCGAAGGCAAGATTATCCTGTGAATTATATAAAGTACAGCTAGCTGAAAGGGTCTGTACTGTCAGTAGAGCCATAAATTAGAGACATAACAGCAACTGTCAACATATGTGGCACGCACGCTTGCGCATAGAAATATAGATACTGTCAAAGACTTAGCCCAAAATGTGTGTGCTTTCTAAAAGGGAAAACGGCACGTACGTCTTCTCCGAAACAATTAATAAATTAATAGCTATACTAAAACTTGTGCATACAGATGTCTGTGAATGTTTACAAACGGTCACTCCAGGATTCAAAAGATACATACTTACAATAATAGACGATTACTCAACGTATTATATGATCTATTTTTTAAAAAAGAAAAGTGAAGCTCCTGATATTATTAAAGACTTTATTAATCTGACAAAAACGCAATTCAATAAGACACCCAAAATCATAAGATCAGGTAGAGATAAAGAGGATGTTAACATCGAGCTACAGTGACAACTAAATGCAAAAGGACGAGCAAAAAATGCAAACGGTACAGCAAAACGGTGTCGCAGAAAGAAAAAATCGCTCTCTTCTTGAGATGGCTTGCTGTATGTTGCTGAATGCAAATCTATCGCAGTGTTCCTGGGCAGAAGCAATTAATACGGCAAATTATTTTCAAAATAGTCTGTCTACTAAGGCTGTAAATGAAACGCCTTGTCAGCGATGGAATTCAAAATTATATGATCAGCAGCATTTAGACATGTTCGAAACTGAAGCCTATGTATTTGTGCACAAACAGCAATGACCACAAGAACAAAGAATACTATATAATCAAGCAGAAAGATTAATCTTTGTAGGATATTTTAAGATGAATCTTCAGAAAATGAAATAAATGATTCAATTTATGATTTAAACGATTACCCGATTAAAAAAAGTGTCACTTGCTAAGTTCATTGAAGGGGTGGAATGCCGATGCTCCAAAAGATCTAACATAGAACTACCTCCTGACAGATACACAGCCTCATCTAAATTAGCTACAACAGCATGTGTTGAACCTACCAGCGTAAAAGAAGCATTATCAGGCCCTATAAAGAGCAGTGAAAGAAAAGAATGCAAATAATGAAGAGCTCAAAGTCTTGATTTGAAACGGAACTTGGGAAATCGTAGAAAAGCCACTTGATAGAGATATAATTATGTATAAGTCAATTTATAAAATTAAAAGAAACACAAAAGGAAATATTGAACGATATAAAGCTCGTCTTATAGTAAGAGCATTTTTGCAAAAATATAACGTTGACTATGAAGAAGTGTTTGCACCGGTAGTTCGACAATCGACCTTGAGAAGCCTACTAGCGCTTGCAGGTCAAAAAGGAATGGTTGTAAAACACTTGGATGCAAAACTGCTTTTTCACAGGAGAGTTGAAAAAATCGATTTATATAAAAATACCCGAAGGCTATATAGACGGGAACAAAAAGAATCTCGCGTATAAATTAAGAAAAGACATTTATATTCTTAAATAACCGGAAGTCTGCAATGGCAAAATTAATTTATTATTAAAAGAATATAGGTTTATTCAGAGTACAGCAGATTTTTGTCTCTATGCAAAAATACTGAAAAGAGTATTATTTATCTCATAGTTTACGGACATACTTTTTCTATAGCCGCTAAAGAAATAGAAAAAATCCTAATTTCTTACAAACATATTGTCAGCTTAAGGATTTTTTGTCCGAAGCAAGGAAAATGGATATAGAAAATTTTATGCAGGTTTTCATTGCAAGATACAAAAGTTTCTTCTATTCCGTTAGATCCAGGATACATTGTCTAGAATGACGGATAATGTAACTTATCAGAAATTAGTAGCATACACTACTGACATACTTGGCATTGACGTGCGTATGTTGTCACGTTCGCATACATGCCGCGTCAGTCATAATACGAAGCTACATGAGTATGAGTTTTTTTATGACCCTCCACGTCCTGACACTCCACGAGTACGCTCTCTCGATGCTCTTTGTGGACGACTTTCCCTGCCGTATGGCCCTCGGTGTCTCTTTCAGCGGCCAGGCCAGGGTGTTAGAGGTAATTGTTCTACTGGTGGCGCTTGCACTGCCGCCGCCCTTTCAGCTGATTGCTGATGCGGCACTATAGTACTTATTGCCATCAGTGGATGCACAAAACTCGCATCGAAATTGCTTGTATTTGTCAAGATGCTCAGTTCCTGGCAGTTTGGCTCAATAAAAGAATGGCGTAGACAAAGTCTTTGATCAAAAACCGCATCGGCGTCTCTATAAAGTCGGTTGCTGTGCGCTTACCCACAAGCCATTGACAGAGACGATCGCACTTTATGAACAGAGAACCGCCTATTTTAGCTGCGTCGTGTTCAGAGTGTCGCTCAGTTCTTGCACATCCAGGTAAGCGACCCAATTGTCCACTTCTCGCTGGGGGCTTACCTGGTGTTGTTGTTCCTACATTAATATTGTGATTTGCCGCAAATACGTGGCTGTTTGTAAAGAGGAACTGTGTGTACGAGCGCGCGTCTATCTAGATTTTATGCGCTCGCAATAGGGTAGAGAGAGAAAGAGAGAGACAGATTCCTTTTATATATATCTTTATATATATACATATATATATATATATATATATATATATATATATATATATATATATATATATCTTTCCGATATATAACTACCGCGTGACCTTGTTGAACACTGGCTCAACAAGGTTTCTGTTATCGGGAGATATTTTTCTATCAAAAAATTTTTTATAGAAAAATATCTTCCACGCGCTCCCTTTGTGTTTCTTTAACTATACGATCGCGGAAATTCATAAATAAAGGCGAATATTCGCTTTTTTTTCTTGAAAAATACACAAAAATTTTCGGCCTCAGAAATGAAAATTTGCTTGCGAAACGTCGCGTGCCATGTAACAGAGTGCCCGCTTTTCTGTGTTGCTCACAATGCGGAGGTGCACTGATAAAACGCATACATAGCGATGTCGTAGAGATATGAAAAGGTGGATTCGTACGATGCAGAACGAATCCACCTTTGGTGGATTCGGCCGCCACTTGCGGACCGCGTGAGCTCTGCGCAGATATGATGCATCTTTTCTCGCCAGTTTCTTTGCACGGCATCAATTCTTTGCCAGCACGGCGAAGATCGTGGATTGTAGCACAAACTATCTCCTTTGCTTGTTTAGTTGTCGATAAACCATTGAAAATCTCAACAAGGTTTCCCTGTTCGCGTTAGATGGCCTGTGAGCATTTCTCTGTTTAGCCTTGCAACATTCCATCTGGGAGCCCTTGCGAATAATGTCCAGTAAAACCTGGCGTTCCATCACATACGCGGAATGTGACTGTGATCGCTGACTTTATAGAGTTTATTGATCTGATTTACATGTGAGAGTTGTCCATATGTAACCTCTCGCACATTCAAAACCCTCCTGGAAAATACCCGTTTATAGAGCAGCCATATCCATTATACATGGAATCTATCCGTTTATAGGGTCTCTAATACACTCTCTATTTTGAATACGTTAAAACTCGTAGTTTGTAGGCCTCTAGGTGATGAGCGGTTATTATTTATTTCACAAATAACAGCAAGCAGTCATTCCCTATCCTCAACCCTGGGGACGCGTTTAGTAGCATGAACTATAGCCCCAGAATGATAATAATAATTTTGTTTTATAGAGGAGGTGAAAAACCATTTGTGGATGCCGGGAAACGGTCCCCGGAAATGTGAATATAATCATAGAACGGGTGCCAGGATGGAGCCAGGATGGAGCCACGCCACATGTTAACTCCTTACACTTAGAGTATCTGCTGCGTCATACAGAATGGATCTGTCGTTTAAATAATTTCTGATGCTCTGGAGTAGGTACTTAGTTACATTGAAGTCCATCTCTCATGCCCCCAGCTCGTATGTCCAGATAACTGAGTTGAAAGCGTTTCTGACATCGAATGTCACCAAAAGACAGACGGGCCGGGTGAAGTTACTCCCCTGCTTCATAGTCCTCATCGCCTCTAATATCCCCTAGATAGCGTCTGTAGTCTCCGAAAGCCGTGCAGTCTGTTGGAAAGTTCGCCAGATTTTTAAAGCGCCGTCTGTAAGCTGTGTCTTACCAACTACTCCAGGAGTTTTCCAGCGGTGTTGAGAATGCGTAAGGGTCTGTACGTCGTTGTTTGCTCTTGCTTATCAGCACAAGTGTAGCCTCCTTACAGTGAGGATGAAATATTTCCGCGCGAAGGCATGAGTTCTACATGCCAATCAAGAGTTCAGGATGGCTCTTTACCATATTGGCCACAAGTCGGTCAAAGCCAGGAGTTCATTCGAGCCCCTTAGGTATGTTCTTCCGGAACGCACCTAATTTTCGAGCTATGATTTTATAGCCCAATCCCCATGGATCGCTCTTCAAATCTTCTCCCAGCTTTTTCCAGCATCTGTGTTGACTGGCTTTCAGGGCTGTCTTCAGAACCTGATTCACCGTTAGATGTTCGCCGATTCTAATAGCGGCATCGCGAACGCACCTTGAAACCCTTTGGGCTAAGCGACGTAGGCAGAAGTATTGCCACCGCAGTTCTGTGACTTCGTCTGCTACCAATAAGCCGAACGACGAGTACAACACACGAGTTTCCTCCGTATTGCTTGCTCGCAGGCTTGGCGGATCAGATACAATGTAGTTTTCGTCACCACCCTCACCCGCTCGCAAAGCGTTGCTATCCTTGGTATTTCAACCAGGAGAGACAGTTCGCTTACTAGCGCTTGGAAAAACTTCTCATGATCCATCCTCGCGACAACCCATTTGACTGGGCGACGTTCAACCGTCGCCCTGAACGGTATGGCATTAACAACGAGGAACGTGATAATTTAATTATATACGTTATAATTTAATAATTTAATATTCAATTTCATATTATAAGGAACTTCGAATTAATCGATTAGCACAATTAAATATTTTGATTTTTACAATTATTGTTACAGTTAATTTTGTAAACAATATATTTGAAACTCTTGTATGAGTTCCGTTAGTCGCCGTAATACTGAAAATTGTTACTCCCGTCATAACAGTTTGATCATGAAATAATGTAATGAAATTTTGTTTTGTATTTCCAATGTATTTTCATAGCTTTCATAATCCATTAAGTATAAATATAGTTATCATTTTTCTAATGATCAGTATAAGCTAAACCATTGAAAAAACATTATCCTATAAATATTTTATTATTTTATTTCATAATCGTTATGAAACTATTATCATTATAGCAAAAAGTTTCTATCTCTAGAGGACTAACCGAACTCATATAAAAGCTTCAAATATATACGTTACAAAATTAAGCGTTATTATAATTATAAAATAGAAAATTTAATTATGCTAAATACCCTACTTCTTTCTAATATTTAATCAAATATAGAAAGTAAATCAAGCTTCTGTCGGATGATAAGTTATGATAAATTCATCTTTAAAACTGAATGGATAAGAATAGGAGCAAATACCTCCGAAATCCCAGTGTGCTGACCTGCATTTATATAAGAATTCAAAATAGTTTATTTTGAAAATTAAGCTTTTAATTTTGAAAACATGTATATTGTTTAATTCATAATTATTGAATTGATTTCAAGTCTATTTTTACGGGATTTTTCATATATAGCAATATTTCAAAATCTGCGTAAAGAATCAAATGAAAAATCATGATTTTTTTTCATTTTCATTTCTTAGATGGTTGAAAATATTCGATTTAATGTTAAGATAAATTAAGTTAAGATTAAAGTGTTAAGATATCTGTCCAGAATATCCAGATAGCAACATAACTTCGATAATTATTATCAACAATGAACTCGAGAATTTACTAACGCTGCAAGTGAGAAAAATAATTGTATACAATAAGTTAATAGGAAATAGAAAAACTCAGGAAGAAATATCTAGTAAAATTTCTCTACATGTGAATCAAAATATAATGGATCAAAATAAAATAAATATTCAAAGAAGAATATTCTGTTACGACAAATAAATTAGTATTACTCAAACGATTAAATAACGAAATTCTAGATAAAAATAAAATATTGAAACAGATCATAGAAGAAAAAAATCAAAAAATCGAAGAACTTACCGAAAAAAATAAAAATCAAATTTCAATATACGCACAAGCTACTAAAAATAGTGATAAAAATAGAAATTATATGCCATCAGTGACAATAATACCTAAAGTGAATAATAATAACCAATGACGAGTAAACTAGTTAAACGTACCTTATTAAACAATATTATTATTCCTATAAACTGTTCAAGAACAGAAAGACGGAATAGTCAAAATTATGTGCGCTAGCAATATGATGTTACTAAATTAGAACAACAATGATTAGATCAAATTGGAAATGATTATTCCGTAAAAAAGGAAGAGACACTAAAACTAAGACTAAAAATAAGTTGCTTAGATAATGATATGAAAGTTGATAATATAGTAGCTGATATAAACGAAAGAAATTTTAGTGACGTTTAATTATATTGTGAAGTAGTGCATATGCCTACTAACAATAAGTCTAAAATAAAAAGTGTTATTATTAGCTTACCTGGGAAAGCACACAGAAACATAAGTACCAATAACTACAAAGTATATATCGGACATCAATGTTTACATTCATTTGATGATTTAAATATTACCCGTTGTTATAATTGCGGTAAAATTGGACATAGTGGAAAAGAATGTTCTAATAAATCGGTATGTTTAAGCTGTGTAAAGAATCATAACTCAAAAGATTGTGATGGATTATCATCAATTAAATGTACAAATTGTCATTATATTAATGAAAAATTTTAAAATAATTGGGACCAAAGTCATTTATAACGGATTCTGAACATTGTATTTATTTAAAAGCTATTATAAAAACAAAATAAGCAATACTAAATATTTAATTAAAACTCAAATTAAAAATTTTTTTGGATACAATGGCAATTTACAAATGCAAAAATAATTCATAACTCCACCTGCTAATAAAGTCAAATCAAGAAATAAAAATTGTACAGCAAACTGAAATGAAACTTCTGCAAAAACAATCGAAGAAAAAAATATATAAAATTGATTATAACACGAGTGTAGTAAAAAATGAAGCAGAATTATAAGACACTAAAAGTTTAAATAATGTACTCGATAACAACAATTTTAACATACTATATGTAAATATAAAAGGACTGAATATAAATATTATATATAAATATAAGACAAATTTTAGATAACTAAAAATATTATTGGCTAGAATTAAGATCAAAGTTGATATAATGATTCGCTCAGAATATTGGCACTTAGAATATTATCAATACTACAATTTACCAAATTATAATATACATTATAATACTAGTTACACAAATAAGGCAGATGGTATCGTTATATACATAAATAGTAAATTTCTTGAATAACACTAACATAGAAATAGTTAAGAATATTACATTTATGAATTCAAAAATCACAATAAATGATAAAACAAATATAACAATTACTTCGGTATATAGCAGTCATGATATAGAAAAAAATAATTTCGTAAATTCACTAAATAACTAATTAAAATTAAATACACAAATTAAAATTAAATTGGACAACACTTATCATACCTTATTAATATAGAATTTGTATTTCGCATTTCAGTTGAAGAAAAAAAGGGGGGCCCTATAAATGTTATACTAATAAATTTGAAGTGGGGATGGGGTATATAATGTAGGATGCTGGATTTTTCATTTTAGTTTAGTTTCTGAGGATGAACCGTAGCAGTTCGAAACGTCGGATAAAAAGGTGATCCTAAATTTAAGGTAGTAAGGGCAGTCAGGTTGTCCTTTACTAAAATAGAATAAATACTTTCTTTTATTTTTATTTTACTTATTATTGTATTTTTATTTTTAATTTAATTTTATTATTAATTTTCTTTTATTTTTATTTTTAATTTTTTGATATAATTTATTGTAGTAATTAGTTTTATTTCAGATTCTACGGAGGTAATCATAAACAAGGACAGTCTGACTGTCATTATTTTAACTAATATATGATATTATAAAGACTGTAAGTCCGATAAAAATATTGATTAATTTAGACACACAGATAAAGAACCACATTATAATTGGACATTTTAATATAGATTTATCAAACAATCTCAAAGAAAAAAATATATTTTCAAATAATTTCCTTGAATCAGTTTTTATACCGTTATTTACAGGAATTACTAGACCTAGTAATAGTACATCCAATCATGGTTCTTCTATAGATAATATTTTTGAAAAAAGCAATAATATCATTACTAAAGCTGATAGACTTTTATCTTGCTTCAATGATCATTATTCACTGGTTGCTTCTTTAACAATAAAAAAAAACAAGAAAAGACACATGAAGGAAATAAATATATTGATTATAATAAAATTAAATCCGAATGTAAAAAAGTGAATTGAGAACAAATAAGCAATCTCACTGCTCCAGAGTATGCTTTGAATTTACTTAGCTCAATTACAAAAAATATTACAGAAAAAAGGGTCAAAAATAAGAATAAAAATGTTCATAGAAAAAACTAAAAACAATTATAAGATCATGCATAAGTAAGAACTATTTATATAAGAATTGTCAAAAAAATCCAAACGATATAAATCTTAAATTAAGATATAACAAAAATGTAAAAAAGTTAAATAAAATAATTAAAAATGCTAAATATAATTAGGAGGTTAACAGGATAAAAAGAATTCATAAACACAGAAAAAAATTCTTGTTAAAACAAAAAATTTAATAAAAGTAATGTTAAAATAAAAACCAGTACCGATATGATCTTTAAAAATAAGAAAAATATTTACAATCCATATGAAATAGTTAATGTTTTCAACAAATTTTTAGTACTGCAGGTTCGCAATTCACAAATAAAATTCAGAAAACCAAATTTGTATTTAAAATGATCTTATTCAAATACAAAAACAATTTATTTAAAACCTACAAATACTAATAAAATAGAAACTTCTTATCACAAATGAAAGATAAACCTGGCGGAGTTGATAGATGAATCTATTTAATTTATGTATTGAAAATGGAATTTGGCCTAAATCATTAACATTTGCTGAGGTAGTTCCACTTCGCACTTGCATATATCTTAAGTGTTATATATAACAATTTAAATAATGGGACACCCACTATTGAAACTTTTCTTGATTTGGCCAAGGCCTTCGATACGGTTAATCATATTAGGTTTTCAAATATCTCCCTTCCGCCTTTTTGTCTTATGAATTTCGTGACTATGTACAAAGCACTACAGAGCTCGTGTACGTCAATATTATACAGCATTTGAAAAGCCTTGACATAACGTACAAAACGACGCTGTGCATGATTAGTTTGGATATTGCGTTCAAAAGTTATAGATGTGTAAACTATTTAGTTAGTTCACTAACGCCGAAATTTGTGCTATTTTATAGTTTGCCTAGGCAAATCCGCTAAAGAACCGTTCCGTGAAATTAATGGGGTTTTGGGGGATGGCACGCTATCACTTCGAACCGCAGAGGAATGGTTTCAAGGATTCAGAGCCGGTGAAAACGACACCATAGATAAGCCAGCCGGCGGAAGACCTGTGGCGACGAATACCGAACAACTCATGGAATTTATCGAGTTAGACCGGCATGTGGCATCTCGTGACATTGCCCAGGAGATCTGAGTTAGTAACCAAACCATTCTAAACCATCTGCAGAAGGCTGGATACAAAAAAAAGCTTGATGTTTGGGTGCCGCATGATTTGACGCAAAAAAACCTTCCGGACCGAATCAACGCCTGCGATGTGCTGCTGAAACGAAACGAACTCGACCCATTTTTGAAGCGGATGGTGACTGGCGACGAAAAATTGATCACATACGACAATATAAATCGAAAACGGTCGTGGTCCAAGGCCGGTGGACCGTCCCAAACAGTGAACAAGACAAGATTGACAGCTAGGAAGGTTTTACTGTTTGTTGGGTGTGATTGGAAGGGAATCATCCACTATGAGCTGCTCCCATATGGTCAGACGCTTAATTCTACGATCTACGGTGAACAATTGGACCGCTTGAAGCAGGCTATCGACCAGAAGCATCCACAATTGGCCAACAGGAAGGGTGTAGTGTTAGCTACGGGAGTTCGGATGGGATGTTTTATCGCATTCACCATATAGCCCGGACGTAGCGCCAAGTGATTACCACCTGTTCCTATCCATGTCGAACGCCCTTGATGGTGTAAAATTGGACTTAAAATAGGCTTGTGAAAAGTGGCTGTTCGAATTTTTTGCAAATAAGGAGGGGTTTCTACGAGATGGGTGTTATGCAGTTGCCGTCTAGATGGAAACAGATTATCGAACAAAACGACGCATATTTGAAGTAAATCCGGCCACTGTAACACTTTTTATAAAGCATTTCATGAAGAGCAAAAAAGCGAAAGAGAGATATTTGACAACCTAATATAATAAAATATTATTATATAATATAATTGTATATATATAATAATAATGTATTATTATATTTCGAATTAATCGAAATAAATATAATACATTGTATTATATTACGAGCGAATTAATTTGATTTTAATGTAATCAGTATCACGATTTCAGTATATGGTCTCGATGTCAGTATATCTTCGCAAAGTCAGTATATCGTCTCGATGTCGGGTCGCACAAATGAGAACGATTTACGCGATAATAAATTACGATAAACGAAATTTTTGAATTGGAAAATTTATTACATTTATAATGATTTAAGCAATAGTTATGAACTCGAAATAAAAGTTTAAGCTTGCCAAAAATTGAAAAAAATATAATAATTAAGAACAGTGAATTTGTTGCTTTAAAATTATTTAATTTGTCACCAATAGAATACAAACTATTAAATAATACTAAAGAGAATTAAAAAAAATTCTATTCAAATGAATTAAAAATAAAAATTCAGTAATTAAATTGTTTGATTAGATTTTCAACATATATGATATGCATTATGTAGAATAAACTTTAATTTATTATATATTATATTATCTATATTTATATTAAATTGATTTTTGTTTGACTCAAGAATCTAATTTAACTAGTATTAAGTGAAGCCGTGAAGTGATAAAACTAAGTAATTAAGCAAATGATACTTTCATACTTTACACCTTACATGAAATTTTAAAAGTTTTGTAGGTTTGCCAATGTTCAAAATATGAATTGTCAATTTATGGACAGTTTTTACAAAATAAACGTAATGGTATATATTTACATTGAGTAAACATTAAATCATATTTTAATTTGGTAATTGACAGAAAACGGCATCACAAGTAATAATTATTTTTGTTATTTTATTACGCTAAATTATAATAATCTGCATTAGTTTCTAAAATAAAAAACAGATTTTTAACATAACATCATACATAAAAACAAAGAAATTAATCAATATCAACTAAGATATAAAAACGCATATAATGAAATAGAATTTTTCATGTCTTAAAAAAGAAGGTATTTACAATAGAAATATAAATTATATAGTAGTTGGAATAAAAAAATTATTCCTTCATAATTGAATGTGTGCAATAAATAGAAAAAAATATGTGACAATGTTAAAGAAAAATTATTAAACATATTAATAAAAAATATTATTTTTAATATTTATAATATAAAAATTTAATATTTATAATAAATCAATTAATTCGTGAACGATTAATATAAAAAATTTCTATTATTTTGTCATATTTTATTATTATTATATTATAGATATTTTGACATTTATAGCATGTATTCTCGTAGTAGCGCATTTTAAAATTTAACTTATACTGACTCATCCTCTTTGGAAAATAGTTTATATGATTGAACTTAAAAACATCTACAATATAACAATCATAAAATATCACAAAAAATGAAGAAGAGAAGAATAAAAAAATATCATATGGAAGAAAATAAAACCAGACAATGCTAAGAAAAAAGTACATCCAGACAGTCTATTAACGGAATGTAGATAAAAAAAAAATCTTTGGTTCAATAATTTAAAAAAATGTACAATACCGACTAATGAAAAGGAAATACTTATACAAAATTTTCCATTCCAACTTTTCAAAATAAGATAGCATCATTCTATAGAAGTACTAAAATTTGCATTAAAAACTTTACATAAAATATCTGAGGAATACGGAGAAGAATTTAAAGTAAACTTTACTAATCAAGAGAAAGCATTTTTAAATGATATATAAAAAATTGAACCCATGGAAAGCCATTAAATTCAAAATTGTATAATGAAACCAAATCTTTTTTAAAAGATAACCAAAATGTAATAGTAACCAAATCAAATAAAATAAAATAACAGTAATTATGAACAATAGAATATGAAAATAATTTAAAATGATTAATTTTAAAAGATGACACAGCATATTAATTACAAAAAAAATTGTTATCTGCTAAACTAATCTATTCATTAATTTAGATAAAATAGAAACAAAAAATACCATAATAGAAAGAAGTATATAAATAGTAATATACGAGATCCGACAATTAATAATGCGACCGATTTTATTTCTCGGCCTGTGGTACCACTGCGAACCTGTAACTCCGTCACCGTAATAGTAGATCCCTACCCTCTTGATTGAGACCTTGACAACCCTTTTATGATCATTTCTTCGCCAGCTGATTAGTTTTTTGTAACAACGTGCGAGTAGTGCATGTCACGAAAATGGAACAGAGAAATTTAAAGCAACGGTGCGCTATAAAATTTTCTGCGAAACTCGGCGAAACCGCGATAGAAACTTATGAAAAAGTACTTAAAGTGTATGATAGTGATGCCCTGAGAGACTGGTACTTCGGTGGCAAGCCGATTTGACCAATGGCCGTGAGAGCGTCAAAGACGAGGCGTGGAGCGAAAGGCCAATTCAAGCGCAAACCGACGTGAATCTGCAGCGCTTTCGCACCCTTGTTTGTTAAGACCTGCGACTAAACATTCGAATGTTGGCTGACAAGTTGAATATTAACCGGGAAACAGTTAAAAAATTTTAACCGAATATTTCGCCTTGAAAAATCTGTGTGCGAATATGATACAGAAGAACCTTTCAGATGAACAAAAAGCCCACCGAATGAACATCGATCAAGATTGTTTCGAGCAGGTTGAAAGTGATCCTACTATTCTCGATTGAGTTATTACTGGTGATGAATGTTGGTTCTTTCAATATGACCCCGAAACTAAATGACAAAGCCAACAGTGGTTGTTCCCTGGAACGCCATAGCCAAAAAAGGTGAGAATGAGCAAGTCCAAAGTGAAAACCATGTTCATTTACTCCTTTGACGGAAAAGGGGTCGTGCACAAAGAGTTTGTACTACCTGGAGAAACCGTAACTCTTTAACTGGGAAACAGTTAAAATATTTTAACCGAAGATTTTGCTATGAAGAAGTTGAACAAAGAAAAGTTGTCTCTTCGGTTTTTATAATGTCTGAAATTGTTCAACAAAAAAGTAGCATTAAATGTTGTGCGGAAAATGAAATATCGGCCACCGAAACGTTCAGAATGTTATAAAAGGCCTTTGGTGAGAAGTCAATGTCAAGAGTAAGTGTTTTTGATTGGCACAAATTGTTCAAAGAAGGTTAAGAACGCGTTGAAGATGAACCACATCAAAGTCGAACAAGAACATCGACTCATCTGCTGCACGTCGACAACATCAAAGAGTTGTTTCTGCAAAATCAGCGATTGACTACTAGAGCGATTGTTGACATTGTTGGAAGTTCAAATGGGTGAGGCAACACTATTTTTAAAGATATTTTCTGCCTGAAAATAGTGAAATCTCTATTGGTGCCAGAAACACTCAATTTCTTGAAAAAACAGCGTCGCATGGAGACCTGTGAAACAATACTTTTGGACTACCAATAAAAGATGGACCGCATAATAACTGGAGGTGAGCCTTGAATCTACGCTTCCGATCGAGAAAAAACCGAGCAATCAAGCGAATATTATGCCACAGGAAAGCTCAGACCAAAAAGATCACACTGAACTCACTAACCAATCAAGTTTATGCTCGTTGTTTTCTTTGATTACCATTGCGTGATGCATTATGAATTCCTTCAACTAACCAAACGGTGAACAAAGAATATTATTTTAGTCTTATTTGTCGTTTGCGTAAAAATATTCGTCTAAAAAGGCCAGATTTATGGAAAGGCAGTTCTTGGTTTTTACATCACGATAATGCACTAGCTCACACTGCATTGATTTTCTAAAAATTCAACCAATATCGTTTGGCAACCACCGTACTCACCTGATTTATCACCGTTTGACTTCTGGGTGGTCTGAAAATCCAAAAGACAACTTCGGGAACATGATTTTGATTGAATTGAAGAAATAAAAGCCAAATCGACAAAGAAACAGCAATGTAGATGGCCTTTCCAACCGCTCGCGCCGAATACCACCAACGACCTACACGGAGAAGAGAACCGTAGGAGACGAGGGCCAAAGGCGGTTAATGTACCTCCCGTGTACACCCCGAGAGCCTCGGATGACGGAGATCGTTCGTAAGCCGCGACAACAGCCACAAGCAGCGCGAAGACGCGCCGCATGCCATCGAAGCACTGTGTACGCTGAGAGCAACCGAATCTGCCACCATCTTGGTGGTGTATACTGCGTGACGCAACTGCCACGCAACCGTTCTTCATCACCGCCGCACGGTCTTCCTCGTGCCTCTCAGACTGCAGCCAACCGGAGTCGAGAGCCCCGTAGATCGACAGCTTGTCCGACAAGTACCTTAGCTTATAGTATAATATATCTCGCTTCCACCCGTCTCTCACCGCATCATCAGTAACTTATGTCCCCGTGTTTTCCACTTACCGCGCCACCGCGTCCCGCATGTATATAACGCATCTTATCCCGCGATAGAACCCGCTCGGGATTGAGTGTGTGTGAATAAAATGTGCATACATTTTTAGTAGTAGCCGCGCGCGTATCTTGTAACTAGTCGAGTTTATAAATGTACATATGCTTACAAAGACGAGACACCGAGCGGAAGGTCAATTCAAGTGCGAACCGACGCGAGTGTACAATGTGTCCGCGCTCTTATTCATAATGATCAGTGACTAACCATTCGAATGTTAGATGACGAGTTGAATATTAACCAGGAAACAGTTAAAAAGATTTTAACCGAAGAGCAAAGGAGTGGTTCACAAAGAATTTGTATAACCAAGACTATAACCACGAAGACTTCTGCATCACGACAATGCTCCCTGTCATAGTGAGTTCAGCGTCTCTCGGTTTTTGGCGTATAAAGGCATCGCAACGTTAGCACAACCGCCCAATTTATCGAACATGCCGTACAAGGGTCGTCAAGGTTACAATTCAGGTTCTCAGGCCGAGAAATAAAATCGTTCAATTACTTGATCTAATTGTCTATCTTCGTATATATATATATATATATATATATATATATATATATATATATATATCCTATCATATCATATCATATATCATATATCATATCTCATATATTCTGCTCGGAATATACTTGCTCTGAAATTTGACATGTAGATTCTATATTATCTTCGAACGGACATAGACTGTATTTTTTGTGAAAAATCATTTTAGTTTAGTTCATCATTTTTTAGTTTCATCAATAAGTTATGTTAACGGATTTAGAAGTCAGTTTTACCAGTGGCCAGTAGATGACGTTTGAATCACGAATATTAACTTAAAGTAGTCCGCTTAAACTATGCATACCGAACCAGCTCAGTTGAATGGCTATATCCAACTTTCGGATTCGTATCCTAAAAATGTGTAACGATAGTCGGTATTTTTCTCTTTATTCTCCAGGTTAATCTGACACTATTCTCGCACCTTATGGATATCTTTTGATTTTTGTAAATTTTATTTTATTTAAATTTTCTCTATTATGTGGGAAAATTGCTCTTTCTTTCAGTTTCTCGCTCTCTCTCCGTATTCTCTTATAAAGTGGCTGTGTATGCCAAATCATACTGAATATAATTTGCGATGATAAATTATGTTTTTGATTTTATAATTTATATTAACTTCAGAAGTGATATAGGCGTCATGTTTTTTTTTTTTTTTAATGTTTTTTAACGTCGCTCTATTTATGCTTCCATATATCGGCGCTAATCAGCAACGGAGGTCTACGATGTATTTTTAAACAAAGCACGTGTAAATTATTACAGCGGTGCTTGTGTCAATCCGCCGAGACCGCGATTTGAACTCGGATCACCAAGTTACTAGTCCTTCGCTCTAGCGATCGAGCCATCGTAGGCCTCACACGTGCGTTATATTTTTGGCGTGATATAGGCGTTATTGTTTTTCTAGTTTGAGTAAAAGAAATAATGGCAAAATAGGGTTCTCTACAACAACCTCGAAGTCTATATATAAATACATATAATTCATCATCACTTTTGGATAAAAAGTTAATATATCAGCGACCTCCTATTCGTAGATTATCATTTTGCTTTATCTTCTATTGGCAATCACTACTAAAATATTCACCGTGTTTAATTTAACGTCAACGGGCGTGTAGGGGCTGTTGTAGTGCTATACGCAGATGTCTTCGAACGACTTCTATTGGGAGCATTGTATTTAGTCAGTAGGAAAAGTTTTCTAGCTTCCATGGGACGATTTTGATTGGGACTATCGTGTTTATTTGTTTGGAAACGATGTCCATGTGTGTCAAGTCGACTTCTACGGGGAGTTTCGTGTTTCGACGATCGTAGACGATATCCAGGTATGACGGGACGACATCCACGGGCAGATCCATGTTGGGATAAATTATTTATTGTAATATAGATTTTTACATAAAAGGATACTTTTTACTTAGATATTCTTAAACTATTTAAGAAATCTTTTACATTATTATCTCGGGTGAAGCTGAAACGGGAGATGCTAATGTATATATGTGCTCGTCGCTGTCTCGGACGGCTCTGCGAGCAACTCGCGCAACTGTCTGAAATGGCAACATGAGATTAGGAAGGCATAAACAGTCATCATCAGCACGTAGTTGGTTTACACTTAACTGGAGGATGGACCTGGATGGAGCATAGGAGATAAATTATACGGAGTAATATATATATATATATATATATATATATATATATATATATATATATATATATATATACTTGCGCTGTACGCATATATCACTCATTGAAGTCTGTGGATCGTTGTGTTGTAAAGCTAGTCGCAGTCGAGGAGAAAAGAAGAGAGAAGATCTATTCAGCTAATGAGAGACTTTTGTTCTGTTTTATTTATCATTGTTACTAGATTTAAGATCATTCTTCATATTGAGTAGCTATTCTGGCGCCATATACATATATATTTACATTATATTTGGAATGGAAGCTTGTAACAGGCACTGACATTGCAGAGTTTTTTTTGTAAATATGTAAAACTTTAGACTAACTATTCATATTTCGAAAGGCAGGCAAAGATAATATAACTGTAACTTGTAATAAAATTGATTATATAAATAATATACATAATATATTAAGTGATGATACTGCTTATATGAAAATTTTGATAATCCACATATCTTTCAAATAATTTGAAAGAATTATTAAATAATTGGAAAAGAAATGACTATATAAATGATAGTACATATAAATATTTAAAATGTGAAAATCGTGCTGTAGCAAAATGTTATGGGCTACTCAAGATTTTATTAACAATTGAGATCTTTGTACGTCGTATAGCGGACATTATCAGATGATATGGTTGAGATCTTTGTCATCGGCACTGCACTTACATTCAGCACACTGCACTATACTAATGCAATACAGAGAACTTGCTAAATTGTAGTGATTTCCCTACATCGATTGATCGTTATTATAAATTTTAGCGGTAATCCTTTTTTGGCGTACTATGAAAAAGTATTATCTTTAAAAGAAAATATCAGATATTCTTTGCTCTTTGCTGTCCCTTGAGTTTATATAAATTAATTCGTATTTAAAATCAATGCTTTTTAAAAGATTCTAGATAGTCGGAAAATGGAATATAAAGTGAATTGTCATGTTTTTGTAGAGTAGGTTTTTCCGCGATTTCATAAACTTCTTCGTTGACTTGGTTTCCAATGTGGGCTGGATTTTAAGTAGTTAAATTCTTTTAGTTGATTTATTTTTTGTAAATGCTAAGTACTTTTGAATTATTTCACAGCTATAGGGGTTTGTTTTAATGCTTATTTTAGGATTGTTGATTAATAGCAGTAGGATGTGAGAATCTGTGAAAATTTTAGTATTTCCATTTGTATTGCATTTGTTTGATTAATGGCGATGCATTTCACTGTAAAAATTGAGTCATTTTTATGTATACTTCAACTGTATTTTACGTTTAACTCTGGACACATACAAGATGCTCCTACAGATTTCTTTGGGGGTATTTTGCTCCCATTCGAAAATATTCGGAGCGAATCGTCTATTTCTAATATATTTTACAAGGTTAGATTAGGATTACTTTCCTCTTGTAGAGCTTTTCCGATTTCTATATTAATTGGTATACGAGTTGTAGATATACTATATGGGAATATATATATTATAATGTTTTCTGATATTTACATTTTGCGTAATTCCAACAGTTTCTTTGATACACTGTCTAAATAGGCTTCTACGTTTCTATTTATTAGTTTTTAATTTCAGGTAATATTTGTTAATTCATTCATTTATACCAGTGAATTGGATATGATTTTACATATGTAACTATTGCATAGAAATTTTGTACGCTCGAATATAGGCGTAATTTTGATTCTGCTAATAAAATATTTGTAGGACTTACTCGATAACCTAGAGCTGATCTTATTGCAACATATTGCATTTTTTCTAATTTTTCTTGTTGATCTTTTCGTTTAGGATAGTCTACAAAACTTGTATAGTCTATATACGAGCGAACAAAGTTCTTGTATAATATGGTGAGTGTTTCTGGGCTTCAGCCCCACCATGTTCCGCATAAATATTTTACAATATTGTCGCAGTAATATTTTTTTTGTATATAATTTATGCATTGCGCAAATGTAAATTTATAATCGAAGATTACTCCCAAGACCGAACACTTTCATTTGATTTTATTATATGATTACTTATTTTAATTTCAGTTTCACCTGGATTTATATTACTTCATGTTGATATAAAGTAATTTAGTTTTCTTTGGACAGAGGTCGAGACCGAGGGTGAAGAGATTATTTTTAATAGCATTTATAGCTTTTTCTTTTTTGCATTTTTTTCAGGGTAGAAATTTTGCAAAAAGCAATGAAGTCAAAGTGTTTATCTAAAAATTCATTTGATTTGCAATTAGCTAAATTATGTGAATCAGTTGAAACCCACGGTCGGCTTATTTTATGTAGCGCGGTTTGTATTTTAGTATCCAATTGTAGGTTTTCAGTCGTATTTATGACGTTTATCTTAATGCACTTGTTAAATTAATAAATATTTTTGTCGATCTTAATATTTTTATTCAATGCTTAAAATGGATAAAAATGAATTTAAAGGCTATAAGAATTAAAGAACGACTTGCTTTTTTACTTAGATGCAAAAAATTTTCATCTAATGCAGAGAATTTTCAAAATAAACATTTTTGTCGGAATTACGATACAGGAGTTTCATATGACTCAGAAAGAAATATTTACTATTTTGATAACAAATTAATAAATTTAAAAATCAATTATTAAATTCAATATTAAAAATAGAAGAATATTTATATAGATACTTAGAAAATGATGCTTCCAAAGAATTCTTTCTAGTTCAAAACAGGTGCTTTAATAAAATAAACTACGAAAAGTAAATAAATAAATAAACTTAAAAGTAAATTTGAGCATTTAAAAAATATAAAACACTCTCAAACAAATAATATTTATAATAATTATAAAAGTTTGTTTAAAAATATAATAAATATTACCATTCCAAAAGAAGTTATAAATATTCTTTCTAAAAATGCAAACTTTGAAATATCTTCATTAAGACATTCCCTGTTAATGAAACCATCGCTGACGTAGAAAATAGTATTGTCAATTGCAATAATGATATGAAGAAAGAATGTAGGACCTCATTAGTGAAGATGATTAGTAATTTTCAAAAGGAAAATAGATTTCAAAATTATTTAAATAATAACATCATACATGAATACATAACAGCCAAGAATTTCTTAAAAGAGAACTCAAATATTATATTCCAAAATGCAGATAATGGAAATGTAACAGTAGCATCTGACAAAAAAGAATATATTAATACAATTACAATGATATTAGAGGATAACACAACTTACAAGAAAATTGAAAATCCTCATATTAATAGGCTACAAAACAAATTGAAAAATTAGGATAAGAATGGAAAAATAAATCTTATATTAATGAAATTACGTTTAAACACTTAAAATGCGAAAATACAATAGCCAAATGTTATGGAGTTGAAAAAATGGCATGAAATTAATTTACATTCAAAATTAAATTATATTCTATGTACCGCGCGACACGCACACCTCTCTTCCCGGTGAATAGCTCCTGAGGTCTGGTGGTTGAAGGGGGGAGGGTGACAAAAAAGGAGAAGTGCGCTGACGTCGTTGTGGCTTCCCGGAGATGACACGTGACGTCCACCGCCTTCCTGCCTTGCTTGGCTTTCTCTTTCACTCTTTCTTCCTTCCTCTTCTTCCGCTGACCTCTCCTATCTGGCCTCACTTGCCGTTTACCCCTTCCGCTCCCTTCTCTCTACGCTGATCTCTCACTCAGCTCTCTTTTCGTATCTCTTCTGCCTTTAGTCATCTCTTTCTCTCTCTCCACTCCTCATAATACGATTCTCACATCCTTGATTGCCTTCTCACGCGCTATGTCTTTCTCCTCTCTATTCACTCTCTTTGTCTCCTCACTGCTTCGCTCTCGTTTATCCTCTTCAGCACCTCCCTTTTTCTCCCTTTATTTCCCTCGGGAGCCGTGAATAGAGTGAGTCGCATTGCGTGTCTCCGCAATAAGAAGAAAAGGGAGGTCTTCGCACGACGATGGATGGCGATGATCGGGTCCCGTCGGACGCGGCGCTGACAGCGCGAGCCACGAAATTTGATTCATTTAACAAGTTTCTCACAATATGAACAAAAATAATTTGGTTTAGTACCTCAGACGATATGGAACGTAGAAAAATCGAGGTAGAAAAATCAAGTCTTCTGCCTGTATACTCCGTTTCAAACTTATGATTTTAAAAGAAAAGAAAAATTATTTAGTTTACAAATCCATTTAATACTGAGTGGATTAAAAATCATTACACAATAATTATTGATTTGATCGTTTATAGCGATAATAGACTCAACAATATCAACTGGAAAGATTTCAAATTAATTTGTACTGTTAACAATATTTCTTCACTTTTACGTTTTGGTACATTGTTATCTTCCTTTCGTTTAATCATTTGCTTTTAGACAAATAGATGTAAGTACTTTTCTTTCTGAATGGTTCAGAATTTTCTGGTTGTCCATTTTCTTCTTCATAAAAAGCAGCCTGCTATGGAAATAAATTATGTATCGATTTATACGCATTTGACAGAATATAAAGCATCTCGATCTATCTTACTATACAGATAAAGATACACCCACCAGCCACTTTAATTTAGAAAAATAATTATATAAACTAGTCTATTTTACAATACTTTCAGTCTGCTTATGTCGACTGTATTTAGATAAATTAATAAATATTTTTATTGGTTTTACAGTCCAATTAAATAAATTAAAATTAATACATAATAATATCAATATATATTTATATAAATACTAATGAATATCTATATATAATTTATTGAAAATTATAATGACAGTCAGACTGTCCTTGTTTAAAATCACCCATGTAGACTAATCTCAAATAAAAATATATTAACGGAAAAAGAAAATCGTTTATTAGTAAACTACAATCTGACTGTCCCCACCACCTTTACCTAATTGAAGACAAACTAAGGTTGACCAACGTTTCGAGCTCGCTATGGCTCCTCATCAGGGACTAAACTAAACCTTATATAAATATTCTAATTTAATACATACCCTTATCTCCACTTAACTAAAAATTTTTTGAATATACAATCCCCTTTCTACACAAAATGTTCAAAACCAATCAATTTAATAAAGAATAATAAATGTTATCTAATTTACTTGACGATAACTAATTTTAATATTTAATTTCATAATAATAGTTAATTTAAATTAATAATTCAAATTATTTCGATTCCTCGGAATGTTAATACTTTCAAGACTCTCCCTTTTGTACTTATTACTAATTCCAAAATATCCAAATTTACAAAACCAAAAGTATGTAAAAACTTTAAACAATGCTCTTCTAAAAAAGAAGTAATATATGAACTACGTACACTATATTTCTGTTCATAAATTCTCTTTTTTAAATATCTACTTATTTGTGCAATGTAGCATTCATTACAATCCATACAATTGTATTTGTAAACATCTCCAGATTTTAAACATAGATCATCCTTATCATTGCAATTATTAAATAACTTAATTAAATTATTACTATTTTTAAAGAAAATTTGGAAGTTATATTTCCGAAAATTTGTTTTAATTCTTTCCGACGATCCTCTAACATATCGTAAAACAATAATTTTGCACTTGTTAACATCAACTCTTACATTATATCTATTTTCGGTATAATAAATTTTAAACAATCTCTCTACAATTAATTTATTAATAAAGTTAATTGGACATCCATTATTAATGAAAGTATCTCTTACTATATGCAAATTATTCTGTCTAAAATCCTTATGTCACAATTTTATTGCTCTTTCAATGACACCTTTCAGTGTCCCAATTTTGTTTCCAAATTAGTAGTGTGAATTAAAATCTAAAAACATACCTGAGCAAGTAGGTTTTCTATACCGATTAAGCTTGACTTTATTATTGTTATATCTAATGACATCAATATTAAAAAAACTCATCTGATTATTGACTTCAATTTACTTTGCAAATTTAAGTCTGTCATGTACAGAATTAAAAACATCAACCATTTCATCCACTAAAACTTCTGGAAGACTTGTAGAGATATGAACATATATCTTAAATAGTATTGGTTCAAAAATTAATTTTGACAAAGCAATACATTCTAATCTTTACATAAATAAATGGCTAGAACTGATAACAGAGGAGATATCCATTGGACATCTGTGTCTTTGTTCATAAAAATCATTATCAAAGAAACAAATGTGTTATTAAAAACTAAATTAACAGCCTTAATAAAATCATTCATTTTTAATTGTATGAAAATTAATTTCATGCAATTTTTTCTGTATAATATAATTTAACAAATCCAAAGGTGCATTTGTAAACAAAGATATCACATCCAATGAAATCATTTTGTAGTTTTTCGGAATAATAATAATCTTTTACTTCATTGTAAAAACACGAACTATCTTTAATGTACGAAATAGTTTTTCCAAATATTAAATTAAAATAAAAAGCATAACATAGGTGTAGACATTAAAGTATATATATATATTTATATATGTACACATATATATATATATATATATATATATATATATATATATATATATATACATACGAACGCATATATATGTATATAAATTAAAATGTTGTAAAATGCAGTAAAAGTAAAAGATATAAGAATAAAAAATAAACCAAATAAATAAATGAATAAATAAATAAATAAATAAATATATATATATATATATATATATATATATATACAATAATAATAATAATAATAATAATAATATATATGAACATATATATATATATATATATATATATATATAAATATATTAGAATAATAATATATACCAATATATATACATAAAAATAAAGTTTTATAGAATAAAAATCGAAACTAAAATGACTAAATTTCGTCTAGCATGTCATCATCTTATTTGGGCGAGGAAAACAACTTCGTAATACCGCCGAAATAAGGCATTGGCTTGCGCAAGATCATACGTCAGAAGCGTATGTTTTTCCGACGAAGGTCTCTTAGGTAGCGCAATACGTACATTAACGCATCGCTAATGTACAATTTTTAATGTTTAATTTATAGTAAAGTTAATACTTTTAACAATTAAACCACATTTTTAATAAAACAAACAGTTAACACAAAAATTATAACTAATGTTTATAACACAATTTATAAAGTTATACTAATATTAAGGCTGGAAGTAAGAAAGGTAAATAAAGCAATAAAATAAGCTGTAAAAACGAGGAGCAGAGAGAGGAATTGCGAATGATTATGAAAAAATGCATTCAGTCTCAGTCCAGTAAGTAATAAAAATTATTTACAAATTAATTACTATATTCGTTTCTTCTTCTCTCCTCTGTCTCACATCTTCCATCATCCAGGGAAGTGATTGGTCGTTCTACATGGTAAGACTATGCATTCCCCTCTCTTTTATATATATATATATATATATATATATATATATATATATATATGCGCAAATAAACACATATAGGTTCTCGTATAGGAAAATAGATATTGGTAGGCCAAGGCGAATACGGCTTTCCTTTGAAAAAAGGAAATTCGTATTCAAGTAAAGCCCCTTGGACTCCTGTCTATATAAACGAACATAGGAATCATTTCAAAATAAACCAAGAATAACTATATTTCCTTTTTCTTTTTCTCAATTATTTAATAATCCCGAGCTATTGGAGTAAACTCCAGGCTAGAAACTAGCCAAGGTACATTCGAAGGCACACAGGCGTATA